>JAOQMR010000005.1:23507537-23528218 GCA_027563865.1 Erythroxylum pelleterianum
AAATGTGTATATATACTGTGGCTGTATCCTACAGAAGTTAAGGAAGAAAAATTATTCCTCTCTGCTATTATTCCTCAATTGTATTTGATAGATTTTAAAGTCTGCATGTTGTCCTCATTTCTTTTGCATGATTAAGTTTAGGTACAACCTTGATTATAACAGGTAGTATGTTGGAGCCCTCTTGTTTACTCTAGGACCATTGTTTTTTAGTTCATCTTAATCATGCAAAAGAAATGAGAATCATGAAAATTGTTAGGGCAAGACTTAAATTGAGAATAATGACTTGATTGTGCATCCAAATGGTACGACAATCTCTACGTCTATGTTGATCTCTGCGCTTTCAACTCTTTTGACTGTTCTTCCTCATGTTCTCTTTCCTTGTCGTGTTCTTCTTTCCAACATTTAAATTAAGGTCATTTCTCATCTGTTTTGTCATTCTTCACCTTTTCACCACCTTTAACCCTTTGGGCATCCACATGGTATGCATACAATTCAAACCTACAAGTCCTCTATTTTGTGGAAGGACTTCTCATTCTACCTTCATACTCCTCTAGTCACCATATTCTCCCCTTTTGAGGTCCTTGCCTCCTTTACTCGCTGGTCATTACCCCTTCATTCTTGTCATAGAATATACTTTGCAAAACTTCCCGTCTTTAACATCACTTCATCTCACCCAATCTTCTTCACCCCCCAACCTTACTGCTTGATCTAGGTACTTCTGCTTAACCTCCAACTTCAATAGAGTAGGATTTAGCCAACTCCATCAAGAAAACATGGGTTCAAGTTGCAAGAGACTTTAAAGCTAAATTAGGCTTTTGTCCTCCTAATGCTTCTACAAAGCATCAATCTCACCACCACTCGAAATTCTTAAAGATGGAGCTCAAAGGTGGAGCTCGACTTTCATAGGGTATTTCTTAGATAAGAAGGCTGCTTTTCCTGTGATAGAGGAATGGGCCTTTGCCAATTCGAAGCAACATGGATTATAGGACATGCTTGTAAATAGTGATGATATCTTCTTTTTCAAATTCTCATGTCTTGAGGTAGTAAATAAGATACTACATGATGGTCTTTGGTATGCATAGAGTAAACCTTTCCTTTTACAAGCTTGGCAGCCACGGCTAAACAGGGAAGAAATTAAGCAAGAGATTGTCCCAATTTAGGCTTGCATTCATGGTGTACCACTGGAGTACTGGACTATCAATGACCTGAGCCATTTGACAAGCTTCATTGTCAAGCCAATATCTTTGGATCACGCAACTATCAAAACAAAAAGAATCAACTTTGCTAGAATTTGCGTGCTTGTTAAAGCTTTGATCAATCTACCTGAAGAAACACCAATAGTTTGACTTGATGAAGATTATGAACTGATGGAGGATACATCGGAAGTGTCATATGCTTTAAAGCCAAAAATGCTTAATCAATGCCCTAACTAAAATTTTTTTTCCCAATGGTTGTGTCTTGGAGAACAAGTCTAACATAATAGGCATTTGGAAACTAGAATCAAGTTTAGTAACTATAGTGTTCTCTGGCATTTGCTTAAGAACTGGAGAGTGCTTACTAATTACTTCCATCACCTTAATGGAAGGATTCTTATCTACTACAATAGTGATACAATGGAGGTTCACTCTTACGACATTACTGATCAAGTTGTTCATGTTTTGGTTAAGAACAAACTTTCAAGTAAGTCCTCCTTCATTTCCATTTATGCTCGGCTATTAGAGAAGTCAACTGTGGATCGAACTTTGAGAATTGGTATCAAATATTCAAATTCCATGGCTCTTGCTTGGTGATTTCAACTCCACTTTACAACTCGAAGAAGCAGATCTTCCAAATAGCCTTGTCTAGAACTAAATCAATGCCTAAAATTCAAGCGGTTGGTCTTCCATCTAGAGGCAATTTCTTCACTTGGCATCACAACCAGGATGGGAACAACCTAATCAAGAAAAAGCTGGATCGCAACTTAGCAAACCTTGAGTGGTTCTAGTCTTTTCCTTATTGTAAAACCATGTTTTCTACATTTAGTCTCTCAGATCACTTAACTATCGTCATTCAGGTTGAATCAATAAGAGTCGAGATTCATTTTCAATTCAAGAACTTCTTACAGAACCTTGTAGACTTTGATGAAGCTATCTGGAAAGGTGTCTCAACTAACATTACAGGATCAAAGTTTGATCATGGTTTACAATTATAACTTCCTTATATACTAAGAAGATGAGAATCATCGAAGAAGATCTCAAACAACTTCACAGGAAGATTGTTGAAAGCACTAACCATTTGCTTAACACTACTAAGCAAGCTCTCCACAAGGTTCAAGTTTATTTGAACATCAATCAAACTTTTGCAAGAAACTAAAAAACAGACAATATTCAACTTATCAAAGGCCCTGGAATTTGATCATTCTTTTATGAAGCAAAGATCAAGGTTGCTTAGCTCAAAGGTGGTGATAGAAACTCTTCCTTCTATCATAGGGTAGTCATCACAAGGAAAAGCATAAATAGGATCATCTCTATGGTGAAAGGCAATTGCATACTGGAATCTCAAAATCAATTGTTAGAGGAAGCTACCGATCACTTTTTTAAAGTCATGAAGGCTCCAACTAAAGCTTAATCCTCCATTCCATTTCTTAAAGAGATCATGAAGGGTAGTTTAGCACCCCAAAAAATTGAAACTCTTGCCAAACTACTCACTAAACAAGAGATTGAAATGGATTTAAATCTTTAAATCCATTCAAGGCTCTTGGCCCTGATGGTTTCAACTCCTACTTCATCAAAGCTTGGTCTCTGATAAAAGACATGGTCACAGATGCAATCATGGAGTTATTCAGAAACAAAAAAATGTTGAAGGACTTAATCAGAACCTTTATCACTCTTATTCCTAAAGGAGGAGAGTAGAAAACATTTAATGACTTTTTTCCAATTGCCATTTATAACACTATATACAAAATGATCTCCAAGATACTAATAGAGGGAATGAAGCAAGCAATCCTCAATCATGTTGATTAGTCAAAGCAACCTAAATCCTTAGGAGAATAATATGGGACATTATCCACTTAATGCAAGAGTTTTTAAGAAACTACTAGAAGAGAAAAGGAGGAAGAAATTGCATGGATATAGTGGATTTTTAAAAAGGCTTATGATAATGTGGATTAATAAATTCTAAGAGCCATTGAATTCCTTGAGAATTATATATAATGGTTGGGGCAATGCATCATGACAACTTCCTTGAACATACTAATTAATAGAGAGCCTACTAGAACCATCAAAAGCACCAAAGGAATAAGGCAAGGAGATCCATCTTCTCCCTACTTATTTGCCTTGGTCATGGAAGTTTTTAACAAAGTGCTCATGAGAGTGGTAAAAGAAGCAAGCATTTCAAGTATCACTTAAAGTGTAAGAAACTCAAGATCATCAAGTTGAGTTTTGTTGATGACTTAATCTTACCTTCCAAAACTGAGAAGAATTCAGTTATGAAAGCATTGAAGATTTTCCAGAATTTCTGGTCTTAAAGCTGGTGGATAATTATATATCTTTATTTTTAGATAAGTCTGTTAGCTTAGGAGATTATCTTTTAGAAGAGAAGTTTAAATCTGATAGTTAGTAGCATTAAATTAGGAAATAATCTTGTATAAATTCCCTTGAATTAAAGGAATAAAGTGAAGTTTTGTCCCCTTTCTAAAATCCTCTTGTTTCATGGTATCAGAGCTACCAGTTCTGGAAGCCTAAAATCTGTTTCCAACCACATCATGGTTGGAGTTCAACCAACCCTTGACGAGTCTTCCACCACACAAACTTCCTCCCAAAGACCTAGTTCTGTAACCCCTTTAGCCCAATCCTCATCTCCTTTTATTGATAATCTTTCGTTGCAAATCACGCAACATAAATTGAATGGAATGAATTTCCGAGAATGGTCTCAGTCAGTCATGTTGGTAATCAGAGGAAGAGGCAAGGCTGGATATCTAGCCGAGGCAATTCCTCAATCACAGGAAACAACAGTCACTTATAGTGCTTGGATGCCGAGAATTCTATTGTTATGGCTTGGCTTATCAATTCAATGGACAAAAATAGGAAGAACTTATCTATTTTACAAAACTGTAAGAGAAATTTGGGAGGCTGTGCAAGAAATCTATTCTGATTTGGAGAACAAATCTCAATGCTTTGAAGTTAGATCCAAAATCAGAAATACTCACCAAGGTAACATGTCTGTTACCGAGTATTATAACTTACTGAATTATGGCAGGAGATGGATCTGTTTTATGCACTATATTGGGAGTGTCATGCTGATGCTCAGAAATATGGAAAATGGTTGGAAAAAAAGAGAGTTTTTGATTTCTTGCATGGACTTAATGTTGAACTTTGATGAAGTACGAGGATGACTACTTGGTTTAAAGCCATTGCCCTCAATCCGAGAAACGTTTGTTGAGGTTCATAGGGAAGAGAGTAGAAGAAAGGTGATGCTTACCTCTCCCACTTCGGAATAAATGTCTCAAGGTTCAGCTTTAGTGGCAAACTCTCGAAAGGGGTCTACTCAACAACCCCGAGAGCAACAAACCAAGAACAAGCAGTGGTGTGACCACTGTCATAAGCCCTACCACACCCGCGAGACCTGCTGGCACTTACATGGGAAACCACCAGATTGGAAGCCTAAAAGCCAAAGTGGTCAACAAAAACGTGGAGCAGCACATGGAGCAAAATCTGATATCAGCAAATCCACTGGGCTAAATTTGTCTTCCCAGTAGATTGAACTGCTTCACCAACTCTTGAATCAAACAGAGATCACAATTGAATCAGATTCACATGACCAACAGACTTCTACCGTAGCACTAGTGCATAAAGGTAACTTTTGTCAATCATTATTATCAAAGTCTCTAGGTCACAATTTTTGGATTGTGGACATGGGTGCATCAGACCACATGATTGGGTTTTTGAATGTTTTTGAGAAATATGAGCCACGTGAATAGGAAGTTAATGTCTAGGTTGCAGATGGAAAGGTGTAACCAACTATTGTTCAAGGGAGGGTTTGGTTGTCAAATCTGACGTTTTGTTCTCTATATGCCTAAGTTAACTTATAATATGTTATTTGTTAGTCAATTAACCAAGGACATGGACTGTATTGTGACGTTTTTTCCTTCTCATTGTGAATTTCAGGATCGGTGCTTGGGGAAGATGATTGGCAGTGCTGAGGAGAAAGATGGACTTTACTACTTCTCAGGAAAGAGTACTCCTGCTAAACTTAAAACACCAAGTAAGTTTTCCCTTTCAGTTACGTCAAATTTTGATGTTATGTTATGGCATTAACGCTTTGGTCATCCAAATTTCCCATATTTGAAAATCTTATATCCACAACTTTTCATCAATAAAAATCATATTTCTTTATATTGTGAGCAATGTGTCCTTGCAAAGCAAAGCAAAAACAATCATGCCAAAAACTCATACAGACCCTCAAAATCGTTCCAATTAATTCATAGTGATATCTAGGGTCCTGCTAGAGCTAAAAGTTTAACGAATACTCGTTGGTTTATCAGTTTCATTGATGATCATACAAGGGTATGTTGGGTATACCTAATGAAAGACAAATCTAAAGCCTATCATGTCTTTAAACAGTTTCACAAGCTCATTCAAAATGTATTCCAAACCTCTATTCAGGTAGTACATACCAACAATGGGAAATAATATTTCCCACATGATTTTATTCAATATCCCAGTGAAAATGGGATCATCCACCAAAGTTCTTTTGCTTATACCCCACAACAAAATGGGATAGCGGAAAGAAAGAATTGTCATTTGTTAGAGGTAGCTCGATCTATAATGTTTACCAATTCTGTTCCAAATTCCTATTGGTGAGAAGCTATTCTAACTACATCATACTTGATAAATCGTCTCCCTTCTAAAAACTCTTCAATTCCGAACCCCTTTAAGTGTTCTTCTAGATCAATTTCCTCACATAAAGATTCTTAATTCTCTTCCTCCTAAAGTCTTTGGGTGACTATTTTTGTACACAACAATCAACCCAATATAAGCAAACTTGACCCACAAGCTATTAAGTGTGTGTTTGTTGGGTACTCTCCCACTCAAAACGGCTATAAGTGTCTAACCTTTTATGAACAAATTCTTTGTTTCATATGATGTCACCTTTTTTGAAAGTCAGTCGTTCTTCTCCAATACCTTTCTTTAGAGGGAGACATTCTATGAAGAGCCTTGTTGGGACCCAAGCATATCACTCACTATCTCACAAAATTCTATTCAAATCTTCCCATAAAACTCACAAACACCCACCATTGAACGCAAAACTGTCTAGTCTGATTCAGTGGGAGAACTAGTTCCCGACTAGCCAATCTTGGTATATTCTCAGAGGCCTAAAGCTCCTCAACAGGGCCAATCATTGGACCAGGAACCGTGTTATGGGCTCTTTTGTGGGACACGTTTATAATAGACGCAGTAACTGATTTCCATCATTAAAAGGCTTAGGTTTCTATTTTTATTGTTGATTTATTTCCTAGAATAGATTTCGGGAAATTGTTGATTTGTTTCCGAGAATAGATTTTTGAAAGAAACCTAAATTATAGGTTTCCTATTCTTGTAATAAGACTAGTCCTATTTAAAGGGACGAGAGGAATAAAAACCCTAAGCCGATTTCTATCTTAAATTCCAGAGGTCTAGAGCTCTCTCTGTTCTAACGAGTTCTAAGGTGTCAAGCTCCCTTCGATGAGTTGGAGTCATTGAAAATAGGTCGTTCAAGAAATAGGAACAAGGGAAAGGAAAAAGAGAAGTCAATTGGCTTAGACTTTCCTGTCAATCGCCCTGTGACCCAATCCTTTACTAATAGACACAACAAACCGGTTCCTAAAGAAACTGTGGCAAGTGACTTGGATATGCCAATTGCATTATAAAAGTGGTAAGATCATGTACCAACTATCCTATTTCAAATTATTTGACTTGCTCAAAGTTGTCTTCAAAGTTTAAAGCTTTCACTACCAAGCTTGATAGTGTAAGAATTCCAAGAAATGTGCATGGTGCATTCCAAGAGCCTAAGTGGAAGGAAGATGTACTTAAGGAAATGAAGGCCTTACTTGAAAATAAGACATGGGATATTGTAGATCTACTTGAGGGTAAAAAGGTGGTTGGTAGCAAGTGGGTGTTCACTGTGAAGTATAGGGAAGAAGGAGAGATCGAAAGGTATAAGGCTAGATTAGTAGCTCAAGGTTTTACACTGTTGAATGTGTTGAACAGAATTTTATTCACTATTTTTCAGTACATAGGAACAAGGCTTAACAAGGTTTATATACAAACATTTAGGACATAATCTAGCTATTAACTATAGGAAATCTCTCAATTAAGGGAGAGATTATAGGAGCAATCATAGGAGAGATTGTAGGAGAAATTATAGGAGCAATCATAGGAGAGATTGTAGGAGCAATCAATGCTAATATCTCTAGTCAACATACACAAATCTGTGGGATAGATTATGAGGAGACATTTGCTCCAGTTGCAAAGTTGAACACAATTAGAGTTCTTCTATCATTGGCTACAAAATTTAGATTGGAAACTCCATTAGCTTGACATTAAAAATGCCTTCTTAAATGGTACATTAGATGAGGAAATATATATGAGGATCCTAACAAGTTTTGAATCTAAAGAAGAAACGGGAAGAGTGCAAACTGAAAAATCTTTATACAGCCTCAAATAGTCTCCACGAGTATGGTTTATGAGGTTTAGTGATACTTTGCAGATTTGGATACAAACAGGGACGATGATCGCACCTTGTTTGTGAAGTTTGGAAAAAATGGAAAGAAGTCCATATTGATTGTGTATGTGGATGATATTATAATCACAGGTGATGATACTAGTGAGATCAATGATCTTAAAAACAAATTGAGGCTGGAATTTAAAGTAAAAGATCTCAGAATCTTGATACACTTTCTTGGAATGGAGATTGCTAGAAGTAAAGAAAGTATTTTTATATCTCAACAAAAATGCATTCTTGATTTATAGGAGGAAACAGGAAAAATGGGTTGCAAACCGACGGGGACTCCACTGGAAATTCAAGAGAGATGAAGAAGATCCTCCTATTGACAAAGGAAGATACCAAAGGTTGGTAGGAAAACTTATTTATTTGTCATTAACCAGACCAGATATTGCTTACTCTGTGAGTATTGTCAGCCAATTTATGCACTCTCCAACTCAAAGGCATTTAGAGGCAGTCAAGGAAGAGGATTAATGTTTCAAAAAAATGAGAAAAGGAACCTAGAAGGTTTTACGAATGTAGATTGGGCTGGTTGTATTGAAGATAGTAAATCAACTTTTGGCTATTGTACCAAGCTGTGGGGGAACCTTGTCACATGGAGGAGCAAGAAGCAGTTCGTAGTGGCAAGAAGCAGTGCAGAAGCAGAGTTTAGGCCAATTGCACAAGGAATTTGTGAAGTTATTTGGTTAGAGAGGTTAATGCAGGATTTACAGATCACCACTTCCTCTCCCACCAAAATCTTTAGCGATAGCAAATCAGCCATTAACAAAGTGAAGAATCCAGTTCAGCATGATCGAACGAAACATGTTAGAATTGACTGAAGCTTCATCAAACGTGAAATAGAAGGAGGCATTGAATTATGCTATGTTCCTACTCAAGCACATGAAGCAGATGTTTTCACAAAGATTATGCCGTAGCCTAGATTCGAGACAATTCTAAATAAGTTGGGAATGATAAATATCTATTCCTCAACTTTAGGGGGGAGTGTTGGATAATTATTTATCTTTATTTTTAGATAAGTCTGTTAGCTTAGGAGATCATCTTTTAGAAGATAAGAATAAGATAAGTTTATCCTATTTTAAATCTGATAGTTAGTAGCATTAAATTAGAAAATACTCTTGTATAAATTCCATTGAATCAAAGGAATAAAGTGAAGTTTTGTCCCCTTTCTAAAATCCTCTTGTTTCAAAAGCCAATTGTGATAAAAGTGGCATTTACATCTCTGTCAATGCAGCTAATTAGGAAAATGTGTTGACAATAATTACTGGTTTTAGTAGATATTAACTTCCAATAACTTATCTTGGCATTCCAATCTCAGCCTCAAGATCATCCTATAGTGACTTCAAGCCACTCTTTGACAAAATACACTGTAGGATAGCAAACTGGAGCACCAAGACACTATCTCTTCCATGGAGAACTCAACTCATATCTTTGTTGTTAATTCTCTCAATTTGTATTGCCCCTTAAATCAAGGAGAATCTATTAAGGGGGTGCTTGGTTAATGAGTTTAGAAAGATATCAATGGATAAGGAATGAAAAACAATAAGGAATGAGTTTGCAAAGATATCATAACTCATGTTTTTTATCGTCCCTCTCATTCTGCCCTTTAAGATGAGAACCTGAATAAAAAAGACTGTTTTTCAACAAAAGTAATATCCATTGAAATGAAAATTTTTACGAGTAGGATGATAGCACTTATAACCCTTTTTTGTGGAAAAGTAACCAACGAAGATGCATTTTAATGTTCTTGTATCGAATTTTCCTCAGTTAGTATCATGAATATGAACAAAAATCCCACAACCAAAACTTTTAGGAGTAATTTGGAAGCATTTTGTGAATTGGGGTGTTACTCATGAAATGGACTTGTGGGAATTTTGAAACCAAAAAATTTAGAGGGAATTTTATTTATCAAATGAGTGGTTGTAAGAACAAATTCCCTTAATAGGATTTGGGAACATTATTTTGAAATAACAATGTTCGTGTAATTTCTAGGAAGTATCTATTTTTCCTCTCAGCTACCCCGTTATGTTATGATGTGTTAACACAAGAAGAATAATGAACAATTCCTTCTTTTTGTAGGAAAAATGAAAGCTTTTGGTTGAAGTAATTTCTTGCATTATCACTCCATAGGTTTTTTATTCTCACCCAAAATTGGTTTTTGATCATTTGGAAAGATTTTGGAAAAGTTTCTCCAACTTTAGATTTGTTTTCCATCAAATATACCCAGGTTACCTTTGTACAATCATCTATAAATGTAACAAACCACCTTGCCCCTGTAATGTCTAAAATTCTAAAAAGACCCCATACATTAGAGTTGATTAATGAAAAAGGAGCCATACTTTTAATATTACTCAATGGATAAGAAACATGCTTGTATTTAGCAACTTCACACACCTTATGTTAAAGCAGCATCTTGCATTTTTTAATAGGTTTGAATTGGGGGTTTGGGTATCCATTTTGCACGGATGATTGACAAGGTGAGCAAAGGAAAGATCTTGTGGTGGTTGTGTTACAAAATGGAGGATCTATGGGTGAAATGGATTCACAATGTCTTCATAAAGAGTAAGAGTATTTGGATATTAAAGCCAAGGCAAAATATGTTAGGAAATCTGAAGGAAATCCTAGTGACAAGGCAATGGATGTAAGAACAACTATTCCATAGGATTGGGAATAGAGAAAGCACATCTTTTTGGTATGATAATTGGCATTGTAAGGGTCCCCTATATTAGGTGGAAGAGGTACAACCCTTGAAATTGGTGGTGAATCCAAAAACTAAAGTGAGTGTTTTAATTAGAAACAATCAATGGATATGCCCATTGCATAATAATAGAAGTGCCAACCTCATAATGGAATAGTTGCCTAGATGCCAAGAGGGAGAACAAGATGAAATTCAATGGCTAGCAGATAAATTAGGGAAGTTTAGGACAAAAGCATGCAAAACACTTTTGCAGAATACGCAGAACACAAGGTAGAAGTGGACAGAGTTAGTATGGATTAGTGATATCCTTCCAGCTCATTCATTTATCTTATGGATGAGAATCAATGGAGGGTTGCTTATGAGGGACAAGATCAAGTTCTCCATTAACACATTGAAGTGTGAGTTATGTAATACGAAACTGGAAAATCTTACATCTTATGATTAGATGTAGATATACCAGGCAAGTTTGGGCCCTGATGCAGATTATTCTCAACATGGACAGACCAGTGGATTCTTGGAGTGAAACTATTGCTTGGTTGGGGAAACTTAGAGTGCATAATGCAGTTGATCTCAAAGCCATCAAGTTAAGTTGGGCAGCTTTGGTGTATTACATTTGGAAGGAACGTAATTGCAGAATTTTTTGACAACAAAACCGAAGCATTGAATTGATATTTTAGCACATTTTCCTCCATTGTAGATTGGCCATGTTAGCAAGAGGAATAGCAACAAGTCTGTTAAGTTGTATGAAGAGAAGATGGGGATTGGAGTAATACGGATTTATGTGATCTCATAAGTATCCCTTCGATTTCAAGATGTAGATGATTACTAGGAACCATAACTCTATGTAATATAGACCTTTTGGACTTTAGAATGTAAATATATTTAATCAATGAAATTTTTAATTTTTGAAAAAAAAATCTAGAATGTCAAAGATTCCGATTCTCTAACACTTCCTTGGTATTGATGTGGCATATTTGACACGAGAGATTTTATATCACAACAAAGGTATGTGATTTATCTCTTGAGGGAACCAAGAAAGGTTAGATGTAAATTGGTCTCTACCCCAGTGGACCTAAATCATATGTTTGGTGAAGTGAAAGAAGCACCAACTATTGATAGAAAGAATTACTAAAGGCTAGTAGGTATGCTCATATACCTTACTTACACTCCACCTAATATAGCGTACTCAGCGAGTATAGTTAGTTCATGCATGGTCCAAAAGAGTCGTATTCATAAACTGCATGTAAGATATTGCATTACTTGAAAGGAAATTTTGGAAATGGAATTATGTTTATTAGGAATTATCTTCTTTCACTAAAAGCTTATGTTGATTGAACGATATAGGATCAAAGATCAACCATAAGTTATTGTTCTTTCTTTGGATTTGGTAACTCGTAGAAGCAAGAAAAAAATGTTGTGGTTAGATCTTTATAAGAATCTTAGTTTAAAGAAATTGATCAAGGCATGTGCAACTTGTTACTGTTGACGATTATTTTAGATGACTTTGCAATGTTGATATTGCAAAATGTTTTTTTCCCTCTATTTGTTTTGGTAAATGTAATGAAAAGTTAACCCTTTTCTACCTATTGCCTCTTACAATGCACTCTAGTGATGTATCTTTATAGTAGGTACTTGATGGAGAGCTAAAAGTCGAACTATCTAACTCTTTGAATGGTAATCCAATTTTTGCTTAAATAGATGTAAAGCATAAAATTTAGGTGATTGATTAGTCTCACATTCCAAGAGGTATTGATGGTTCCATTAGTGCTTGTAGTTATATGTGGGAGTGTTATTTAGATTTTTTATTATGACCTAAAAATGTATAATTTTGTGGTAACTTTTTGCTATTGCTGGAATATTGGTATTAATTTTAAAATGTATACAGGAGGTATTTGATCCAATTGAAGTTACAAAAGGTCTTTGGATTATACCTGAGTGGAGATCTACCCCGGTATGGCCATCATCAATTTTTTACTTTGAAGGTTTTGTTTTTATATTTTGGTAAGCAATGTAAATTGTGTTAAACAAACAACTTAGGTTTAAAAGACCAAGATAGCCTTAGAGACAAAAGTACATATATCGGCAATTACAACTTAAAATATGTAGAAATAGAGAATGTATTTGTCGGTAAATCACGAAAGTTAATATTTGGTCGTTAAGAACTCCAATAAAGTAAGAAAGTCAAATCCTAGATTTAGGAAAGATTAAATCAGCACCTAAGTAGTAGGGTACAACAGATTGTTAGAGATTCTAGGGTTTTTCATATTTGTTTTTCTATTTAAGTTTTATTGGTTGATTAATTGAAAGAATAAGAATGAATTTTAGTTCTGGCTTTTATCAAGTTTTATCTACATGGTGTCAGAGCCTTAAGATTTGACCATGAATTTTAAGGCATACATGGTTGGTTTTGGTTCAACATCTTAGGATGCTAGCAACAATGCAGTGTCATTGGGAGGAGGTAGTGCGCTTGCTCTAATTTCTGTCTGAAAATTCTCTTCAAATTGCCATTCACAATTTAAATGGCAAGAGTTACCTTGAATGGTCCCAATCCATGTGTTTGGTGATCGATGGCAAAGGGAATCTTGAATGGTCTCAAATATGTTCTTCATATTCCCATCCTGTCATACAATCTCTTGTCTACGAGTAAAATCACTCTTGATTATGATTTTCGAATTATTTTTTGGTCTTTTTGTTGTGAATTTTAGGATTTAACCTTAGGGAGGATGATAGGGGATGCTAAATAGATTGTTGATCTATATGTTTTTCAAAAAGGACAGACCTTTGGAAGGCAAGTCATACATACTTGTTTAATTCTATTTTCTAGTAATAATGAAATTTGTTATGACATTGTCCAATTGGCCATCCCAATTTCAATATTTAAGTCATTTGTTTCCTAGGTTATTCATAAATAAAAATCCTTCAATGTTTTACTATAAATCTTGTGAATTAGCAAAACATCATCATGTAGTTTTTCCACATCAACCAAACAAAACTTCACAACCATTTACCATAAGTGCAAGAATAGACACTTGATCAGCTTTGGATAAAAGAATTAGATCATCTGCAAATCCTCAACTTTTTGCATCTAGAATGAATTTGAAATGTTGAGTTCTCTCCACAATTCTACTAAGAGTCCTATTGAACACCTCCTTTACCAAAGCAAAGAGATAGGGTGAGATTGGATCGCTTTGCCAAATCCTTATGCAACTCTTAAACGACTTACTAGGTTTTCCATTCACCAGGACTTTAAAGGAAGAAGTAGAAATGCACTGTGAGACCCATTGTATAAATATATCAGGAAATTCCAAATCATGTAAAGTGCTTAAAATGAAATTCCAATCCACACTATCAAAGAGGGTAAGCCTTGGAGGAAGTGGTAAAGTTGCTTCTTTGTGACCATAAGATCACAGGTTCAAGTCACAGAAACAATGTTTTTGTAAAATTACAAAGGGAAGGTTGCGTACATTATGATTCTCTCTAGACTCCGGCAAAGCGAGGAGCCTTGTGCACTGAGTACATTGACTTACTATCATAGGCATTTTTCAAGTCCACTTTTAGCAGGTAGTTCTTGCTACTCCTCTATTGGGCATAAGTTTTACCCAATTCTTAAAGTAGCAATATGTTATCTCGCATGATCCTACCTAGAATATAAGCCCTTTATGACACATCGATGTATTTGTTGAGATCCAATTTGAATCTTTGAGCCACTATCTTTGCAATAATTTTATCCACAATGTTGCAACAACATATAGGTCAATAATCAGAGAAAGAAAACAGCTCACCAACATTAGGAATGAGAGTTATGAAGGTGTTGTTAATCTATGACAGAAGCCTCCCTTTATTAAACAATTTAAGAACAACATTGTTGACTAGATGTTTAGTGAGATTCCAGGACTCGTAGAAGAAGTAAGGGTTAAAGGCATCAGGTCTAGGAGCTTTGTGGGGATTGAGAGATCTTAAAGAACTCTCAATGTCTTGTATGGTGATAGGTCTGCTAAGAGAATCTTCATATGGAGTAATTCTCTCTCTCATGATTTCTTTCATTAGTATGCAAGAGGAATTAGCATTTATAGAAGTATTCATTAACTTAGAGAAGTAGTCATGAGCACCTTGCAACAATGAGGATTGAGTATCTAGATTCTAATTATTGTGTTGCAGGGAAACAATCCTTTTGTTACTCTTCCTGGAAATCACAACTCTTTGAAAATAGGAATTGTTTTTGTCACCAAATTTCATCCATTGCAATCTTGATCTTTGTCTCATAAGTGAGTATCAAATAAGAGGGCCTTAGCAAAATGCTACATAGCTATCCGTTCTTTTATTAGAAGAGATTCCAAAGAGGGATTCACTTGAAGCTCAATTTGGATATTTTTTTGAAGCATCTCTAGTAGTCTTGAGAAGATGATGAGTGTTTCCTACATTAGACTGACAGAGGATCTTTAATTCCTGCTTTAAAAGCCCAATTTTCCTACAATATATATTGGTGAGAACCACTAATGTTAGTCTTCAAGGCATTCAAAATACATCCATCAAATTCATGTAAATTAGTGAGGAAGTTATTAAATCTAAATGGGTACAAAGAGTTGCTAGCAGAAAAATGAGTCACAATGGAAATGTGATCTAAAAGACTATAATTTGTGAAGTAGGAGAAGCTGCTTGGGAAGGCAGAGAACCAAACATATTCCCCCGAACTGCTATCAAGCTTCTTCCTAATCAAATTAACTCCACTTTTTTGTTGCACCAAGTGTAAAAGCATCCACTAGATGGAATGTCAATAAGTTGAATATTAGCTAGGCATTGTCTGAGATCCAAGCATGGATTGCCAATTAAGCTAATACCGTTTGGTTCATTTGTGCTCAGAAAAGCATGATTTTAACTCCACTCTTGAAGTTGTTTTCTTCCTATTGTATCTATTTTTAGTTATAGAATTGTTTTCTCAAAGTTAAGGATTTCATTGATATAATATATATACAATCTAGCGTACAAAAGGTCGAGGATAAACCAAAAGGTCACAGAGTTGTGGTTCCTAGTAGTCATCTACATCTTGAGGTCTCATGGGTACTTATGAGACCACATAAACTAGTATTACTGCAATCTCCATCTTCTCTTCATACTACTAGACAGATTTGCTGCTATTCCTCTTGCTAACATGGCCAATCTGCAATGTAGGAAAATGTCCTGAAAAACCGTTTCATTGCTTCGACTTTGTTCTCTAAAAATTCTACAATTACACTCCTTCCAAATATAGTACACCAAGGCTGCCCAACTTAATTGCTTTGAGATTAGTTGCATTATGAACTTTAAGTTTTCCCAACCAATCAATAGTTTCAATCCAAGAGTCCATTGATCTATCCATGTTGTGAATAATCTGCATTCGGCCCTAGACTTGCCTGGTATATCTGCATCTAATCATAAGATGTTCTAGATTTTTCAGTTCCGTATTACATAACTCACAATGCAATGTGTTAATGGAGAACTTGATCCTGTCCCTTGTAAGCAAGCTTCCATTGATTCCCATCCATAAGATAAATGAATGAGCTAGATGGATGTCACCGTCCCGTACTAACTTGGTTCACTCTAGCCTTGTGTTCTGCGTAATTTGGAAAAGTGTTTTGCATGCTTTTGTGCTAAACTTCCTTTATTTATCTGCTAGCCATTGAATTTCCTCGTGTTCTCCCTCTTGGCATCTAGGCAACTCTTCCATTATGAGCCTGACACTTCTATTATTATGGAATGACCATTGTCATTAATTGTTTCTCATTAATACACTCAGTTTAGTTTCTGGATTCACCACCAATCTAAAGGGTTGTATCTCTTTCTAGTGATAGGTTGCTCCTGCTGACGATGACAATATTGGAATGAGGTTAACACAGCCATATCCTTTAATAGAGTAAGTAGATTTAGCAGATGGTGAGGGAATAAATGTTTCTGGAAGGTAGAAAAAAGTTAGAATTACTTGTCATGTGATCTAAGACACCATAATCAATGACCCATTGGGATGAAGAAGAGAGACATGTAGTTTTATTACCTGAATTAGCAATAACAGAGATACGGTGAGATGAATTTTTTAATGCTTCTTAGTACTAAGTGAATTTAACAAAGTCATTTGCAATTGTGATCGTCTTCTCAGTAGATGAGCTAGGTGGTGCAGCTACAACAAGAGCTGAATGGGTTTCTTGATTTTTCTTTTGTAGTTTTCAACCAGTGCGTGTGCTTTGATTGGGTTCATGAAGTTATCAATAGATGATTCCTCCGGAATCTTGATTCCAATTTCTTGTTCCTTCTTTGTTAGCTTTTCTAGGATGATTTCCCATGTTCATATCCAATGTATTGACTCATAAAAACACTAGAGGTCTGAGTGGTAAGAGCTACAAATGCATTGTTGTATGAACGGAGTATTCGAGTAAAGATCTCATGGAGGGAGGAAAATGGTGACTCAAGAAAAACATAACGTTTTGCTCTCCTGGGCATAAATTCAAAAGATTGATGAAGAAGAAGAGACCAAAGCTAAGTGCTTTTGGCTTTGATACCATATAAGAGAATATATTGTATTTCTTCTGATTGATGAATCTACAGAGTTAGGGATATATACAAATTTTAAAAAGCTAATTAGGGAATGTAATCCCTATGATCAAGGGATTATACTTCCTGTAATCAATTCATAATTCTTACAACTGCTCTATCAGTAGTAGCTCAATTTGTACCTAAATCAAACAAACGAAATAAGAGTAGTCGATCATTTTGGAAAACCAAGAGAAACGAAGGTGATGCATATTAGGGATTCAATGTAGAAGAGAAGTCAAAACAAGTTTTATTGGAAATTGTTTTAGTGAGTAAAATTTTCTTTTTCATCTCGTCCCAAGACCTTATAACCAATGTACATATTGTGTAATAGTGCACGTGCATGTTTGTGTTGTGTTGTTTAATAGTGTGAGCTTGCATTCGTCACATTTTAAGCACACATGACCTTCTACTTGAAAATATTTCGGATATGGTATGGTAAAGATCTAAACTTGTGATTACGGAGTCAAGAATTAAAAGCTTAGTGCTTACAGGATACTCAGGCAACAAACATATTTATAAATCCTGGATTAGCATTTGGAACTGGGGAGCACCCTACTACCAAGTTGTGTCTCTTGTTTCTTAAAAGCGTGATAAAGGAAGGAGACACTTTCTTAGACTATGGCACTGGTTCTGGTATTCTTGCAATTGCAGCGCTTAAGGTAACAAACCTTTTGATTTAGTGGAAAGGCATCTCTCACATTTTGATGCATTCATTACATATTTAATATTTTATGTTGTAGAGCAACTAGCTCACTTCACCTCTTAAATGTTGAACAATTTCATTGCTTACTTCTTTGACCATTTCATGAAACTGATTTTTTGAGTGTTTCTTATGATATCACATTCTTTATCACAACTCTCTGTTTTGATTGCCTAAAACATTAGGAATGTGGTTATTGTGCTCATAATAAGGTACTTCTTATCACCTAAAAAGTGATTTAAAATTTTTAATAAATATGCAACAATTACATAAGTATAATATTTAAAAATAGCAAGAAAGAGAGATTGCAAATCGGTTTTATAGTGGTTTGCTAACAAACCTTACTTATATCCACTCCCCAAGACTCACTTGAGATTCAACTATCTTTTTCTTTCAACTAATCATTGAAGGTCCATACAAGTCTCTTTTTTTTCCCTAGGTAAAAAAGAACTCTTATTATCTTCTTTGATAGTGAAGAAATACTGATCTCCTTGAATCCTATAGTGTAGTAGAATCAACCTCTAAGTAAAGTTTGTAACTTGAATAATTCATATTTGTTCACTTTAATGCTCTAAGACTTAATGATGGGAATGAATGGGCCATTAAAACAAGTTCCCACAAGTCGATGTCTTCAGTTAAAACATGCAAATAATCATTTCCATCAAAGAATTTTGACTAATTCTTTAATCATTTTGGCTGGATGAAAATAATGATGCACCTAAGTATGCCATGATGACCGTTGCTAATTGGATTAAAATTCCAATTATTATGCTCTAAAAATAGCAACGTAATTCTACTATTTAAACAGTTGAACATTAATGAAAGAGGACAAGCAAGAAACTGAAAATTTGTGAAACCGACAATCTTATTATCACACTTACATTAAATGTAAGACTACAATTAGGTTTATATACATAAAACCTATATGGTATAGATATATTGGAAAAATACACTTTTACCCTTAATTATACCTAATAACCAACACTGCCCCTCAAGTTGGTGCGAAAATATTACATATGCCCAACTTGCATACTATGGTATGAAAAGCTCGACTATTGAGTCCTTTTATGAAAACATCAGCTAGTTATCTTTCTGATGTTACGTGGAACAAGCTTAAGATACCATCAGTTAACTTTTCTTTGATAAAATGTCGACCAATTTCGATGTGCTTCGTCGGTCATGTTGAATAGGATTCTGATTGCAACTTTGTTATCACAATACAAAGATAACCTATCTTCTCCAACCAACTTCGACTCTGCTAGCAACTTTTGTAGCCATAAAAGTTCACAGACATCTTGAGCCATATCTCTGTATTCTGCTTATGCACTTGTTCTTGCAACCACACTATTTCTTGCTTCTCCAAATCACCAAGTTACCTCCCACAAGTGTGCAATAACCAGAAGTGGATCTTTTGTCATCTAGAGATCCAACTCAATCTGCATCTGTAAAGGCTTCAATTCGAAGATGGCTATAGTTTTAAAAAAACAGACCTTTTCCTGGGGCTGACTTTAAATATCACAAAATGCGAAAGATAGCCTGCTGATGAGATTCTCTAAGATCATGCATAAACTGACTCACCAAGTTAACTGCATAAGCAATATCTGGTCTGGTGTAAGAAAGATAGATAAGCCTACCAACCAATCTCTTATATCTGCCTTTATCAACTAATTCTTCAGTTCTTACTTACAGTTTATGATTGCTTTTAATGGGTGATTCTGCTGGTTTACATCCCAATATATCAGTTTCATCCAAAAGATCGATAATGTATTTCCACTAAGAAATGAAGATTCCTTTTGTTGATCTTGCAACTTCAATTCCCAAGAAGTATTGTAATTTACCAAGATCCTTGATCTCAAACTCTTGAGCCAAGAGTTTCTTTAGCCGAGTCATTTCTTCTTTATCATCTCCTGTCATCACCATATCATCAACATAAACAATAAGAAGAGTGATCTTACCCTTGTAGTGTCTCATTAAGAGGGTATGATCAGTATTGCTCCGTTGATACCCAAAAGAGATCATGACTTTGCTTAATCTATCAAACCAAGCTTTGGGAGATTGTTTCAACCCATACAAGGCTTTCTTCAGTATGCATGCCTTTCCTTGATTTCTCTCATTATCAAACCCAAAAGGAATCTCCATATAAACTTCTTCCAGATCTCCATGTAGGAATGCATTTTTCACATCAAATTGCTACAAATCCCAATCCAAGTTAGTTGCATATGATAGTAAGATTATGATTTTGTTCATTTTTGCACTAGGTGCAAATGTCTCCTAATAATGAACTCCATAAGTCTAAGTGAATCCCTTTGCCACTAATCTGGCTTTGAATCTTTCAATCGAACCATCAACTTTGTGTTTTATTGTGAACAACCACTTGCAACCAACTAGCTTCTTGCTTAGAGAAGTAACTAGTTCCCAGGTTTCATTTTTAGCGAGAGCTTTCATTTATTCTACCATAGTTTCTTACCGTTTTGGATCTGTGATAGCTTCCCGCCAATCCTGTGGAATAGACATAAAAGAAACAAACAAGGCAAAGGCTTTATAGGAGGTAGACTAGGAATTATAAGAGACAAAGTTAGTAATAGAATGTTTTGTTCACGACCTTACCCTTTTTCTTTGAACAATGGGTAAATTTAAATCAGAATCAAAAGATAACTTACCTGATGATTCTTGCAGGGTAGGAAGCATAATGGCTTCTTTAGACCTATTCTTCCTCGAGTACCTCAACAAATTAGGTCTATCTAAACATCCAACAACATTCTCCCCCTGAACTTCATCAATTTTCTCATTTGCCTCCTGAGCATTAATCTCCTCATCCTCCCCCTAAACAAGATCATGAAGTACCACAGGCACCCCTTCTTCATTACTCTCCCCCTGAAGAGGTGACTGTGTGGTATCAAAGTCATAGTAGTTAATAGCGGATAGCGGCGCGGAGCGGCCGACCCCGAAAACGCTATAGCGGAATAGCGGATAGCGGAG
>JAOQMR010000005.1:23565220-23575569 GCA_027563865.1 Erythroxylum pelleterianum
GGGCTTGAAGCTTGAAGTGTATAAGTTGGGCTTGAGTTATCTTGCATTAGAAGAGAATAAGAAGGAAAAGAATGGGCCGATATATATATATCGGCTTTTTTATGGTTCCTTTCTTTTATAATCTTGGAAAGATGGCTGTGATTGGTATCCTTTAAAGACTATGCACAACTATTCTTGCCAATACATCTCTTCTAGTCCACTTAGAAAAGTTGCTCTTACAATATCTTTGATGAATTTAGGTTATTAATTATATATACAAGTATCTTACTTATTTTTCTAGTTAAGTACTTTGCTTAAAGTAACATTATAAGCATATTTAATTTATTAGGCACTCAATAAGTCATAGAGTTATTGTACTAGCTCAGAATTTGATTTAGTCTAATTACAAACATCAAGCTTTTTTATAAATTAATCAATCTTCAAAGTTTTCCTTTTCATTATTAACATGATACAAATTTTTATTAAGAAATAAAACAAAAACATAGTAATTTACATAATATTTTAAGTGGATGTGTTATATGATTGTTAATATTAATATTTGTTATCATGTGATTTAATCGTTTACTTTTACCATTTGAAGTGGGAAGGTCAAAGGCACATATGTAAAAGTCCATGTCTGTAATTGGATGAAAGTAGCCAAAAAAAATTAAGCTCCTAAAAAGTAAATCAAGCATGATGGTGACATGTTTTAACGAGGAAGCAAGTCAGTTTAATGACGACATCAAGCTTAGTTTAACTTAGCCATAGCCTATATTTTTATATGGAAATGTCACAAAAAATTTTTGGAGCTACTAGACATATTTAGTCGCAATCATGATAGTTATGACAATTATGGCAACTATGGTATCTAATAGTCATTGGTTATGTTGGGTAAATGTTATGTTGGTTGATCTAGCCACTCTTCTCCTTCTTGGTGAAATAACATATGCTAAGACTTATTTGGATAAGCATTGACTTGAAGGGTCATGTTGGTCAGAGAGTAACCACCACTTAACTTCCTCAAACTGCTACATCTCTTTTATTATGTGTATGATATATATAAGAGACTACCTAAGTAGTACAATGCTTTGCATCAATCTTCTACATTAATAAAATATTTTTTATCACTTAAATTATGATTCACATCCCTCCATATAAATATGAAATGCACATTAAGTGTTTGTGAAAATTAATGCCTTATACGTGTTTGACAAATTGTTGATGAGAATATAATAGGATTCTTATATTGCAATTACAATGTTGTTTGGTGATTGAGAGAACTTCCAAATAGATTTTGTAACAAATGGTATCATAGTATATGTTAGGAATGATATTGTGCACACAATAGTCGGAGGATAGAAAATGGAAGTCATTCGGGAAAGGCTCGCGCACCTAAAATATAGGTTAGGTCTTATTTCAAAAGAAGAGACAATACAAGTGGTTATTCATTTAGATCAAATCAAGGAATCTATTGCAAGGATCTAAAGCCATTTAGAGAAAAATTTCAGTTGACACAAATTAACATATTGGTGTGCACGAATAGATACGTAAGAAGTTTTAGTTTGTAAATTAAAGAAACAAATCCTTCCTTACATCACATCATAGATTGCTCAAAAATCCTTACAATAGTTAAGATAAGAGGGGACAGTTTAGAACTATATGAATGCATTTATTTCCTTGATGCTGGACATTTGAAACATATTTGAAGAAAACAAACTTTTAAATTTTTTGGACGAGTTACAGATGTGGTCGCAAATTGAACTTCGTCGACAAGAAGTACAAAATCTACCTATTATAATTACATCAGCTAATCGCTTAGTGGGCTTACTTCTGAATAAAGATAAGGATGTAGTATGGACCTTTCACCAATTCATATGATTATACTTTATCACAAGCACATGGTGTAGTTGTAGCTAGAATAGACGAGTATGAGTTGATCCCACAAAGATTAAATAGTTCGAATATGATTCAATTCCATAGGGACTATTAGTTAACTATCTAATATTTATAAACCTAATAAGTTAGATCAATGATTATAGATGATAGCATAAAAGATTAGCATAAATAATAAATCAAAACACTAAATAGAGCAATGATTAATAATATATCAATTAATTAATTAACTAGATTTAGGTGAGGAATCCCCTAAGTTTTTGTTACAATTAATTTCCCCTCAATTAATGAATACTTTAGTTCTTAAGCCAATAAGAGTTCCTAACTTATATCGTATTCTATCTCAAGACATACAACCCATATTCATAAGTTAATCCATTGAAATCCCTTTTGAATTTAGATAACTTAAGAATGCCTTGATTTGTTCTATATACTCTCTTGATAGGCATTACCCTAACTTAGAAAGATCTTGTAACTTTCTTTCGAATAGCTCATGTTTAACCTTATTTATCCACGTTGTGACCTAAATATACATATCATCTCTTGAATCTCAATGTATGAATCAAATATTGAATTTTTCATTTTCGCTCCTTCAATTCAATTACTATAAAAAAAACATGGATAAATCACAAGAAAAATATAATTTTATTAAACTAAAGAATAAATCAAAATATATCACATCTTAGATTAATATTGCCTAAATCTATATCTCATTTTAGTTATATACCTCATTTTAGTTCATCATCACATAAAGAACATCAATGCAAAAATAATAAAGAAAGTAAGATAAAGAAATCATTGTTCTTGAATCTTGAATCTTTAAAGAATTCTTCTTAAAATCTTGTCTTATCTTCAAAAAATGATGTAGTCTTGATCAAAACTAGAGTGAAATAGCTTCAAATTAACATCTTGACACTTCTTGAACTCAAGACTCTTTATTTTGTACCTCCCTCCTCTTTGAAATCTAAAACCCTAGCTTTTTAATGAGCTATATGGCCCCAACATAAGATTGTGTAGTTGGTTATATCTTTTTGGAAAATCTCCAAAAATTAATAACATCAACACAAAACCTACATGAGACTGTATAGGGTACTATGTTCTTCATTTAGAGGGTAGCACATGGGTGCGTAGGGTTGTAGAGGAGAAACATAAGTAACCATCTTTGAATACGACCCTCAATTTGGTAATGTATAGGTGTCATATTCAGGTATCCTTTAAATCTTCTAAAATGGCTCCAATTGAGTACAATTTTGCTCTTGTTTTTATATAAGCTGAAGTAAGACCTGAAATGATAATACTTCTCAAATTAAGTGTCAAATCCTTCAAAAATCATTAAAATATAAGCAACATACTATGAAAATATTGCTAAATATAATAGATGTCTAACATACATCACTATGCACAAAGAAAAATTAATACATGAATATGGAAAACCAATGCAATATGATAAGGGAAAGAGCAAAATAAATAGCTATAGTTATGCTTCAAATGGATAGAAAAATAATAAGAACATTGGGGTATTTCATTTACAATAGGTTGCACTTTGCATTAGGGTATTTGAAATGGGAAAAGCTTAATATAATAGTGGTTGAAGACGAAAATGAGGGTAAAGCAACCAAGTTAGTGAACCCATTATAATTGTTGAACACTTTATCAATTAAAGTGTGTGTTATCATGTCTCACTAGTACGGGTATCATTTTAGATCAATCGAGCAGAAATAGTGGCAGTAGTTAATATAGGTATTAGATACACTTTCATTGCATATAAAATTGTTGCTAAGTTTGGATTAACGATTAGCAAGAGCACAAACAAATTTAAAATGGTAAATGCAAAAGGTAAGGATGTAGTTGGTATAACTTACGATGTGATTATCAGGATGGGCGATTATAATGGAAAGATAAACATGATGGTCATATCATTGACTACTTTAACATAATCCTAGGTATTAACTTTCTTCAATCATAATAGCTGCAATGTATCCATATTTTGGTGGAATCTTATTCACAAATAAGTAAAAACTTTACTTTGTGAGATGTCATAATGTTAATGAAAAAAGGAGCACTGATAAATCATTGATCATTTTGGTTATAATGGTAGGTTTAAAAGTGGTTAGCATACCTACCTTACTGTCATGGTTGAAGTGAAGGAAGGCATTATGATTGAAGTGTTGCATAAAATTATCCCATTATTGGAATCGCATCAGGATTTGATGCTAATAGAGTTACATAAGGAATTACCTCTAAAAAGAGTAATTGATCATAAAATAGAACTGAAACTTAGTATAACTCCTCCTAATTGTGCTCCATATAAAAACAATTGAATGAATTATTAGAGATAAGATATATACAACTCTTAAAAGTTTAATATGCTGCCCAATTATGTTCCAAAAGAAGCAAGATTGAACCTTAAGGATGGGTGTCAATTATTGGGAATTAAATAGGGTGATAATAAAGAATAAGTCTCTCACTTTATTGGTATAGGATCATATAAACAAGTTGAGCAAAGCTTCTATATTCATGAAGCCAGATCTCCCCTCAGGATATTAGCAAGTTCATCTTACAAAAGGAAACAAACTAGAAACCACTTATGCAACTAGATATAGTATATATGAATTTTTAAGGATGCCTTTTAAATTAATGCACCTACCATATTTTGCAATCTTATGAATAAGTCGTTATATGAATTTTTAGATGAGTTTGTAGTTTTGTACCTTAGCAATATTGTGGTTTATAGTAACTCTATAGAAGAGTATATAACTCATTTGCAACATGTGTTAGAATGTTTAAGGAAGAACTAACTATATGTTAAGATGAAAAAGCGTTGGTTTGCTAGATCAGAAATCAAATTTCTGGGGTACTTAATAAAAAAGAATTAAGTTTGGATGCATTTGAAGAAAGTATAGGCTATTACAGAGTGGCTAGTCCTTATAAAAGTGCGAGGAATTCGATCCTTTCTTGGTCTTACAAACTATTATTTGAAGTTTTATCCATAGCTACTCTCGAAAGATAGCACCTCTCATAGATTTGTTGAAAAAGGAAAGACATAAAGTTGTATATATCATAGTGTGGATGCTTTTGACAAGCAAAAATAAGCTATTGTGTAGGAGCCTATTTTACTATTATTAGACCTTAAATTGCCTTTCAAAGTGTTTATACAGATGCCTTGGATAAAGCAAATGGAGGTGTATTGGTGTAGGAGGTACATCCTGTAGCCTTTAAGAGTATAAAACTAAATCATGCAGAAAATAGTATTTCTCATATGAAAAAAATAGTGGTTGTAGTGCATTACTTGCAAATGTGGTGTATCTACTTGTTAAGGTTGAAATTTATGATTCAAATTGATAATATGGAGAATACTTTCTTCAAGGTGCAGAAGAAGTTATTGGCTAAGCAAGTAAGACGACAAGAGTTCTTGGTAGAGTATGATTTCACTTAAGAGCATAAATCAGGGAAGTGCAACTAAGTAGCTGATGCTCTTAGTAGAGAGAGGTGTTGACAAGTTACTATAATCTATCTTAAATTAAAGCAAACTTGATGGACATAATTCGACAAAATAGTAAGCTTGATACTAATTATTATCAGTTGGTATAGAAAGTTTAAGATGGTATGACCAAACAATATTAGATAGATGATGGCTACTTATTGGGAAAGGTGGTAGGCTATTTGTTCCTAGATTTTGTAAAATTAGGAAAGAACTCATGCATAAGTTAAATGATGTATAATGGATAGGATATGTAACATCCCGTTACCTGTGAGGAGGCTAAAATAGTAAATAAGAGTGATCAATGAGAGCTTAGAATTTGCATTTTTATGCTCATGCATAAAATGACATACACATACACATGAATAGTGAAATTGTTGCATATGAAAATAATTATACATGCATTCATGAATAATTCCGGGTATATTTGGACTGAGTTGTGATTTTTGGAAATTTTGTGAATTTGGAATTTATTTATATTAGAAATTTTATTGATTAGTGGAGTTGTAATATTTTTGAATTTTGGTGTTAATTTTTGTAATTTATAGGGTATAATGGAAAATAGGAAAAGGAATCAAAAGAAGATTGGAGATAGTTTTATTATACAGATGAGACTAAAGGAATTAGTCAAGAAAGAAACTTAGTTTAGGCTTAGGCATTAAGAAAGTGACAAGTGTCACTTAGTTAAGTTGCTTCTATAACCTTGTAGAAGGAAGTTAAAGATATCTGAGAGTTAAAAAGGGTTTAGCAAAATGTCTTAAGTGTCATTTTCCAGCCACCTTCTTCGAATTTCCTTTTACTACATAGAGTTTTCCATCAAATACCTTCTGAAGAATTTCTTTGCTTTTCCTCATCCCACACTTCTACCACCACTGCTACTTGTCTTTTCTACCTAAGTAAAATCAGAAGCTGGTTTTTTAAAACCCAAAGGAGTATGTGTTTTTGCATGGAGTTAGGGCTTGAAGGTAGTTGAAGATTTTGGAGTGTTCAACAATTAAGTGTTGAATAAATCCTTTAGAGTTATGAATTTATGAAATAATTTGATGAATTATTGTTAGTTGCATGGATCATGGCATTTACGTATATATATTTATGAACACTGTGGATGTGATGAAAAATTTGGTTATAGTGTTAATTTAGTTTTTGGTAGATTGTTAGTGATCAGGTGATGTAGAAATGGTTTTGGTATTGAAATAGCAATGAAATGATGTATAAGATTAGTGTAGAAAATTAGATATGAAAAGGTGATACATGCTCTGTTTCTTCACTGAGTATGTATGAATATATATGTGTGTATACGTGCGTTGATGCAAGTTTTGAGATGATCAAGAAAATGAATTTTGAGTTGAAAAGTAATTGTGAAATGATGGTCTGAGATGGGAATAAGTGTTTAAATGAAAGTTGAAAGGAAAATAGTGAATTTGAATGAAAGTTGAAAATGCAGAAAAGGTGACAGATTATGAATAGGATGAACCTGACTTTTTGGCTTTTGATGGTTTTTGATTAAACTTGTATATTTTGGAGTAGTATGAATTTATGGTGAATGATTTTAATGAAATGGAGTAGAAAAAATAGGAATAAAAATTTGAAGTGTTGGATTTTTGTAATGAAAGTCATCTGGAAATTTTCTGAGAATGAATAGTTAAGAGGTTGAATTTTTGATATGATCTTCCATGAATTTTCTGCACTGATCTAGAAAGATTTTGACAAAGTTGTCTTCATGGAAGTTTTATATCGTTCTTTAAGCTTTCCATTGATATAAAGTTTGTAAATTTTGGAGTTTTGGATCAAAAGTTATAGAGTTTGGAAGTTGAGTTTGTGGATTCTGTCGTGATTTGGAACAATCTATAGTTTTTTTAGCATAACTTGTAGAATCTCAAACCAAATTGCATGAAATTGGTTTCATTCGAAATTTAAGACATAAAGGAATAATTGTTTAGAAGAAAGTTTGGCTTAAATCCTTCGTTTTCATTGTCAAAATGATCAGATAAAAGTGACCCGAAATTTTGTTTTGGGAAAAGTAGGAGAAAATGGAAGAGAGGAAGAAGAAGCAATTTGTAGTTGAGTAGAAACTTGGTAGGTTGGGAAGTCACCCTCGTGCCCATTGCTGAAATTTGGTTGAGCACGATGGTGACTTTGCTGGTTTGACCAAAGAGTTGTCTCACCCTAAATAGCCTTCCTTCTTTTGACCATAACTTCTTCTCTAGACCTCCAAATGATTTTATTCTTGAACTAATGGATTCCTAACACATTTTTATATCCCTCCATAAACTTTTGTATCATTCTGAATTTAATTGAGAAAGATTGATCAAATCAAAGTGTGGAATATGTTGGAATAGTGAAATAGGATTTTCTTCCTGAACACCTTTCGGTATTTTGATTATATCTTGATCTATAGGATTCCAAATGAGATGCTTTTTTTTGGAGTAAACTAGAGATATATGCCTACAAATTGTCTCAAGAAGTATAATTTTGATTCATTCTCTAAGATATTGAATTTCTGGATGGAAGTTGTATATGGTACACTGTTTTTGAATGTGAACAACCAGATAACTTTTAAGGTATATCTTCCAAATTACTGAATCAAATTGAGTGATTTTAATGTCAATGGAAACATAAGATATAGAGGAACACTTTTCTAGAAGAGATTATGACCAAATTATATCAGCTTCACCTTCTGATTGAACGTGAACAGTAGACCCGAAAGAGGTGTCTTGGAAAAATCTGAAGTGATTCATTGAGAATGAAATGTGATTTTAATGGTTTTAGTGAGGCATAAACCTAAGTATAAAATATACTTAGATAAGTTTTGATATGGGAATGATTTTGTAATGAAATTAAAGGAAAGATACTCGAGATTATCATGAACATGCATTGTACATAATTCATTTCATACATGTGCATTGTTAAACAATTATAATTATGCATATTGTGATATATGTGTATATTGTTTGATATAGAGGAGCAACTGAAACGTCAACCTCCAAACGTTGCCGGAACTTTCAGGCATTAGCTTCGGGAGCAACTTGTGAGTAACATAGATGGTTTCTCTCAATTATTGTTTGCTTAAATTAAGTTTGAATGATAAATGAATGTGAATTGAATTATGTTGATTTTCGGACAGAAGGTCCGATGATTGTGAAATGTGGAATTTATATTGAAGTGCTGATTGTATATGAATGTGACGACCTATGTGCTTCATAATATGAGTGATTGTGGTACATGCATTCCATTCATGAATGCATAACCAGATAATGGCAGTTGTAACTAGAGTAGCCACCAACTAGAGTTTAAAGCTCAATGAGTGAAAAGAGGCTCAAGCTCAAACAGTGAAAAGAGGCTCGAGCTCAAACAGTGATTAAGAGCCTAAGGCTCACTATGTCTAATGAGTTGTGTATCCTTATCGGATAAGGGACAGTTATTAATGAGCCCGGTATCCAAAATAGATACGAGACAGTTCAGGCACTTAGTCACAACAAGGTAATAAATGGAAAGTGCCTCATGAGCATTTCATATGCATTTATATCAAGTATGTTTGATTGATTGAAATGCCGAAATTGCCTATACTCAAGTAAAAAAGTGATGTTTATGTAAAGTTCAATTTTGTGAAAATATATGTTATGTGAAATGTTGTGTTGCATGAATTGAGTGAACCATCGATGATGGTTATCTCATTGAGTTCGCAAAACTCATTCAAAATTTGCAAATATTTTTCAAGACTCAGAAGAATACCCCGTTAGGCAAACGGGAGTATACCTACAACGCACAAAATAAGGGATAGAGGTCGAGATCAGTTCGTGTCTGCATTGTATTTCTTTATTTTCGTACTGAATTGTATATTCTGCAAATTTTTGTATCATTTGTAATTGAATATTACGGTTTGTAATAACTTTTCGAATTAGAAATGTTTTATATTTATAATGGGCCTAAATGGCTATTGAAATATTGATGTTTGTATTGCTATGATTGAAAATGTTTATGAAATAAAACGGGCCCAAATTGTTTACTGATTTTCCCGCATTTGATTGTATTCAAAAAAAAATTATGTACTGAGTTTTGACTATTTCAATGCGCTAGCACGCCACCCTCACGGGGCACGGACTCGAATATCACCCACGATGTTAGGTTTGGGTCCTACGGGAGTGGGGTGTTACAGGATATCTAGGAAGGGAATCAATGGAAATTTTGTCTCATTAATATGTTTGGCCTCATATAGAGTAAGGCATTGAAGCATATTGTCAGACTTGTTTAGATTGTCAATTAAAAAGGTAGAGAGATACAAGAAAGTGGGATTATTATAAAATTTTCCTATTTTAGAGAAACTATAGATATTGGAAAGAAAAGCCTCAATATTGGTAGTGGTAAATCGATTCTCTTAGTATACTATTATTATTGCAAGCAATTCTAGCAACTTGTCCAACAAAAACAATAACTAATTCATTCAATCGAAATGTGATAAAACACTTTAATGTTCCAATCGATAATATGAGCAAACAAAGCACTCAATTCGCTGTCAAGTTTTAGACTTCTTTGTTCAATATAATGGGGGCATATTAAAGTTCTCCGCAATAACTCGTCCATAAATGGATAGGCAGACCAGAAGGATAAATGCATTAATAGAAGATTACTTAAGATACTATGTAAGTGCCAACCAACAAAACTGATTGGAGTTGTTAGATAGGACGCATTTCACGTTCAACCTATAATGATCTTCTTTTGTGAAAAAGCACTTATTTTAATTGGTGTTATGACAATAATCCCTCACTTTATTATAGGTAGCAAAGTAGTATATTAAAGGTAAATGTTCTACTACTTAGACATTTGTTAGAAATAAACTGTAGCCCCCCCTCACCGTAGGGTACACAACGGGAAACCCGAAGGTCGCCCCGACGAGTATCCCACGATAAAGGTTCACCACTAGAACATTTCTACTAATAATCCTCATGGCATTGCAATAATTTAAAACCACAATATAACACAATATCAGAAACCATTA
>JAOQMR010000005.1:23604179-23617753 GCA_027563865.1 Erythroxylum pelleterianum
GTGTTTGGGCCTGTAACTATTCTTTGGATTTTTGTTCCGAGATTTATGATATGTAATATATGTGTGTGGGTTTGAGTGACTACATAAAATAAATACCAGTGTGATGTTTGGTTTTGTTTGTTCTGTCATGGGTGGCATCCATGTATCCTCCCAGGGGGTATTTGGATGTTACACGCAAAATCTAAATTATATCGTTTGGAGGGCCAAAACACAGGGGCCGTGTGACCTTCTGTTGAAATAGTGTTCCTGCGCTGGAAACACATGGATTGTGTGATTTTACACTGGCAGGCCATGTAACCTTCAAATGTAACAAAATTTTCACCCTCCAAGACTCCTCCAAAGGATCCTAAACCCATCCTATCATCCCTTTTACTCATAATCTTTCCAAATTCAACTCTTTCTAGTCCAATATCACTTCATATACTCGAAATGCTCGGGAAACACGTCCTCTACGATATTCTAATTTGTAATGATCATAACTTACAATTTCGACATCCAAAAATCACATACTTTATAGCGTTGGAAAGCTATAAAGATGAACTACAACTTTCATGAAGGCAACTTTAGCTAATTCTACCTAGATTGATACAGTTTTTCCTTGGAAATCAGCATACACATTTTACCCTCATGAAAACTTGGAATTTATCCCAACTTCACTTCCTCTATTACAACATCATTCAAAGCAATTCAACTTCTAATTGGAATTCATCCAACACTCAACCTCAATTCATATGACTCCTCATATTCAATAACATCTTATCATTTACCACAAATCCTATCTTTCTTTTCCATAATTTGCTTTTATATATATATATATATATAACAACAATTCATGTTCAAAGTTCATCAACTTAACTCATATCATCCATACACAATTCATACTTCATTAACATCATAAGGTAAATGTTTACAAACTTTAATGACATTCCAAGCTATATTACATCATCAATATAAAAAATATGAATACAAAAGATACAAAACTCCAAAATTCTCAACATATGTCTAAGGTCTTATTCTTACATCAATCTAACTTAAAATACAACATATGCATAATCAAATGAATGCCTCGAATTTCTTTCACCAGATCTTTTTCTCATCACCTGGAGATGGGAATGAAAGGGGGTGAGCTTACAGCTCGTGGGTAACACGTTTATAACTAAGAAACAAGCAAAAACCATTGAAATAGTTATTTCCTTTGTAAAACTCACATTGAAATTCATGTAACACATATTTCCCAAATTCATAACTTATCAAGCAATTCACAAACATCATAAATCATGATTTAATGCATCATCACATTAAACACATTTGATAAAATTTTTGCTTCAAAGCATAATACTCAACTTCATCATATCTTAACATCATCATCATTAGGGTATGTTTAGATGTGGGTGGTGGGATGGAAAGGAATGGAATAGAATGACCCAAATGACTTAAGCCATTGTTTGGGAGTCTATTTTGAAGCAGGATGGAATGGCAATTGATGGCTTTGGAAGCCATCCTTTGCCATCCAAGATCCAATATTTTGTGACCTCCCAAATTGGGGGTCAGGGATGGAATGACATGGCTTGCCTTCCAGACCCTAATTTAATGACAAAAATACCCTCAAAAAATTAATAAAATTACAACTCCAGTCCAGCAAATACCTACGCGGCTATATGTTACTACGTCCATTGTGTTTCTCCTTTAACTAGCTTCTTCCATTGACGAACGTTTTCCTCCACAGCTACTAGGGTCATCTGTCTTCGTTCCATCAGGTAAGCATCGACTATTCTTCTGCGTTCATCTTTTTGACACTTTTTGTATGTGAAGAAATCAGAAATTTTTATTGATACTCCTGATCTTGAAACCATAAATGACATTGACTTCCTAGTTTCTAACAATGAAGCGACTTTGCATAACTTTAATGTGAACAATGCTGAAGTGGTGGAGAATTCTCCGGAGGAACAATCTCAAGCACCTACTCAAGGTACCACTAAAAGTGAAGCATCATCCAAGAAAAGAAAAGGGAAATCAAAAAATGACGATGTGGCAATGGACTTATTTGCTAAACCTATAGAAAAGCTGGTTGAAAGTTTTGCAAAGTCTACTGCAGAAATTGTCAAAAGTGGTCAACCAACTCGTCCTATGTCAGACAATGAAGTTTGGGCTCTTTTGGAATGATTGGAGATTGATACAAATACATCACTCAAAGCTTACTACTTTCTCATTCGAGATGTTGATGCTCAAAGGGCCATAATTGGATGTCCTCTAGATAAGCGAAAGCAAATGTTGACCTATCTTATGTCTCTCAATAATCAATGAACTTAGTTGTGTATGGATATGCCTAACGAAAAGTACAGTGCGATAAGGGTTGATGAAAAAGAACAAGAAAGTTGATTACTTATATAGGAAAATGACAAAACTATATTCTGGGCATCCTACAATTTGAAATGCTATGGGGTTACTAAAATAGTTTCATGGCAACTATGCATATTTTATTACAAGGGTAATTTTGGAAAAAAATATTATAAGTCATTACATTCCATTCATTTTTAGTATCACTTCCAAACAATGGTCAAAGAAGTCCCTCTCTTATTTTATTTAAACTTCCAAACAATGGAGTGGCCCATTTCATTCTATTCCATTCTACTTTATTCCATTTCGTTTCATTAATTGTCATTTCATTCCATTCCATCCTAAACTCCCAAACATACCCTAAGACCCGATTCCTAAGAACCATGAATCAAAGAGCGAGATCAGAGAAAATCTCACCAACAATGGGTAATGAATAAGAGCCATTAGCCAAACTAAACCTTGAAAGACAACAAATTGATCAAGAACAGAGAAGGGCGAGTTCAAAATCACGACTTCAACAAAATGGAAGGATTTGGGGATTTGTGGGGCAATAAGGAATCATCCGAGTAAACTGAGTCGAATATGTCGGCTTCCTTAACCCCACACAAACACGCACAAATAGTCACACACAGAAAGCCTAAAAATAGAGCTCGGAATCCAAAAAAAAAACCCAAGACTCCTCTTCTCTTAAAATCTTGTTTTCTTTTTTTTTTTGTTTTTGCTCTCTATATGGCTTTTGGTGGCAGCGGAACCGCTTCTCTCTTAGAGGACAACTCAAACCTTATTCAGTTGAGTTTAGAGAGAAGTAACGAAAAAAAAATCCTGTATGATATACTCAAATAACTCATGAGCCTAATCCAAATTCATAATATTCGTAAATATGCTTATAATTATTCACAAATAATCAATAGCTAAATTATAACACAGATTTCAACATCTTGATGTTAGCATGCATATATAAAAAAAATACCTACTCTGATATCAATGTAGGAATAATCAAGATAGAACATAATCATATACATCATGTTAAACATGATCTTTGCATATACATACAAAAAATAAAATCACGTATTTAAATTATTGTTGTAGTTCTACCAGTTAAAGAAAGTTTTAGTGTAGATCTCCTTATTCACAATTTTTTGTTAAAAAGATCTTCCTTATATTTTCGTTCTTTGGTTTTTAAATTCAAAACCTTAACTGCCTTTGATAGTTATTAAAAGAATAATGACCATAATTCCCCTCATGGGTGTATGTGATTCATTAAAACATGTGGCTTAGAAAGCATGTGGAACGTGACAACAGGTTCTTGTGCCTTATAAAGCACTTCATATGAAGTAATTAGCTCCTTGGATAATCCAAGAGTAGAAGGGTTTAACGTTTCTCATACGCTTTGTGCAGAGATGAAAGTAGTTGATATATGATATGATAAGTTGATAACAGCAAGGGGTTAAAGTATGCTTAAGAATTAGGCAGGTTGACGAGGCTATATTCAACGTTTGAGCATAACATTAATGTCTCAAAGATCACAAAGGAAATGGCACGGAATTCAGTGGCCTCCAACTTAATAGAAAATGAGTTTTGTGTGTACACTTGATATAAGTAGTTCAATATCCTGGATGCATTCTCCTTCCTAATATGTATGCTTTCGCTAATTTGTTCATATATTTCAAATCTCGATGCCTGACCGAAGCTTAGATTCATAGCTTTGCTTGTCCAAGCACAGCCTTTCCCCCATTCCCCAAGGTTGTGAAAGAAAAGAAATAGAGAGACACAGAAGAATGGACTGAATATTCTGTTCATAGCAGAATTGCAAACAATGGTATGACAAAGTGGATCTCGATAACATTGAAATTGATATTCCATAGACATAAGGTCAGGTAATACCACCAGTGATATCTCTTTCTTTTCTTCCTCTCTATTCTAGTGGGAATCTGTCATCTTTCTAACAAAAGGACACAACCGCGAACTTCAACTATTTTATTCAACATGACATGAACAATCATAAGAGAAACCTAATGTAAATCATTCCACTGGCGTCATTAACTTGACCTATGCTGCAATTTTGTTCCTATTCGTAAGGAACAGGTATCCTCTGTGTACCAGGGCCGGCAACCATATCATTCCAAAGCAGATCAGAAAGAGCCATTGTCAACTCTCCGACCTCACCTGTTACCACCAATACAAAACTAATGAATTAGTCAGGATAGGGCTTAATATTACTCTCTTACAAACCAAAGCAAAAACAAAAGCAAAGGCATCAAATAACTGATTAACGGTAGAAATTGAAATTTTTACCATCTCCAATTGGTTCATCATCCCACATAACAATTGGCAAGAGGGGAAGTGTGCTTCCAACAAACATCATTTCAGCTGCCCCCTTAGCTTGATCCACAGTAATATTAGCAGTTTTAACACTCCTTAACCGCCCTTGCTCAATCAATCTAGGTGCAAGTTGAAGAAGCCTTAATGCTGTGCACCCGCTAAGGATGTTGTCAAATGAAGGCAAGATAAGGTCCTTGTCATGGGTTATGAAAGCAACATTCACATTCGGACCCTCTGCAATGTATCCATTATCATCAACCCAGATAGAAGCAAATGCTCCCTGCTCTTCAGCTTCCATTACTGCCAGCACATTTGGAAGGTAATTCACATTCTTCATTGTGGCAAATTGCGGTGACTTCATGGGTACGGTTGATGTAATAACTTTAACCCCTTCTTTGTGTTGGGAGAAGTCCTCATCGATGACAACAGCATAGAATGCAGAAGTTGGGCATCCTGCAGGTGAAAGCAAGAAATTTCCGGGGCCCGCACTTAGCCAGTATCTCAGAGTTCCCTTCTTGCATTTTGATACAGCTGCCATTTGAATTAAAATGCTTCGAAGAGTTGAGGGAGGGAAGGGAGATGACAGCTTTGCTTTTGAAGCTGATCTGAGAAAGCGATCTATATGTACATCAAGTTCATAGAGATACCTGCATTAAGAAAGTATTTAAAATACATAGCTGATGCTGAAAATTGAGACCAAAAAACATGCTACAGAAACTAGGAAGTCTGAAAATTACAAGTAATTGGAAGAATTATTTTCAGGCGCAATGCACTTGTGGTAATGGATTAAAAGTATGATACTTAAGCATACCCATCAAGAATGATAGCTGTATCAAATACTCCATGCCCTCGATGAACCATGTGATCGTCTATTGGAATGACCATCATTGCTGGTTCAAGAATAATACCACCAAATACGCTGGAATACATTGCTGGATACGATTGCTTTTCCACTGAACTCCATTTCTGATGAATCTTTTCCAGCAACTAATCAATGCAGCAGCAAGGAAAAGGGATTATCAACAAATTGTCAAAATTATTAGGATGAAAAGAATGATTAAGTGTAGATATTGCATTAAGAAGGTTGGTATATCATGAGAAAGTGTTTGCAAAAAGGAAATGGAAACAAACAAAATCCATCAATTACAATTTCTCTAGCTACCATAGGGAGTAAGAAATGCACCAATTAAACAAAAGCAATCTAAAAGATTTTACTGGCATCTGATCAATAGGGAGAATGATGAACTCTTTAATGTCAGCAGCCGCCACATGCATACAGATAATCTTTGGGAATTTAAAGTATACAAGCTCAAACATCTTAGCCAATTCTCTTATAAAGGAGGAAAAGCAGGTCGATCCTTCTTAGAACCTCCATATCTCACTTAAGCCTTGTCATAGTCCTATCTTAGACGTTTTCTTCCTTGGCATCCTAAACTAAGTTGTCATAATCTAGATTGACCTTATTCATCCATCCAGCTAGGCTACTGAATATGGAAGCATCAACTTGTTTTTAGGTCAGATATGAAGAAATATCCTAGTAAGGAGATTTTATCCTGTTATCCTCCTTCGCATCGTCTATTCGTTTCCCAAACATGATCCAAACAGCCAACAGAGTAAGAACCTGGTTATTTGTTTGATTGGAATACTCAAGAGTTGAGCTATTTGAAATACCAAATATGTGAGATCCTTGGTTTTCAGAAGGACGATCAGGATTTACCAAATATGTGTATCATTTGGAATAAAGGGAACAATTGATTCCCAGTTGTTAGAACCACAAAAGATTTTCCACAGCTCAAAACAACATAAAACAAATATTTAATGATAAGAAAAAAATTTCGATCGAACGTATAGAATAAATGGTTCAAGGATTTTTAACCTCCGAGGATGATGAGAACACAGGAACCTTCAGGTTGCTCTCTTTTTCACCCTCCAATGAAGACATCTCCTCTTCAAAGCAAAAAGAAATAGTGAAACTTAAAACAAGCTCAGTGAACTCATCAAGAAACTAAATTTCGCATTGCCCAATAATTTCCAACAAAGGATCATATGAAAAGACTGCTACTGTACCTGAATTTTGACGTTCCAAGCAAGAAGCTAAGAAGAAAATGAAAGAACCTATAGGAACTCAAGTGCTACTGGATGAAACCACCAGGACGATGTATATAGTCCATCAAAGTAGTAGCGGGTAACATAAAATATTGTCATATGTAGAGAGTGGAATCCATGTCTCTGCTAACCTTTTGCAGCTTGTCATGACCTCTTTGGAAATTGTGAGGTTGCATCGGATTGAAAGTAGTCTGAAGTGCGAGACACGGAGGTACGTGGACTGGATCATTTGTTTTTATCTGCTTTCAGGTTAGAGGAGAACCTTTTTAGGTGTATTTTGTTAGAAATTTACCATATAAAATATGGGCTCAAATCCTGTGTCTGTAGACATAAAACTATGGAAATAAAATAGAGTTAGAACATTGTAAATAACGCAGAGGATCTTCTGATGCCATGAAACCTCGAGCTGAACCGTACCCTCCTTGTCCTTATTCCTAAGGTTCCTTCCCCTGCTCAGGTTTTGCAATTCCGTCCGATCAGCCTGTTTAATGTCATGTACAAGGTCATCTCTAAGGTCTTGGTGAATCGTTTGAAAGCGCACATGGACCGCTTAACGGCGGAGAACCAATGTAGCTTTATCCTGGGGAGGCATATCACGGATAATATAGTTATTGCGCAGGAGATCATTCATTCTATGCGTAAGAAGACTGGCAAAACGGGCTATCTGGCGGTGAAGCTAGATTTGGAGAAAGCCTATGACCGTCTGAATTGGCAGTTCCTCCAGGACACCCTGCGTGAGAGTGGTCTCCCTGAGGATGTTATTTGGGTCATTATGCAGTGCGTCTCGACTACGTCCATGCAGCTAAATTGGCAGAGTACGGTTTTGGTGCCTTTCTGTCCTTCGAGGGGGCTACGGCAAGGAGATCCCCTCTCTCCCTACCTGTTCGTCCTCTGTATGGAGCGCCTGGGGCACCTAATAGCGCACGAAGTGGGAAGTGGACAGTGGCGGCCGATCAAACTCAGCCGCCGCGGTCCACCTATTTCCCACCTATTCTTTGCGAACGACCTTGTGCTTTTTGCCGAAGCGACGACCTCGCAGACACGGGTCATCGCCAACACTCTTGAGACCTTCTGCTGGGCGTCTGGGCAGAAAGTTAGTCATGCCAAAACTCGCATCTTTTTCTCGAAGAATGTCCCTCGGGAGGTGGCGCGAAGGCTCAGCCAAGATCTCCAGGTGCCTAGTACCGATAACCTGGGCCGCTATCTGGGAGTTCCTTTACACCACGAGAGGTTGACCCGGCGTACGTACCAACACGTTATTGACAGGGCCCATCAGAAGCTTGCGGGCTGGCGAGCTCGTATGCTCTCCCTAGCAGGTAGGGTTACGTTAACTCAATCTGTCATTTCGGCTTTGCCTATCTTCACTATGCAAACGGTGAGGCTCCCACGCCTGTTGTACGACGAGCTAGAAAAACTTATGCGAGACTTCATCTGGGGGTCCACCTCAGACCGGCGGAAACTTCATCTAATCAACTGGGATACCGTGTGCCAGCCTAAGAAAGCTGGCGGATTGGGGCTTAAGCGCCTTCGGCCTACGAATGATGCGATGCTGGCTAAAATGGGTTGGGCGCTAATCACAAAACCCAGTGCTTTATGGGTCCAGCTGCTTCGGTCCAAGTATAAGTTCGAGGATACCCCGCTTCCCATTACTTTGGACCGCCCCGGGGATTTCGTTTTTTGGAAAGGTATCTCATCGACCTGGCCGGTCGTGCGTCAAGGTCTCAAATGGGAGCTGGGGAATGGGCGTCGTATCCTCTTTTGGCTCGATAATTGGTTGGCAGACTGGGGCCCTCTCCTTCAGGTCGCCCTCTCGCCTATTCCTCACAGTCTTCGTTCGGCCACTGTCGCGAACCTTACGGACGCCCAAGGACGCTGGAGCTGGACGGATTTTCAACATTACCTTCCAACGGAGGTTTGCCTGGAGCTAGCCCACGTTTGTCCTGGAGCGGACGTTCTCGGGGATGACACGGTGGTGTGGGCTCCGACCGCTTACGGCAGATTCACAGTAGCTTCTGCGTATGATTTGATTGCCGGGCAGACCCGTGAGTCTCCCCCAAGCTTTGGGAGATTATTTGGAAGTGGCCTGGACCCCAACGGATTCGCTCGTTCCTCTGGCTTGCGGCCAAAGGCCGGTTGCTGACCAATCAAAACCGCGTGAGGTGGCATCTTGCCATTGATGACCGATGTCCGGTATGTGGGCAGGTCGAGTCTACAGTGCATATGCTGAGGGATTGTTCGCGAGTAGCCGACCTGTGGTAACAGTTCCCGCGGGAGGTTCTTTCCGCCCAATTCTTTCAGCAGGACGCGGAGACGTGGCTCCAGACTAATCTTACTAAGCAGGACCGGGTGCAGCGGGACGTATGGGCTTCTGTCTATGGCGTTACCTGCTGGTTTCTTTGGCATTGGCGGAATAAGAGTATTTTCGACCCGGGGTTTACTTGGCCGATGACGGGAGCCCGTATTATCCTTGAATATGTAGAGTGGATCGCTCGGGCACGGACGCTGGAGTCCCGAGTCTTCCCCTCCCCGAGCCTTCCTGTGGGATCCTTTGTGAGCTGGTCTAAACCCTCTGAGGGTTGGGTTAAGGTTAACTCGGACGGAGCCGTTAAAGCTAGGACTCCCATGATCTACACGGGCGGTTTAATTAGGGATTGTCATGGGAACTGGTGTGGGGGTTTCCAGCAGAGTATTGGAAGGGGTTCTCCTTTAGAGGCGGAACTGTGGGGTGTTTATGCGGGTCTCAATTTGACCTGGGCGAAGGGGTATCGCCGGGTCATTGTAGAAGTTGACTCCCTTGAAGTGATTAATATCCTGTCTGATCCCACCTTTGAGCTTACGGGGGTTTCTTTTATTATGACAGGTCTCCAGGAGCTTATCCACCGGCCGTGGGAGCTTCGATTCCAGCATATCTATCGGGAGGGGAACCAGTGTGCGGACCGTCTGGCCAATCTAGCTGTAGCCCTTGGTCCTGGTCTCTATACTTTCTAGGAGCCGCTAGCGTGCCTTCAGGAGCTGCTCCGCAGTGATGCGGAGGGCGTGATGTATTCTCGAGTTTGATTTTGTTTTCGTTGTGTACCAAAAAAAAAGTTGAGAGTGAGAAGCAAGGATGGATCATTTTCTAATAAAATGGCTTAAGAAAGAACTTTATAAAATAACAAAACATAATTGGACTCCAGGAAAAGAGTCAAATTATGAATGGCCACTTAAAATGTTTAAAAAATCTTTCAAGCTTTTATCGCCTTTAAAGCATCAAGCCTAAATGTCTAAATTTAGAAAACTGATCGTGTCTTGTTCCATATAAATGCATGTTTTTGTCTACTAAATATATAAAATATTTTATCTTTAGTTTCATTTTTCGTATTGATTTTGTTGTTTGAGATTATTCATTCAAGTTTATTTTTAGTGATCTTTTTAAATTAAACAAAAATGAATTTCATTTATTTTGAAGTATTAAATTATTACTTCATAATTGTTCGTTGTTTTTAAGCTTTATGATACAACTTTAGGTATCTTTGTCATTTCTTAAAGCCTAATGTAAAATTGAAAAATCCCAGACATTTTCACTTTTAATTTTTAACTTGTAAACACACTTATAATGTCAAACTCTCAAATTTACAAAGCTTTAAAGACCTTAATTAGTAACCACTTAGATGGGTGAAATATAGTGTTTAACATTTTTCTAGGTTATACACAAGCATCAAATGTTACATAAGCTAAAAATCTTGATAAGATAGTAAATTTAAACAAATAAAGTTCATCTTCACACAAATACATTTTTCAAACATGAGGCATTTTATTAAACACTTTATATGCATCAAAATATCATCCCAACATCACAACCAAATTCACATTTTTTCTCTTCTATCACTAATATTTCTACCTTAAATATTCTTATCCATTCACAAAACAACAATACTAAAGTTAAAATCAAAGACACAAACTAATCAAATAAACACAAACATCCATGGGTTCATATGTATACCTCTGTGAAAATGGAACAATGGTCAGAGAAAAGGACGAGCTTCCCACGTAGCACGATAGGAAGACAACGCCGACGATACACAACGAACGAGAGACCAGAAATCGTAGGAGAAGAATCTGCAGCAGGGAGGAAGAAGAAAGAAAGGAGCGATAAGCGGAAGCAGACAACAACATGTAGGTTTTAAAATTACCGACGGAAATGTTTCGTTGGCAAACTCAAAACTTTACCGTTCTGCCAATAATTCCCTCCTTATTTACAAATGATTATTTTTTTCGTCGCTACATTCCGTCGCAAATTGATTTCCTCAAGTATTTAGCGACGTATATTACTACCGCCGCTAAATGAAAATTTTCCAGTCAACTTTTCCAATGGAATAATAAATCTATCGGTATTTTGCAACAGTTTCTTTTCCGTTGTTAATTTTGCATCGCTAATTCCTTATTCTCTTGTAGTGGATACAATTGAATATGATGGGGCTCAAGCCATTGAATTTTCCTCCCATGGTTTTAAGTAATGTTTTCAAAACTTGACCAAAGTTAAATCAATAAGATAGAAGATTTAAGATTTAAAAGGTTCAATTGGTATTAAATCATCATAAAAATGGTTAAAGATTGAATAACATTGAAGAATTTAAAAAATTAATGAAAACATTTCTCCTTATTGAAAATTTTAAAATGGAATTGAAAAAATTGTTAAAAAAATTAAGTGGTTTATTTTGGTTTATAAAACTTGATTAGTTTTCAAAAATTGGCCAATTAATTAATAAGCTGATTGATTTTTAAAAGTAAAAATTATTAAACTAACCTGTTCAATTTTTAAAATATTAGTTTTAACTATATTTGGGTTTCGTGAAATAATATCATGTTTTCAGTTAGTTAGGTAAATTAATCAATTTCCCAACACCAAATATGATGGTAAGACTTGATTGAAACACAAGAATTAAAAAGTTTAACAAAAATAAAGAAATAAAATACCATATCAATCTATAAATATGATAATTTGATTAAATTACAGTCCTTGGATAAAATTATGAGTTTTTGGCTAACTCCTTTTGTAAGACTTCTAATCTCAACCTAAGCAAATGAAATAAGAGATTCCTGTTATATTTTCTTCACTAATCTTCCCAAAAGGTTTGGAAAATTGCTTAATGTTGTATCAAGTAGAATGATGTTTTACTCACTCCTCAGCTCTCTCATTTTGCTCATATGGATTAGCTAGTGCCATATCATGACTACATTGTCCTCCATTTGGGAGTATACATCTCTTCTTATTGTCGAATTATCTTTATAAAAATGTTTCATAAGTGACAATTAATGGATAAATGAATATTAACTTATTTACCTTCTAAACATAATTAATTAATCAATACCCTTTATCCATAAATTTCCTAGCATTCTTATAAACCCTCTTTAGGAATCTCCGAAACCTTGGAATGTGGAGCTTCACATTCTGTACTTTCAAGTACACATGCATGTTGGACCAGTTTCCTCCAACGTAAGCTTGAGGGTTCTTGAGCACCAACTCGTCAACTTTAAATTTCTTAATCAAACTACTCTCTGCAACTTCAATCTCATACTTCGAGTACCTCAACCCCAAAACCCTTGCAGGCTTTTCATAGCAATCCCATGAAGCAAACTCTGTTCCAAGCGGTATTATTTGCCCCAACACCGAACCCCGCCTTAGAAAAAACAGATGTGTCATCCCTGCTCCATGAACTCCAATCATTGCATGGCTTCCATGGATCAACTTGTACGAATCCGCCAACTGACTGCTATGTTTTGGCTTCAACACTTCCACTTCAAAACCCACCTCCTCGCTTACTGTCGTAACCTTCTCGATGTTTAATATCACCCTCCCAACTCCGGCACCTACCCGATGGATTATGACAAGTCGTGGCCTTGCTCTTGATGATTTATGCTTTTCCAGGTCAATATTGTCGAGTCCTGCAAAATGGTGAAAAACTAATGTGAGGAATAATTAAATTTGTTCTATACTAACTCATGATTACCAATTACTTAATTTCTATTTATTAATTAATAATGATATTCGTTATTAAATACAAATATTTTATAAAAATAATATTTTTAATATGATATCTCTATGTCCCCAAAAAGTATGAACATAAAAATATAATAAACATTCCAAAAACTATTATTATTATTATTATTAAAAATATTAATATGTCTACTAAAAAAGAAAAAATCTTATAAAAAATATAACCAATTAGTGATTAAAGTTAAGAAAAATCTCAGCTACTAATTTAATTAATGAAATTTTGTTAGGAGAAAAGTAAATTAGTTTAATATTAATCATAAAATTATAAGTCAAAATCAAAGTTTTTAATAAAGATGATAGTTGGGCTTTGGCTCACCCTGGCCCATCTAGAGATTAATGTGTCAAATTCGGGTTTGACCGAACCCGTTCCAATTTGAGTTCAGGCTGCACAAGTCTGTCCCAACTCTAGCCCAACACTTTTAAATAAAAAATGTCATTTTAACTTTTTCAATTTTCAAAAATAAATAGTTCAAGTCAGGCTAAGTTGAACTAAGACTAAGCCAAACAGGGCTCGATCCTTCGGCCTTGAGCCCTGTTAAGCTCAGGTTAGGCCCGATCCAACTTATTGCCATCTTTATATTTAATACAAAAATAAACGAAACTTTTGTTACCTTGCATTAAATGTAAACGAAACTTTTGTTACCTTGAATATTACTTGTGTTGCTATAGGCTTTTTGCAGTAGTTCTTGGAAAGCGATGAGTGTTTTTGGGTGGGGTATCCTCGTTGGGTTTATCACCATCGGACCATGCTTGATGAGCCCCACAGTAACTG
>JAOQMR010000005.1:23705216-23721784 GCA_027563865.1 Erythroxylum pelleterianum
GGTTTTCTATCAAGCAATCAGTGATTTCTTTAACCAGACCCTTGTCGAGCTCGGAACCCAAATTTGTGAACTTGGATTGATCTCCCTGGTCCAACACGACCCACTGTGTCTCTGCAACAGGGTTCATCCTTTCAGTCTCTTCCTCAGCTCTTACATCGAGAGAATTCGTCAAGACGACCGATCCATTGAGTGTCTTTGTCTCTGCCAAGTAGCATTCTCTAGTGATTCTCTGCTGACCCCTGACTTTGCCGATGCCATGGGATCGGGAACTTCATTACTTGATAGTAGGTCGAGACGACCGCTCTGAGGGCGTTTTGAGTGGCTCTTCCAACTATTGCGTTATAAGCTCCCCCAAATTTCACCACCAAGAATTCAACGTCCCTCTCAATCTGACATGGCTTTTGTCCGAATTTTACCTTCAGAAAGACGCGGGCGAACGGGTAGGCTGATGCTCCAGTTACCCCTTTAATGGGCCCCTCTATTGGTAATAGTCGGTCTTCTGGTATCTCCATCTGTTTGAAGGCATCATAATACAATAGGTCGACCGAGCTACCTGTATCGATCATCACCCATTTTACCTCGTTTCCATCCATGTTCAGATTGACTACTAGCGCATCATCATGAGGACGGCTAACACCGTCCAAATCAGATTCGTCGAATGATATTATCCCATCGCTCTTCTTCTTTTTCTTAGCTGACAAGTCTTCACCGACCTGCCTGGCATATCTCTTTCTTCCTTTGGTGGTCGATCCCCCTACTGCATTACACCCAAAAATCATATTGATGACCCTAACCGGTCGGTCATCCTGTTGTCTGGCATTTCTATCAACTCTTGCTCTGGATGGTGCTCTCGTATCACGTCGATCGTCCATATGCCTGTTATGTCTTCCCCCATTGTTTCTGTCATTTTGTCTCCAAGACCTTTGCCAGTTGTCAGATCGATCAGTTCTACCCTCATTATGTCGATCGGCATGTTTTTCGTGTTTCACAAATCTGTTAAGCCTGCCCCTTTGGATAAGGAGTTCAATTTCCCTTTTTAAGTTCTTGCAATCCTCCGTGTCATGGCATCCGGAACGCAATGTAGGTTCATCATCGACTGGAAATGCTGCAGATAATCTAAAAGATCGGTCTTTCCAGTATACTTTTCAGGCGTCAGTATCTTGGTGCCGACCGCAGGGAGGCTATCTAGGATTGCCGGGATGAAAGGAGAGTTATACTGTGTTGGTGGATGAGCCGGACGAGAATTCATGTCCATATTGATCCGATCGTCCACGATTTTTTCTAGGGCCTCTGCAGAAGGGCGATCGGCCATCACACCAATCTGCTGAGCGGGAATATGCTGTTGTTTCGACTGAGATTGCAGGATTTGGCGAATCAATAGATCAGCCACTTCTTCTATCTGCCTTCTGGTGAGGGAGGTTTGTTGCGGTGGCGGAGGATCTGCATCATGCGAACTAGTCTCGACATTATCCTGCAGGGCTACACTATGCTCTTCTTGATCTTGGTTCTGAGGCTGCGGTGGATCTTGCGGGTGTGACGATTATGTATGAGAATCATGATGTGTTGGTGGGAGAATGACAGGTAATTGCAAACTCATCCATTGCATTGCAAGTGCCGTGACGGCGGCTATGTCGGGATTGGCTGCTGCCGCCTGACTGATCTGCGTGTTTCTGGACGTGGTGCCCTGACACCGGGCTCCACGGTGGGCGCCAACTGGTTCAACCAGATTCTGTTGAGGTTGGACGTTGCAGCTCGGGTCTATAATCTTGATTAACTTCGGTTGAAGAACACCTGTAAAACAGATACGGCAAGCCGGGGGTTGATCACCGACAGGCCCCTCCGACGCTCAAGTTAGTCTTTTTGGAGAAGGTTTTGGTAGTAGAAAACAGGAAAAAGTAAGGTTGTAACGTCGTACCTCTATCATGGCTAAACAGTACCTTTTATATGGAATAGTCTGCTAGGTTTAGGTCTTTACGTAGGTCTTTGTGTTTGCATGGGAGATTATCACTTACGATTGGGTTATTGATGCCTGGGCCCGAGATTAGGCCTTGCATGGCCGACCCAATTGGTAAAATGGGCATAACTTTCACTAGGGATATCGAATTAAGGTCGTTCAAAGACCGTTTCGAAGAAGGCTTCCAGATCTACAACTTCCATGAAGACCTCAGAATGATGTTTTGCTTCAAAAGGGTCAAAATTTCCAATCAATGCAGCTGTCCCGAATGTCCATCCTATACAGCTTCACAAACTTCTAATAATCATAACTTTCAACTCCGATGTCCAAAAATTTCATACTATATACCGTTAGAAAGCTAAGAGAAAGATATACAACTTTCATGAAGAAAATTTTATCAAAATATTCCTAGATCAATACAGCTTTTCCCCTGAAGTCAGAACATAATATATACATTCATCCAACAATGTACTACACCCAGTTCCCAATTTCATGTCAAACTTTGAGACTCTTAAAGACAAAATTTGAATTCAATGTCTTCATGAAAAATGTAACTATATGTCTCTAGTTTAATCTAATTTAACAATAATCTCATTTGGATAACTATAGAAAAAGTTATGGCTAAACGATTGAATCATACTCAGTGAACATTTTCCAGTCAAGCATCTTCAAACTTTCTAGATTTTGCACCTAACATAACTTGTACCAATATCACCCTTTTCTACTTCATTTACTCCTCATTCTCAACTTTATTTCAACTCGTTATCATCCATAAACAATTCATGATCTATATGCGGTCATTAACCAGATACAAAGCATATTTGAATCACTCCTTCAATCTCATTTCCACACTCATCCATTAACACCAAACAGGTCATATACTCGTCTCTATAGTTATCAACTTCCAATTCTCATTAAAACATCCTTTTCACAACCAATCCATGTTTAGAACATCTATAACATACTCATAGTTTCTTATTCATCATACCCAACATCAATCGTTTATAGAACAACACCTATCCCATTATTCAGTATTTATATGAAACAAAACATCAATATATATATGTTCATTTCTTCATCAACATTCTAGCATATACAAAACTCCCTTTTCATGACCATTCAACCTCTAAAATATCTCAATAAAAGAAAGAAATTTACATACTCTTCATCATTCACGACACATACATATGCAAAAACACCATTTCATAACATTAACATCTAACTATCATCATAATTGCTTCATTTAACAAAACCCATGATATTTAATAAGCTACTTACTTGATTTAGCTCCAAACTTTTCAAAATCTTCAAAATATCTCTTAACCCTAGCTTCCTTCTCTTACACGTACATCGTCAATAAAAGGTAGTAGGGTTAGGTCTTTAGTAACAAAATGGAGAAGAGAACAAATCTTGGAGAACAAGGTGAAAGAGCTGGTCTCAAAACTCAGCATGGTGAGGGTAAGAGTGAGTTTCATGAGAGAAGAAGAGGAAGATGAAGAAAAAGAAGAAGTAGATGGAGAGATGTAGCATATGTCGTGAATGGGCAAGTAAAAGACCATGGGATGGTCTTTAATTGGTTAAACGAATAGTAAGTGATGAAGGTAGTGACATTTGTCACTTTCTTAAGGTCCCACTTTTGGTCTTTTATTCTACTAGTCCATTTACCTCTAAATTTTCAAACCCAAATTTTCAATGACATAAGTCAATAAATCTCAAAGTCATTTATAAGAATTTCCATTGCCATTTGACTCTTATTTCTACTATTATTCATCAATTGTTCTACCACTTGACATTTTTCCTAATTTAAAAATACCCAAATTTTCAGAATTTATCCTAAATTCACCAAAAATTCTACATCACTAAATATACCCTCCAAATCAATTTTCAATACCTGACAACCAAAATTCTCAATAAAATCACATTTATAATCAATTATACCTAGAATGCCAATGAATGCATGTATAGATTTTAATGTGTGCAAAAATTTAGAATCATATGCGTGTATGATAACAATGTGCATATGCATGAAATGCATTTTCCTAATTTCTCATTGCTACTTTCTCAATTACAGAAATTTAGGGTTCCAACCCTTAGTGTAGGAACGGGATGTTACATGGATTGCATCAGGAAATTGTAACCAGTCATTTTGGTGAATAAGAACAACAACCTTAGTTTTGTGATCTAGCCCTGGAAAAGTAGATACCGCATTAGGATTTAGGGAAAAGGGGACCAAATCTAGTCCAATTGTCATGCCATAAGAAATTAGTCTTTCCATTTCCAATTTTGCAACAAACATCACTAGCTACTTCATCCCTTTTTTTAAAAATATGATTAAGGAACCGAGAATAGGAAGATCTAGTTAAGAGGGACCATATGTTGTTCCCTCTCAAAAAGTAACTATAAAGCCATCTCATCCGCAATGAATGCTTGTCTTGAATCATTCTCCAAAATATCTTTATAAAAAAAGACATTATTGGCAACTCTTAGAGAAATGATTCCTAACAACCCTTCTCCTTTGGTTTACACAAATTTGCCCATTTGACTTTAGGAAAGCCTAAACGTCCATTTTCTTTACCCCATAAAAAATCTCTCATCATCTTCTTTACGGCTTTGACCAATTTCATTGACTAGAATTTTACCAAATGTTTCAAGTATCTGAGTGATGAAATTTCAGTTATATCTTATTATAAAAGATTAACAATTAAGGCACAATACACATTTGTGAACACATTTCTGGATTAATACTTAAGGTTTTAAGTTCCAAAGAATTAGGTATTGCACGACCTACTAAACAAAACATAAGAAATAGTCCAATGATCTATATGAAAATATTTGAATTGATGGACTAAGTTTATAGCCCTGATTCAGATTCAAAATCAAAATCCTTAAAAATTTTACAAAGATTTATTGCTAATATATCAACAATATGTGAGCTGAGTATAAATAAAAATTTTATAAAGATCTGTTACTAATATATCAACAATATGTAATTTGAGTATAAATGAAAATTAAAAGTATAATGATGCAAATATTACTACTGAAAGTGTTGCTAGAATTGTTGCAGGAATTAATACGCAAAAGGCTATAACTCTCAACTGCAACCTTTATCAAGGAGACATATAAGCAACCAGTCTTTGAAATGGTGATATTTAGAAAACCAGTTGATAACTCTAAACTAAATATGCCTTAAACGCCAGTTGTAAGTATTGAGAATGAAAGCCGAGCTTTGAAACTGTCACTAAGAGAAGATATAGTAGAATGACAAAGACTATTCCTGGAGTTTGTCAAATGAATATCCTAACTTGGAATATGAGAGAAGCAAATGCTCCCACTAAAAAGCTACTTATAACAAAATATATTTTGCATAATAAGGTGTAAGTAGCTGGTATTTTGGAGACAAGAATAAGAGTAAATAGTGACAGCTTGCTAAAATACTTTCCAACTCAATGGAAACAATTCACAAACCACAATGCTCATCTTAATGGTAGGATATTAATCCTCTATGATTCCAATGTTGTATATATTTGTCCTGGAATTGTTTCTGATCAGTTGGTTCATCTGGAGATTTCAACTAGGTATTGTCCTCAACGTATATACATCTCTTTTGTTTGTGCACACAATAACTCCTATCAAAGAACATTTTTTTGGAATCAAAATAAAGATATTTCAACTTCCATTAACAGTCCATGGATCATTATTGGTGACTTTAATTCTATTCTTAAATTTGAGAAGGCTAAAGGTCATAGATCACTGGGATCACCTTGTTCAGATCTTAGAAGTTATATTGAAGTGGCACAATTATTTGATATTCCAACTAGGGTAACCTTTTTACCTAGAACAACAGACAACATGGAGTGAATTTCATTAGAAAAAATTTAGACCGTAGCATGGCAAATACTCAATGGATGTTGAAGTTTTCCAACTGTTTTTCCAGGGGTTAATATCTTGATTCTCCAAGAGTTAATTAGAACCTATGAAAAGAAGAATGGTAAGGCTAATTATTGTATAAAGATTGATTTGAAGAAGGCCTTTGATTGTGTGGATTGGGACTTCATCACCAATATTCTAATTGTCATGCATTTCCCATTGAATTTTATCCAATGAATTTCAAAATGTATTTCTACTCTTTGCTACAGCATCCTTATCAATGGTCAGCCTACAAACATCTTTAAAAGAAGTAAGGAATCAGACAAGGTGACCCTATATCACCTTATCTATTAGGTTTAGTGATGGAGGTATTCAGTAGACTTCTCCATAAGGTGTTGGGAGTACTAAGGGCTTCAAGTTTCATTCTTAATGTAGAAGGTTCAAATTAGCTCATCTATGCTTTGTAGATGACCTTATTTTGCTTTCCAAAGATGATCTTAATTTTGTATTAGCTCTTATAAAAGCTTTTAAAATGTTTAGTAGGATGTATGTTCTTCAATTAAACTACTATAAAAGTGGCTTATTCTTGTCCATAAAGCTTCTAATCTGGAATCTACCCTGATCTCTAAATGATGTATCTTGGCATTCCTATTTCAGACTCCATATTTAAATATATGGATTATGCTTGCTTAATTGATAAGATTAATCTTATAATTTCCTTTTGGAGTTCTAGGAATGTCTTTACAGTAGGGAGAGCACAACTTATTGTATCTATATTGAACTCCATCATGTTTATTGGGAAGCTCATATTGCTTTCCATGAAAGTTATCAAGGCATTTGACAAAAATTTTAACACGTTTTTATGGACTGGGTGCAAAGTTAATCCTTCCAAGGTGAAGATGAGATCGGGGGATGTTTGTTTACCTAAAAACCAATGAGGTCTCAATATAATATCTCTCAAATCATTCAATATTGTATTACTCTCCAAAAGGCTATAGAGGCTCTTTATTGATAAGCAAGCTTTATGGTGTAGATATATCCACATATATTTCCTTAAAAATAAGAATATTTGGAGGTTTAACTCGGATATTCTGTCATCAACCACTCTAAAAGCTATCTTTAGGCTAAGGGGAAAAATGAGACCTCACTTCATCAACCTCATTGGTAATGCAGAAACTACTTCCTTTTGGTTTGATAATTGGTTATTAGTAGGATCTTTGGAAGAATTTGATGAAGTTATTGCTTTAAAACATCTTATAGTGGCTCAAGCTCTTACAAGAAAGGATCTAATCAGTTTTTCTTCAATGCCAACTCCTCTAAAATTTGAAATCTTTTATACTTGTGTTAATTCTGAAAATGATATCATCATATGGAAACACACCAAAAATGGTGTCTTCACTAACCTGACTTGCAGACAAGTGATTGCTAGAAACTTTCAAACCATTCTGTTGATAAATATAGTCCGGTGTCATAGCTAGTGCAGATTCACGAACTAAAATTTACTATAAAAAGACATAGGTGGAGGCCAATTGAGAAGAATAGACTTTTGGAGATTATACCAGACTTGAAGAACATTCAAAAGGGACAATATTGATCTAGAGAAATGGAGAATACGAAGAAAACATTAAAAGATCTAATAGATTACAACATCAAACCTCAAACTTGCAAGACTTTCGATAGAAGAGAAAGAGAGATTTAGAATTATGAACTTTTTGTTTTCTATTCATTTCTCTTACAGTTTATCTTTGATTTTGTTTTATATTATATGTAGTTAAACACTTTTTAGTGTCTAAGTGTAATGAATCCTAGTTTGTTCTAAAATATGTTTTGATTCTTTTATTTACTGCAATTGTTTTGATTAATCTATTGTGATTCAATTATATGTTTTATATATGTTCCTAATAGATCTAGAATATTAGTATATAATTTGATTTCATATAATAAAGATTGAGAAATCCTGTGTATTAATAGATCTACCATAATTGAAAAAAGTTAAATGCAAATCTAGAGATAGGTCAACATAAATCCTCTAGATTAGAGTCAAACTTAATAGCGAAATTCTCAAAATAATAAAGTAATCCTATAAACTTTTAACCTGAATGATTTCGATTAATAAACCTATGGGTTAGTTGTTAATAGTCTTGAGAGACTTATTAGCCTAAGATAGGAATTTTCACAATCCGATAATCAATAAAACAATTGCATGATAAAAGGTTAATTATCTAATGGTTTTAGGTGGATTCATTACCTGGACACTAATTCTTGATATTGATTATTTTCTAAGTAACTTATTACGTTTTTGTGTTCATTATTGTGTCCTATTTTATTTTAATTGTTTAAGTATTATTTTTAATTAAAAACCAAAATTCAATTTATAGGCTAGATAATACAAGAGAGGTAATTACTAGTAATCATTGTCTTCGTAAGATTGACCAGTACTAGTTGCAACTACGTCGTGCACTTGTAGTTAATCTAAATATTGGCTTGTAGTTTAGACAAATCAAGTTTTTGGCACATTTTGTGATGATAATGATATTAGGAAAACCTTAATTTTATTACTCTAGTCATTTTTCTTTTATTTTATCTTGTTTCATTATTGTTTTATTTTACATTATTTATTTGTTTAGCTTTATTTATTTTCTTAGTTTTGAACTTTTAGTTAATTTATGACCCATAGTACATTTGAGAGCTTAACAGATGCATATTTAGAAATTGAAAGAACCACATATAAGAATCTTTAAAGGACCTAACTGCACGAGTTTGAACTAGATCGTCGAATAAAGAATTTGGGTGGTAAAATAGATACTGAAGAATTACACAACATGGCTGACCAACCGAGAACTATGTTAAACTATGCTAGGCCAGACTTAACTGGTGCTATCTTTAGCATTATAAGACATACTGTCTAGGTAAACAACTTTGAGATTAAGTCGAGCATCATCAAGATGGTGCAATAATTAGTCCAATTTGATAGACTACGAGATAAGGACCCCAATGCTCACATCTCTAATTGTAACAAACGACTACCATAGAGCATATACCCGAACATCCAAAGGACATTCAAGAACATACCCTATGAGACTGGCATGTTAGAGTAATCAAACTCACTATTATGGCGTCATACAGAACATAAGTGATCATAAGTTCAACATTTCTCATTTCATTTCACAAACATCATTTACATTGTCATTACATCTCATAATCCATATATGTACATTACAAAAACATCTTAGAGTTTACTGTTCTTTTCAAAATATCTAACATGAAATGAGATGCTAACAGAAACAATCTATCTTAAACTCTCAAACATCAGCTGACCAGACCTTTGAGCCATTCCTGATTCCAAAATTTACAATACTAAACTACCACTAGATTGCCTTAAAAGCTAGGTCTCCTCAGTATCTGAAAAACAACGTTGCAATTTTGATGAGTTTTGCGAACTCAGTGAGTGAACCATCATCGATGTGCTCACTCGAGTCAAAACACAACATCACAAGTATACAACCAAATTCGTAAGTATGTCACATTAGCTTGAATCAATTCCCATATAGTTTTGTATACAAAATCACACTATACATCATAACTCAATAAGCACATTATAATACAAACATGTCATATAATCTTTTCAGAGCAATCCAATCTTTCACCTTAATCATTCATATCTTCAACATGTATACAAGTATTGTAGATCATTATATCAACACAATTCAGTACTTTTTTTTCGATCATTCACGTGTATACAAACATAGCATAACATTATATCAATTTATTTTATTCATTCTTTATAATGATTCACAGGATACATGTAAAGATATATATGCAATGCACATGAGACTCCACTTTCTTTTTATTTTGTTGTGACTGAGCCCCTATTTAACTGTCCCGTATCTATCGTATATACTGGGCTCATTTCAGATATTGTCTCGTACCCATTGTGGATATCGAGCTCATTAATCACTGAGACTGTGGCTCTATGTGCACATTTATAAGCTTTAAGCTCTTTTTCACGTTGGTCACTTCATTCACAACTCCTTTATCTGATCATGCATATCAATGTAATGAAAATATCAATAACTCTCATTCAGTGTGCACAGTCATATAGCACATTTATCATATCTAAGTTCGACATTCGACATATAGTTGAGAACACAATTTCCATATTCACATTCAATTTGCAAACACTTCTAATACATTTATGAATATCAAACTCCTCAGACCATCAATGTCTGAAATTAACACAATCATATCAGTAACAGTTCAATATCTAACAGTTAATTAAGAACAATTCAAATATAGTGAGTAAACACCTAGGTTAACTCACAGTATGCTCCAGATAGCTATTGCCTTGATGAACCGGTAATGTCTGGAAGCTGTCGGTCAAGTTGTGCTTCTAAATCATGCAATACACACATATGTACACATTACAAACTTGTTTAATCAAATAAGTACTCAATCATATACATGTATATGTGTTATGTTCAATGCATACTCAATTGACTTTCCCAGGTATGTATTCTTATACATAGATCTTAACTATTCAATTTGTGCTTATACACCCTAAGACCATTCAAACATTATATTTTGTATACTACCATTTTGCAATCAGGTTTGTACCTTTAAATTAGCTTGATTTACTCCAAATTCATCAACCATACTTTCTACTTATCCTTGAACATTTTCATGATTAAGAAGCCTCTCATAATCCATACACAATTATTACTTTAAATCTGGAATTTCAGCAAGATATATCTATACATTCATCAATCTTTTTCCAACAATATATAGTCATGCATTTACCCAATTCTCATTCGTAATTACCCCATGTTCTTCAATGCTCATTCATCCCTACCTTATACACATTAATCATGTCCTTAAGATCATATTTGCATTAAAATAACTCATTTATTACTTTAATAAATCAAAATGTCCATATTTGAACTTAACCACATTAAAACAGTCCACTCTTTATAGGTTATGACATCAATTAACTACATAAACTTATTAAGCTTTTAACCAATTAATCAAGCAATAATCTAGGCTCATTCCTAACCTTAATCAAGTCCAAATATACCAATTAAGAGTAAAATTTCTCAGGTGGTTTGAAATGTACACAAGGATGAAATTGTAGTTTACTTCCCTTCTCTCTTAAGTAAAAATAGGAATAATTAAGTTTGACTGTATCTCCAAGTTCATACTATCAGTGACTAATCTTTCTAGTTCTATTTCAACAAGTTCTATATCATTTTTCTTACCTTGTCAGCTTTACATAGTAGTTAGTTGCAATTTCCTCAATCCCCTTTTTTTCTAAGTAAAGATTCTGATCTTTATTTTGCAAGCATGAAATTTTGTTCCTATTTCTCCTAGAAAGGATAGAATTATGGAAAAACATTGAGTTTATATCTTTATCCTTTAACTAGTTCACCCTATCCTTTGGTTTCAGGAGAGAATTATGCATTTGAAGAGCTGAATGATACTTCTCAAGTTTGGTGACTTCGAGTTGTCTTAGCTCCTAGTTATAAGGTTCATCACAACACTTAGTTTGGATTCTCCTTAAGGCTTCTTTAGCTAAAGTCTCTATTATTTATTCAAGTAAGAGTCTTTGAAGAATGCTTTTAACCCTTCCCTAACTTTCTATAGTTTCCTTATTAATTGCTAAGCCTTACAACCTTCCACTTTTATATCCAAACTAGCTTTACCCACTTTTATAAACCCTTTCTTTTTTTACGAGGAAATTAACAATTGTGAATGGAGTTCTGGGTAGTGACTCAGTGTTGAGATTAAGGACTTTAATTAATGAATGATTCAAGCATATTGGAGGACTTAAAAATGTATAAGAGTTTGGGTAATATACTAACCAATGCTAGTTCACAAGATCTTTATTGATCTTTTTCCTAGTGAGGCACACTTCTTGCTACATGTTGCACTATGTATACACTTCTCTAACATAACTCAAGCCTAGAACTCACAGTTGATTAACCACCTATCTCAATTTTTTTTAATTCCTTTAAAGTTAACTTTTAAACTTTTAGCCTTTGAGGGATTTAAAATGTAGTTCATATGTTCCTTAGATAACTTTCAATACCTCCAATAGTTTGGTTCTCTAAAATTTCAGGTTTTTAGCATATATAAAGGCCACGCCAAAAGGATCCATAGACCATTCCAAGGTACAACTGAGATGGCATAATTGATTAGTGCATAGGATGTTAGAAACTTATATGAAATTCTCATTGTATGTAACTATAATCTTACCATTGTAATGTTGTAAGTGAATGGACAAGATATTCTAATTAGTAATAAAGAAACTTAAGTTGTATTTCACTTTTTTTACTTTTATTTTCATCTCTAAGAACCCTAAAATCCATAACCTTTTTCCTGATAATATCCTTGAAATTCTCTTTTCATTGAAGGATATTCATCCATCTAATATTCCAAACTAGGATTGTCATTACTAAAAGACTAAGAGACTAAGACCAAAGTTAAAGACCTAAAGTCTAGCCTTACCTTTCCTCCTTTCTAATTTTTTGCCTGAGCGAGAACAATCTCTATAAAGTCCTTTTCCATATTAGACTAAATTGCCCCTTGATCTTGGGAAATATCCAGTATCTTATGTAGTTCTATATTTTTGGAAGATCAACATTCCTAGAGAAGTTTAGCCTTATCATTTTCTTATTAACCACTTCAAGAATTATTATAGTATAAGGAATATCCCCTTGTGGCTACAAATTCTTATTCTTATTTGTACCTAATTGATAAGATGAGGAATCCCCAACATTTTGAGTTCCATAGTCCTTGCTATTTTCATCATCATTTAACTATTCTTTAGGAATGGCCTTATCTAGGTTTTAATCATTCACTTGATGTAGTTCTTGGTCAGATTATCCTCTATTTGCCCAATAAGTTCATTGTAACAACATGTAGAAAATCTTCTACCTGTAGTTCCATATCTTGGTCTAGGTCTACCATATAGGTTTTTAGTTATAAGAGATCTGGATTTTTGCTTTGGCTAGTGCTCCGTTATCATCCAACTTTATGATTTGTACTGCTTTAAGAAGTACCTCATATTTATTCACCTCTTTATATATCCTAGCATAACAGGGTCTATCCATTCTATTAGTTTGTAAAACAAAACTCGCAGGCTTTCCTATGGTGTTGACGATGTAGCACAGACCTTCTATAGTCTAGTATTTGACTAGTACAATGTGGGATTTTTTGAGAGTGATATTTCTTTAATTTTTTCCGTGATCAATTCTAGACTGGGCCTCCATTTATGTTTGAACATTGCTATATGCTTAATTGATTATACATTTACACTTAGTGACTAATGGTATGAAATGTTTAAGACATTCACTTTAGTTCATATTTGGTTTTATGTACAATTCGGAAGCGAAAGAACTAAAGTGAGTTGAAAGAATATTCTTTGAGCCATCTTCTTAAGATTCACACTCACTTGTCTTTGTAGAACAAGAAGGAGAAGTATTAAAGGAAGAGGAGATAAGAAAATGCCATGAAATGAAGAATATATGGTGCAAAGTGCCATGTCGTGCATCAAAAGTCACGACTATACATCACATGTCATGGTCATGACTCATCAAGTCACATCAATGACTCCATGGTCATGGATGTGAGCTTCAAATGATCAATTCATGGCCATGACTCAAAGGTTCACAGCCGTGACTTTTGACACTTGGGCACCCAAAACCTAATTTTTATATAAATAGAGCATTTGTAGTCAAAAAATTTATGAATCATTTTGGGAAACAAATAAGGGGCAGAGCACAACTCCTTTTGAGACCTATGAAGGGTTAAGCTTCTCGAAACTAATTCGGAGGTGAAATTGACATTGAAGACACATTTTGGGCATCCCTCCTTTATGTTTGTTGTTATTTCTCTCTTAGGGATTGATTATGTTATCCTATGTTTATTGTTTGGGTGTTATGTAAGAATGATTGAATACTTTATTTGATTGTTTTTATGGACGAACCCATTGCTAGAATCGAACACAATACGTAATCGTTATGTTTACTAGTTGTTAGTAGAAACTAATGATTTTGAATCATTAGGGATAACATAATATAGGTTAAATGACCCGAGCTTGTGTGATTGTTGCCTATATTAGTCTGTTTTCCTGATTCGTAATGTCCGATTAAATCTGGAAAGCTTGTTCTAGGTTATCTGATAACTAGGTTTAATTAAAGAGCTTAGTTTAATTAAGCATGACTTAAGAAAAAATAGGGATTAATAAAGCTTGTTGTTAACCTACGATCAATAGTTGCTAGAAGAGGTATGAAAATAACAAAACAATGAAATATGCTTATTCGTATATAGGCCGAGATTGAACCAAAGATCAGATCCCTAATGCATTCATCATTTTTAAAATCATTTTTTAATGTTTTCTTGAACTTGTTTTTGTTAGTTTAGTTTCAATTTATTTTCTGATTTTAAATTAAACCAACCCCCCCCCTCCCAATAACCTAAACAATAATTCTTTTCATTTCAAAAGCTTTACACACACTCTCTGTGGGATCAACCTAGACTCATCACTAGCTATAATTTTAAGTCTAGTAATTTTGTGTAGTGTTATGATGCACTATCAATAGGCTAACTCGTATATGTTATGGTCCTTCTTTAATGATCTCCATCAAATAAACATCATTAGAGAATTTAAACACAAAGGCGTCCTTTTTGGTATGAAGAATCTTTTCCTGACCTTTTTTTCCCTACCTCGCTACTACCCAAAGTTGAACCTGAGGGAAGAAGGGTCTTTTCCATATGAAATACCCTAAAAGAGAAGAGGACCAAGATGATACAACTACTTAAAGGACTTGGGAGAGATATAACCCCATTAACCAACAGGCTCTAAAAATGAGTAAGCTTGTCCCTTCTCAAAGACGTTGCAACTCTTTCACACCAAGATTTAGGCTTTTTTGAAGCTCCTTTCTCCCTTTCCTTGTTACAAGAATCCATCCTTTCTCTAAATCTCTCCTTCTCCATTTTTGTGTACTAAAGAATGAAATTCATCCCCCTTAAAATTGTTGTTTAAGTTTAGAGACTCATCATTTGAAAATTCATCATTGTAACTCTCATCTAAAACTAGGAATAGCAAAATTGGCACGGCTTAGCCTGGCCTAGGTTGATCGGGTCACGGGCTGAAACTGCTCAGCCAGACCAGGCCATAGGCTGTGGCCCGACGTGCAGGTATAAACGGCGTCGTTTTTAATTTTTTTAAAAAATAAGTTTGGGCTTGACTAGGCCAACCCTCCTATGGCCCATTAGGCTGGGGTTCGGCCCATGGGCTGACCAGCTTGTAGGTGGAGCCGAGCCCTGTCAATAGCAGCCCAAGCCTAATCCAGCCCAATACCATCCCTATCTAAAACTCCTAGTGATCTCTGACCCCTTCCAAAAGCGTTCTCACAGGATTCCCCCTAAAAAAACTAGAAAATCTTATGGCACCTTAAGCTATAGCAAAGCCTTTTAACCAAAAGGAGAAATTTAAAGAAAATTAATTGAGTACATAAGCATAATTACTTTAGCTCTAGAAAATACAGAACTTTCATACATATTAATAAGATCTCTAATGACAATAAAAATTAAAAATAAAACTAAACTAAAGAAAAATCAAGCCACTAGAAATAAATCAAAACAATTAATCAAGAGAAAAAAAAGATTGAATAAGCATTTAGAAAAGAGCCTCACTAGTATCATCTTTGTATTCGTGATTCAATTTACTAAAAAGAATGTATCATCTAGAATGGAAATTTTTCTTAACCTATGAAATTGGTCTCTCTCGAGTTACCACCACCAATTCTCAAAGTTGATTAACCAATATCTCTATTCGATTAAAACTTTATAGGAACTCATTAGACTTTACAAAAGTTACTAAAAGGTTCAACCTTATCTCTAAAGAGTTTATGTATGCTTATTTCAAGTACCCCAAGCAACTCGTAATATCTAATATTTGGGCTACTCATATACTTGTTCTCTCGATTCTTCCACGTACAAATTAAGATATGATCTAATTGGTAACTTTAATTACATCATCTTAAAAACATTCAAAGATATTTCTCAAAACTAAAACTCACGTCATAAACAAAATTGAATAATCTATATAAAGACAATAACTAGGGTTCCTTCCTATCTTGACATATGAAATAATGATCGAATCATCATGTTGTTAGGCCAATAATCACAATAAAAATAAAAAAGAAATAAAAATAGATTAAGAGTTTATATTATCTCTATTTGTTGATATGATCCGCTCAAATTAGGATAAAATTCAATCTTCTCTCTTAAAAGCAAGGTCTTATTCTCCTCCTGGTAGCTAACCTAATCTAAAATATAAAATAATGCCAAAAGTCTCTTTCAAACTAAGTTTCCACATCTATTTATATAAAATTTGCACCTCAAACAAGGTTTAGGGTATAATTGTGTCCTCATTCATTTTTTGACTTCTTTTCTAAAAAGGGACGAACATCTAACATGCTTGTATCATAGGTTGTGTATGTTCTATTTCTTTTTTAAAGAGGGAAATAGACTACGACCAATGTTTTAAATTCCGTTCCGTACCGGCCCGTACCGGCCGGTACGTACCGTACCGGCCGTGTACCGGTACCGGTACGGGGGTAAGGTGTACCGGGGTCAAATACCGGAAATTTTAAAAAAATTAGGGGACCTTTTTGCAAAATTTTCAAAAATTTTCAAAATTTTCCTCCCCTTTTTTTCAAAGTTTTTAAAATAATGTATCAATATG
>JAOQMR010000005.1:23792830-23818106 GCA_027563865.1 Erythroxylum pelleterianum
TTAATTGTTGAAGATCATTTTGAAGAATAAGTGAACTAATGTTAGTCCAATTATTATACCACAATAAAGGGTTTTCCCTGTCCTCAATCTTAAGCTTCTAAGTAGCAGTAGTTGAGTGAAAATCCAATAATGTTGAGCAGAAGGTAAAATTTGCCAGAAACTCGCGTTCTGAAGATGAATTTCATACACCCCATTTAATCCATAACGCCCTTCTATTTATAAATAATTGTCATATTTGTTTGCATAACGACACCTTTTGTGTATTAGAAACCGATATAATGCCCAAGCCTTCTAGTTTCTTTGATAGTCAACTCCACTTAATCTTTGCTTTCTTGGCATTTTCAGTGTTACCTGACCAAAGAAAGGCTTTCAAGATCTTGTCAATCTCCTTCATAATCCTTTTAGGCAAGATTATATGAGCAGATCGTTGTAGATGCATGCTATTTAGGACAAATATAATCAAAGTTAATTTGGCTGTATATGATAGATGGCAATTTTTCCAAGCATTAATCTTACCCTTGAGCTTTTCGAGTAGGGGAATATAATTAGAGAATTTAGGCTTTGAGGAACTTATCGGAACTCTTAAGTATTTGAAAGAAGGTGGGTGTAGGATCATGCCTATCATGTTATTGAGCTCCTCCTTGTTACACATATCTGATGATATAAGTGACTTTTATCAAATTTATTCTCAAGCCAGACCATATAGAAAAGGTTTCCAAGTTCTGAAGCAGCAAGTTAACAGAAGTGGCTTCAACAACACTAAGGAGCACCCAAGTCATCAACAAATGATAGGTGAGTGAGCCTGCTTTTTTCACATCTTTGATTAAAAGTGAAGCTGCCATCAGAAGCAATATGCTTGTTTAATAATTTAGACAAGCCTTCCCTAGCAATTGTAAAGAGGTAGGGGATAGGGTCCCCTTACCTGATGCCTCTTGCATTTTGAAAGGGAGTGGAGGGCATGCCATTAATACGAACACTTATGGAAGTAGTAAAGATGTAGTTCATAATCCATTTGACAAATCGGTAAGGAATTCCCAAAGATTCTATTCAAACTTGAATGAAGCTCCAGTTGAGAGTGTCAAAGCCCTTAAAGAAGTCAATTTTGATAACTTCCTTAAGCAACTTTTTTAATACATCAGTAAGCAATTTAGTGATAACTTTATAGAGTGCGTTGCAAGCAATCTAATGAAAGTCTGACATATGCAAGGGTTGTTTCTTCTTAGGCACTAAGCAAATATAAGTGTGGTTTACCTTTTGAAACAGCTCAGATGATGAGAAAAATTCTAAGACAACAAGCTTCTATAAATAAACTCCTAGTGATCTCCCAAGCCTGTTGGAAGAAACCAACAGAAAACCCGTCAGGTGCATGCTGAAAATTAGTTGTTTTATCTCTTGCTCGGTAAAAGGAGAAACCAATGAAGACTTGATGTCTTGATCTAGCGAGCTAGTTAAGATTTGCTTCATGTTACAAGAGGACTCTTTAGTGAGTTTAGGTCCCATCAGATGACTGAAATAATTTTTAGCCAAGGCCAAAATAGTTGTGTGGCCTGAATAAGTGTTGCCATCATCATTTTGTAGTAGCAAAATTTTGTTTTCGTTTCTTTTGGACAGAATAGACAAATGAAAAAATTTAGAGTTAGTATCACCTTCTTAAAGCCATTTAACATAAATTTTTTGCTTAAGAATAGAGTGTTGTAAGTTAAGCGTTTGTTGATATTACTTTAAAGAATTGGTTTCCACCGCTCGCAAGTTGGGATCATAAGGATCAAGATAACAATTGTCCTAAGCAGTCTTAAGACGTTGTTTGAGATCAGAGAGGTGATGAGAGTTATGCCTGAGGAATAACTTAAGAGCATCTTTAACCCTTCTTAATTTTTGCATTAGCTGATATGTTTTATAATCATTGAAAACAAGATTCATGAAGCCCTCCATCTATAAGATACCATTGAAATATTGAAAAGGAGTTCTAATCTTTGTGATTTGAGCAATTCCTTGAATGGGCATATAAGAGTGGTCTGAGAGGAGAGTTTCACCAATGTGTATGTGAGATTGTGGGAATTGACCTACCCAATTGAGGTTATCAAAGTTCCGTCAAGTTTCTTCCTTATGAACATACCCCCACTTATTTATTTGACCAAGTGAAGAACCTACCAGATAAGGAGAGGTCCATCAGGTCCTCATTGTCAAACAAATAATTGAGCTCTTTAGTGTCACTTATAGAGATTTCCCCCATTCCATTTTTTTCGAGCTTAAAATGCAATTACAGTCACCTCCTACTAACCATGGAAGCTGCGAAACAAGCTGTAAGCTAACTAAATCTAACTAAAGCTTGTGTTGCTGAAACCCGAAGTTGGATGCATATAATCCTCATTTTTTATGCTCGATGTGACCAAGTCCAGCTAATACAATGTTAAAGAAGTGTTTAATAGGAGGCAACCCATTGGATTTCAATGTTTTTGATTATTTTGTTTAAACAATTTTAATTTTAGTTTCATTTTTTTAGTTTAATAAAATTTTGAGTAAATTTGATTTAGAAGAGGTGCTTTGATTTGTTAATTGATTGATTTTGATGAGATGTAAGCACAGTTAAAGGAAAAGGGAGTTTTATTGTATTTGGCGGAGGCAAACACAAGGAGTTGCCTTCGCTGAGCTCTTTTTTGTAGTGCCTTGGGCACTACAAATTTAGAGAAGAAAGGGGTGAGAGTTGGCCAAACAAACATATTTAAGTAAACTGAAAAAGAAGGGGGTGAGAATCGGGAGAGGAAAATGAACGAAGGGGTGAGAGTTAACAGTCGGGTTAGCAAACTAAAGATGAAGAAGGTTAGGTCATTTTAAAAAAACGACATCATTTACTTATGTGATTAAACGACGTTATTTCATTAATCATGATTTGTTATGTTAACTATTGCTGACGTTTTTTTTCCAACAAATACTAACTATTAGGAAATACAATTGCTTATTTGATTCAATACTAAAAGGGTTGTTGAAACAATAATTAGAATCGAGACACTTTCTATTCCTATGCGATAATATTAAATGATATCAAATTAAGGCTTCTTCATCTCATTACATCCCTTGAAGAAATCAAATTTGTGAACACTCTAATTCTAAGCTTTATGATTCTTTTAGTATTCTATCTGAATTCTGTCGAATTCTTTTATTTCAAAAAAAGTTCATTTATATACAATAATCGCATCATAGCAGGTATAGTTTAGTGGTAAAAGTGTGATTCATTATAGTACCACAACAATCTCATTACGATGAAATGAGAGTCTTCGTTCTCTAAGTCTCTGCTGCCGGTGAATCAGGTTTCTGGCTGCCACCTCCATGGCTTTGGCTCCTTCTTCCCTATTAGCGCTTCCCTCTCTGCTTACCAATCTCCCTTCTTCCCCTGTGATTGTGCCTCCTCTCCCTACCAGCGACCCGCCGCCACCCATTTACCCTAACAATCAGGCCTCCCCTCCCACTCATTGTCGACCAGTCTTCTCTGCTTTGCCTCCTAAAACCACGCAGATTCATCCTTCTCCTAACAGTACACAGACTCTATCTATTACTCCTACCTATCAGCATTCCACGAAAAATCCATCCCAACCCCTACCTGTCTCCCCTGCTCTGTCGTCCAAACTAAATCTGAATTGTGCCCCTGGTCCCTCATGCCCACAATCGACGGCTCCTCTTGAACCTATAAGAACATGGAAAGCTGTTGTTTTAACTGGATTGGAAGCTTCATCTCAGGTCTCTTCCTTGACCAATTATCCTCCGAAAATGAAGGATGACCGGATAGTTATGACGCCTCCGCCTGAACTTGCAAAGCAGGGAGCGGCCCAATTCAAAACTGCCCTCATTGGTTTCTTTCTCGGTAAGCGCCTTGCCTTCCCTGTAGTCCACCATGCATTAATAAGATTATGGGCTGCTTGTGGTTTGAAGGAAGTTTTAATTACTAGCTCGAACACTTTCCTTTTCAAATTTGAATCTGTGGACGAAATGAATGAAGTTTTGGAGAGGGGGCCATGGCATATCCAAGGCAAGCCTCTGTTCCTCAAGAAGTGGAGTTTGAATGGGGGAGAGCAGGAAGTTATTAGGTCAGCTCCTGTGTGGACTCAGTTTTATAACGTCCTAATTGAATACTGGACTACCGAGGGAATAGGGCGAATAGCAAGTGCAGTTGGTGTCCCTTTACTTATGGACACTCCTACAGCGAAGATGACCAGAATTGTGTATGCTCGAGTGTGTGTAGATCTTGATTTGCAAAAGAAGTGGTCTCATTCCTTCCTGTTGGCAACCTACAATGAAGAAGGGGAGTTAACTTATAAGGACATTCACATTGAGTATGAATGGACACCTAATCCCCAAGCCCCTAAACAAATCTAGGCACCAACCGGTAGGACCTTTGCAACTGGTTTGCAGCATGAATTGGTTCCAAAGAAGTCCCCTCCCATCCAGAACCATCAGAAGCTGCCTATTACCATATAACCATCTGAGTTACCGAGTCTTACAAATGTGGAACCCCATTCAGATCCGACTCCTTCCCTAGCAATTCAGAAAACAGCACTTGAGATTAATTTAGGTGTTCAGGTAAATACCTCACCTTCAGCTGGTGTGGAATGCACACAGGATGCGACCTTTCAGGAGACCATTGCGAACCCTCCTTTACTTGATTCACGCCGGGTAAGTAGTTCTCCATCCTCTCCTAATTCTGAATTGGTTCCTAGTAGTTCAGGAATTTCGGGAGAGGCAGAAAGGGATTTAACTCGAACAAATAGGAAAACCAGACGGAAACAGAAATAGAGTTCTGTTTGTGTTTGTCTTATGGATTTAGTCTTTTGGAATGTGAGAGGGCTTAATAGCCCAAATAAACAATTAGCTGTCAAGGCGTGTCTTAAGAGTCTTTCCACCACTTTTGTTTGCATGATTGAATCCCGAATAAAATCCCCCTTAATTCTGAACAAGATTTGTTCTGTGATGTTCCCTTGATGGCAGTTTTCCTCCAACATTGCCCATTCCTCTAATGCTAGGATAGTAATTGTTTGGAATGAGGATTGCCTCCATTGCTCCCAGCTTCATTCTACCGACCAAATTATTCACCTCGAGGTTACTCCCATTCATTATGCTTCTCCTTTCTTTGTTACTTGTTTGTACGGGTCCAATAACCACAATCATAGGCAACATCTTTGGTCTGCCTTGGTCCATATCTCCTCCACCGTAGGGTCTCATACGTGGCTAATAGTTGGAGACTCTAATTCGATCTTAAACTCTAATGAGGCTAATCCTTTGAGTTCTATGGCCTTGCAAGGTATGCGAGACTTTAGGAAATGTGTCGAAGACTGTGGGGTTTTCGACCTTAACGCTAGCGGTCCTACCTTTACATGGACCAATAAACAAAGTGGCGAGTTTTACGTAGCGCGTAAATTAGACAGAACGCTTATCAATTCTGAGTGGTCCTCCAAGTATCCTAGGTCTTATAGTGTCATCCTCAATCCGAACATCTCGGATCACTCTCCTTTGGTGGTTAAGGCTGTGCTTAATCAGCAGAAGCGAACTTCTTCCTTTAGGTTCTCTAACTTTATCGCTAACCACCATAGCTTCCCCCAAATCATTGATGAGGCCTGGTCTAGTCAGATTAGAGGCACTCCCATGTTCAAGGTAGTTTATAAGCTCAAACTTATTAAACGAGCCCTCAAATCCCTAAACTCGGGTCCAATAGGAGATGTTAGTGTCCGTATGGAGCGTAGTCAAGCCAACCTTAACTGTATTCAAGAACAGTTGAGGCTTGACCCCCACTTTCTTAGTCTTCAAGCTAGAGAGACCGAAGCCATCCAAGAAGTCTTTACAACGCTTCGGGACCAGGAATCTTTCTTTTGACAAGTATCCTGTATTAAATGGCTTAAAGAAGGGGATCGGAATACAAATTTTTTTTACCATTCTATTGTGGCTCATAGGAATAGGAATTCTATTCACTCCTTACAATTGGCCAATGGAACTCGTATTGTAGGCTTCGAAGAGATTCAGGAGTAGTTCCTTGAGCACTTCCAAAATTCTATAGGGAGCTCTAAATTTCTCCCTTCTTCTCAAGATTTCGTGGCCTCCCTCTTTCCTACTCCGTTACCTGCCAGTATTACCTCCCCTCTTTTAGCAAAAGTCTCAGAACAAGAGATATGTGAGGTATTGCATTCCCTTAATTCGAATAAGGCCCCTAGCCCTGACGGCTTTAATGGGTATTTTTTTTTAGAAATCTTGGGGCACTATAGGTTCGGAAGTGACTGGGGCCATCAAGAACTTCTTTGAGCATGGGAAGCTTCTAAAGGAGCTAAATTCTACTTTTATATCTCTCATTCCTAAGATAGCTCATTCAATCACAATGCATGATTATAGGCCTATTTCTTGTTGTAATTTCCTTTATAAGGTCATAGCCAAGATCATAGCCAACAGACTTCGTCAATCTCTTCCCCACATTGTGAGCCCTAATCAAAGTGCTTTTGTTAAAAATCGTCGCATAGGCGATAATGTGCTTTTGGCCTAGGAAATTCTTCGGAATTATCAATTGTCCAATAGTTACAAGCACTGTCCTTTCAAAATCGACCTTTATAAAGCCTATGACACCATTTATTGGGATTTCCTCTCCAGTGTTTTAATATCTGTCGGATTCCCGGAGTAATTCATAGCTTGGATCAAAGAGTGTATTTCGTCCCCGTCTTACTCTATCCTTATTAATGATACCCCTTCTAAGTTCTTTCATGGTAAGTCTGGTTTAAGATAAGGCAATCCGTTATCCCCTTTCCTCTTTATTCTTTGTATGGAAGTTCTTTCTAGATGGCTGAACAAAGCTTTAGATGGTAATCCTTCTTTTCATTATCATTGGAGGTGTAAATCTCTTAAACTAAGTCATCTCCTTTTGGCTGATGATCTTATGCTGTTCTGTCAGGCTGACTTAGATTCCATTACTTCTATGCTAGACTGTCTGAAGTCCTTTTCCCAAATGTCCGGTTTGGATCCGAATCCTTCCAAGAGCCAGTTCTTCTTATCACTTGAGTCACATACCTTGACTCCCCACATTGAATTGTTGTCCGAGCTTACTAGAGGTAATCTTCCTATAAAGTATTTGGGGGTTCTGCTCATTACCGAAAGGTTGACCCGTAGGGATTGTAATCCTCTTTTGGAAAAAATTGACGCGCGGATCAACAAATGGACTAATAAAAGTCTCTCTTATGCTGGTAGGCTTCAGTTGATCATCTCAGTGCTATCCTCCTTTCAAGTCTATTAGTCTTCAATGTTCATTCTTCCTTCTTCAGTCCTTAAGGAGATAGAGGCCAAACTTAAGAACTTGCTTTGGCCAGGGATGGATTCTCCCCATTCTTATGCTAAGGTCAAATGGTCTGACATTTGTCAACCTAAAAAGGAAGGAGGTCTTGGGATTAAACACTTGTCTACATGGAATACCGTGCTTCTAGGGAATAGGATCTGGATTTTGTTTCATGACCCTGAAGCTCTCTGGGTGAAGTGGGTTCATTCTATAATCCTTAGGAGGGGGAATTTTTGGAGTGTCCGGCCTAATAGCAATAGTTTGTGGAGTTGGAGGAAAATTTTAGCAGTCAGGGATAAATTAGGGAACCAATTCAGATTAAGGATTGGTAATGGAGCTTCTACTTACTTTTGGCTAGATCCTTGGCACCCAATAGGCATCCTCCAACATTACTCCACTGGAAGGGCCATTAATGGATCTGATCTAAAAATGACAGCCACAGTTTTCGAGGTGATCCGAAATAACACTTGTAGCTGGCAAGAGTTAATTGGAGATACCTTGGGCTTTTTGGAACCACTCCAATACCTACCGAGCACTCAACCGGATAGCTTGGAGTGGCTAGCTGGTTCAGCGAACAGAAAAGTCTACACTAATTCTTTGGCGTATTCCTTTTTAAGACCACCCCAATGAACCACCCATTGGTATACCCTAGTTTGGTTCAACAAGAACAGTCCAAGATGCTCCTTCATCCTCTGGTTGGCTTTCTATGGCAAATTACAAACTCGAGACAAACTGTCTTATCTCCTCACCCCTAATCATTACTCCTTATATCTCAAAGACAATGAGTCTATTGACCACCTTTTTTTATTGTATTTTTTCCAAATCTGTTTGGTCTTACACCCTCTCCTATTTTCATATCAACCTTCCACCCCAACTAACCCTTCATACTATTCCTATATGGCTTAATAACCCCCATAACCATTTCGGACCCTTCACTTCCAACATTTTTCCTATTATCCTTTCAGTGACCGTTTACTCTTTGTGGAGAGAGAGGAATGCCCGGACTTTTAAAGATGAAACTATGGAGGTGGATGGTCTGAAAGCTAGAGTTCTCACCCTTGTTCAGGAGCAACTCAGAGTAAACACCAAGGGAAGGTCAAGGTAGGAGAGTCTTTTATCTCTAACTTTCTTTTTGCAGGGTTTTTGTTTTAGGTCACAGTTTGGATACTTTGGCGAATGGTCACAGCTTCTTTACATATGGAAGGAGAGCCTTCATTTGAAGTGGTAGCTAAGGGGGGTCAAGTATCAAGTTTCTTTTTTCAAGCAACTAGTCGGCACTAGTAGATCTCTCGGCAACTCATTTAGTCGGTACTAGTAGATCTCTAGGCAACTCATTCAGTGTAGCCAGGGCCAATGATGTTCAGCTTTGCTCCCTACGCAAAGCAGGCTTTCAACATCAGCCTTCTCAACCACGGAAGGAAGACCGATTGATAGTAGCTGAAGTCCTCATTATTTAGTGCAGCGTAGCAGATCAGCTGGGAACTCACGACCCCAGTTAGTTTGTATGATTGGTAGCCACTGTTAAGATCTATGTTCTTGAGTTTACTGCTGTTTGATCAAGCCATTATGGCCACGTGGGAGTTATTTTTTGTCAGCTTGTAAAGTGCTTCGGTGCCATTAGGGAAGAGTTTTCTGGTTTATCTTTTCAGATTAGGGGTGTTTCCTTGACTGGTTTGAGATGAGTTGTAGAACTATCTCTACCCTTGTACATATCCTTTTTGTTTTATTAATCTTATTCCTGATTTACCAAAAAAAAAGTGTGATTTGTTTTAGTAACCCTAATAGTTAAGGGATCCTTTGGATCATATTCTAATCAAAACTTTATTTCTTAGAAAGGATAAGATTCACTGCTTTCCCTCTCAATGAAAAATTCGAGCAAGAACAGATATTCTCGTGATTTCTATCCAAGTGTTACTTAGAAATCAGAAAATGGGATTATTAGATTACGAAACATAATTTTTTCAATTGGATCAAGACTTATCAATTAAATGAATATGAGTAAAGGATCTATAGATAAGATAAATACAGAAAAGTTTATTTCTAATCATAACTAAACCTTCCATTTTTTGTTTGCTTTGTATAGCCGAGATTGTAGCAAAATAAGTATTTAAGCATTAAATGATGACTTTAGTTTACTGTAGTCATTGACATCTTGTTTTAACTCGGTAGAAACAAAAAGCTTTTCCTAAGGATTCTCTCAAATAGAAATAAAGAACGAAGTAACTAGAAAGATTATTAAAATCCCTCTCATGTCTAGGTGTACTAATAATAAAAGGTATTTGGACACGAGGCATGTCACGTTAAGAAACTTAACAGAGAAACTAACATTGGGCTAAAATTAAAAAATTGAAAGCTTAAGCATTTGATTATCACTTTTTAAAGTTTGGGCTATAATTGTAAATTGACCAAAGTTTAGGATTTTTAATAATTAAACCAATAATTAATCAAAATATTTTATTCATCAATAATTAATTAAATTTATTTTTCAACGTTTTATAAAATCATTAGTTTCTAAATAATTATGAGTAATTTTATGACAAGAATAAAATTAAAGAACTACAAAAATCTTGGTATATTTGACAAAAGTCTAAGAGTATTTAAAATTTACCACAGTTTTGTTATCCATACTTTATCCACTCCCAATAAACAAGTAAAAGTTAAAAATAATGACTAGTTCTCATTTTCACCACTTTATTGCTAGTTACTAGACAAGATCTTATTATCATAATTTTTAATTTTAGTTTAAATTTTCATTTTAGTTCCAGTATTAAGTTGATATTATAGAACTAACATTAATTGTATTGTTTTCTAACCGCTATAGTTTAGTCGTTTGGTTTCACTTCTGTTTTTTTATTGCAGTTTTTAGTTTTTAGTTTTTGTTTTCTGTTTTTTCTTTAAAAAAAAACCTATTTAGTTGAGATTTATAATATAAAAACTAAAAAGCAAAAACACGTTTGGTTGAGATTAGTAATAAAAAAACAAAAACAAAAAACATGTTTGCTTTTATCATCCTGATTCTATTTTTGTAATTATACTCTTATATTAATAATTTTATATAATACATTATATTTTTAAATTAATTAATTATCATCACAATTAAAATTAAAATATATGAAAATTAAATGTAATTAAAAATTACACATTAATTGTATAAAATAAAATTCTATAAACTAAAAAATTATATTAAGTCATTCTAATCAATAAAATATGTCCATCATATTATAATTCTTGAAAACATAATAGTACCATCATTTACAAAAAGAAACATAAATCAATTAGAAATAATATGATCACTCCAGATTTGCCTAGCAATTTTATCTCACTTCCAAGACATATCTCGAAGTTGTGCTGGAGTGATATTATACTCCACTTAAGAACTTGCATCTTCATTTTCACTTTCCCTAATTTGTTCTTCATTTTCAACACAACTTTCAAATAATTCATTACGTTGTCCATACATTCTAATATAGTTGTGTATAACACAACAAGCAATAACGATGTATTTTTATTTCTTCATATCATAACTCGACTTGTTTTTAAGTATAGGGAATTTTTCTTTTAGAAAACATCTTTCAATAACATTTCTTAATGAAGAATGCCTGCAGTTAAACAATTCATGTGGACCTTAAGATCTTCCTCTGCCTCTATAATCCCACAAATGATATCTTTAACCTCGATATGGTGAAAGAAACCCAGGCATATTAGTGTAGCCCGAGTCAACCAAATAGTACTTACCTAACATAGAAAGAACATAATATTAACAAAAAGATGTTTAAAATGAATCATAATTATTATGTTTATTTAAAATAATATAATACCTTGTGGAGGCATAGGAAATTGATTTGCTGGATTTGTCACTGTTTCCAAAAGAACTTGAGAATCATTTGCAATACCTTTCCATCCATCCTTTACATATGTAAAATGCATGTCAAATGAGAAACAACACATAATATTTTGGGTTGGATTAATTCTTTTGCTCCTGTATGGTATTTTTTCATTGGTCAGAACATGGGCATCAACATGTGTACCATTTATTGCTCCTATACAGACCTCAAAATTAAAAAATATATTAAAATAATTTTTAATCATAAGGAAATAATTAAATATATAAATGTACCTGAAAATATGAAAAGAATTTTGAATTATGTTGAATTTCAGGAGGTGTATTATCCCTATAAAGTGGAGAATCATGTAAAGCCTTCACAATTTTTCCATATTGCACACCGTCAACACCCAATTCATCTAAAGAATTCAAACATTCCATCATTATGTTAGACTCTTGAGATCTATTGTCTATAGTGGATGATGTTTCACTTAGTTTTTTCTCAAGTAAATCATTATTCCTTCTTGATTGTTCACTAAGTATAAGTAAGGCTTCTTCTACAATGTTAGAATGTGTCTTCTTTGCCTTCTTGTTCTTAAGAGACTTCTTTTTCTTAGACGGAGAACTTTTATTTTGATCTTCTTTTCCATTAAATGAGTAATATTTATCAATATCATTTCTATGTTCCTTTTCTGTACTATTCGATGAAGATTTAGTTGATGAATGTGCATATACACCAGTTGTAGTAGTATCTCCAAAAATATGATACAAGTCTAAAAATTCCTTACATCCTTTTTTCTTGAATCTATGAGCCATTTTATGCACCTATAATGATGAAAAAGATATATGAGAAGAATATTATATAATATGATATATTAATAAAACAAGTATTTTACCTTAAATAAATTTTCCCAACGTAACATTCATTTGTAGCATTAACTTCACCAGTAAAAGAGTTGTAACCGATTCCTGTTTCTTTGAGTAAGTTCTTGAAATTCTTCAATCTGGCCCTTAATCCATTATACTTATTCTTCAATTGAACATCAGTATACTCCTTATTGAATTTTGTTTGAAGCCCTGCTTTAATATTCTTCCAACCAGATTTGGAAAAGGTTGTAGTCGTTTGATTTCCCTTCTTCACTTCCTCAACCATCAAGGAAATTAAATACATCTCTATAGTATCATTCCATACTCCATCTTTTTCATTTACTTCCAAACAATCATTGTAATCTTTCATATTGTTCAAGCCTTTTCCGTCACTAAGTGTAATAACATATAAGTGACATCAATCACAACAATTTCTACAAAGTACTAAATGCTAAATATGGTTCAAAATAAACATATGACAACTATAACAATTTCTAAAAAAAATATTTGGTGTATAAACTTGTACATAAATTAGATTTTCACTATATGTGAAAACCTGGTAGTAAAACCACTACACGTTCTTTCAGTTCGATTTCAACTTCAAGTAATAGGTCACTTCAACAGGATTTATGAACAAATGCATTTAACGTAAGTACGGTTACATATATATCAAATTTAACTAACGTACAAATATATTTAATGTTTCAGTTTTCACAATAAGCTATTGCATTAAGATAAGAACAGTTTAAACTATGGCTTCAAAGCCTCTGCCACATTAAATGATGTGAAGACTAGTAAACTTAAAGCTATTATGAAAGCAATAAATCAGGTGAAGATTAGGCTTTACCTTTGATAAAGCCTCTGCTATGATGTGAAGAAAAGGCTTGGATAAAGTACTACATTAAATGATGTGAAGACAAAGTGAAGACTAGGCTTTGTAAGAAGATAGGCTCCATGCTAAAATTTCGAGGATGAGAAGTGAAGAAGGATAAAGTTTCTGCTACATTAAATAACATTAAATGATGTGAAGACAAAAGTAAAGAGTAGGCTTTGTAAGAAGATAGGCTCCATGTTAAAGACACGAAGAGACTTTGTAAGGATAAAGTTTATGCTAAATAGCATTAAATGATGTGAAGACAAAATAGTGTTAAAGACGCTGTGATGACAAGAACAAGGAGAGAGAATAACATGAAGTCTAAGAATTCAGTTGCAAAATATGAGGAAGAAGAAATCACGTATAGCTGTCTCGGATTTTAAATCATAGTTGTTCACCGTGTTGTTTATATATGTTAGTTGATAGCCGTTCACAGTGTTGGTTCTTTATAAACAATAAGTTGATGTCGTCATTATGCTTAGTTGAAACAAAAACTGAAAAGCTGAATGTTTGGTTCCTCTATGCCATGTTCTGCTTAACATATTCAGGTTTTGTGTTGGTTCTTTATCATCACAAAAAATTGCAAAAGTTGATGGTCAAAGCAAAAGTTCTCCATCTTGTTTTTAGTAAGTATGGATAAAACTATAATACTGTTATTTTCTTTATATCTCTTTATCTTTTCATGGTTTTCATATCTCTTCTTCATCCCACCTAGTTTTTTTCTTTTGTTATAGGTCTGATCTTATGAACAAGAGAGACAAGAGAAATCATAGAAGCAACAAATAAATATGAAAACAAACTTGGAGATATGGCAACACCGGTAAAGATGTAGAAAACGGCGCAAAGGAGAGAAAAACCTCCAGTGAAGACGCAGAAGACGACGCAAAAGAGAGAAAAACCTTGTTTTGTGAAAAAAAACGCTTATGAAAACCTGTTTTTAGAAATCACAAAAACGTTATTTTTACGTTTTTGTAAAATAGTTGTCGTTTTTCATTTATAAAAATGAAATATAAAAACGTGTTTAACTAAACACGATTCTAATAGTCATTTCTTAATTTACAAAATCCACAACGAAAAACCTTTAAAAAATGAAAACAAACAGGCCTGTAACAACTATTCATGCATTTATTTTTAAATTAACATTGTAGCAGTCATTGTAGCTGAACTTTAGCAACTAAATGGCTCCAACTACTATATATGGAAGAGCAAGATGAAAGATCTTCTGTTCGTCACAAAAATGCAGTTATCGGTGTTTACCATAAAAGATGAAAGATCTTATGTATGAGCATGAGTAGTTATGTGATTTTATTTAACAATTTGTTAAAGATAATGTCTACAACTATATTTGCAACGAGACTCACGCATGCACGTTATGGAAGAAGCTCGAGGAGTTGTATGCCTCAAAAACTAGTAACAATAATTTATTTTATTTGACAAAATTAGTGCAGATAAACTATTGAGAAGGTACCTCTTGTAGCGGATCACTAAAATGAATTTCAAGAGATCATGGATCAACTATTAAAAATAGCCATAAAGTTTGATGATGAAGTACTTACCCTTTTCTTACTTACCCCCTGCCAAACTCTTGGGAGACTTTGAAGATTTCAATTACCAAATCTACACTTATGGTGTTGTTAACATGGAATTTATAAAAATTTTGAATGAAGAGATGAGACGGAGATCACAGAGTTTGGTTTTTTCAACACAGTTAGAAGCTCTAGTCACAGGTTTTAGGGGGAGGAGCAAATCTAGAGGTCCAAATTCCAGAGAGAAGAGTTGAGTAAGATCAAATAAATATGCAAACGTTGAGTGTCATCGCTACAAGAAGGGTCATATCAAAAGGTTTTGCCCGAAGTTCAAAGAAGAAAAGAACAAAGGTAAAGAAGTTAAGAAAGAAGATAATAGTGATGATGAACACGCATTGACGGCTACCACCATTGATGACTTTCACATCATCTTATATGATAATGAAGTGAATAGTGCATCATGTCAGTTCAACTAGATAGGTGATAGCGGTGTCATTTGTAACACCCCATGTTAGGGGTTAGAATATTTAGGAATTTCAGTGCACTGTATGTCGACATATACAAATTATTGTACATGTATTCATGACATTTTTTGGGTAAAATGGATTAATAAATGTGATTGTATTGCTGATAGCTCATTCGGGGACTATTGGAATTATTTCGGAAATTTTGGAAATTTTAGGAATTTTCTGGAAATTTTGGAGTATTTTAGATTAGAAATAAATAGACAAATGGCATTATGCAAGGTGGCATTCCTATATGCATGACAAGTGGCACACTACAATGAGCCATGTGTCAATTAGTAACCATACACGCGGTAACAACACACGTGAGTACTTATGTTAGAAAGGAAAACCACAGAAGCCTGGTTGTTCATCGGGTTATATTGATGCCCTTTGAAAATCACTGAACCTTTATCACCGAAACACTAGTTTGGATCCTTATATCAGTATTGAACTTGGCAACTCAAATAAGTTGGTCCAGATGGTAGTTTGCTTCTGTTCCTAATCTTGCTCTTTCAACCATCACCGAAACCCTGGTGACCTTCTGAAAAACAAGGTTAGTAAAGTTTTAGCTTTCTGAGTTCTATGAATGATTCTGATGATGTGTTAGTATTGGAAATAAATACATGCATGAGTTGGATGAAGTTTATGTGCTGGAAATGATCATATGCATGAGTTATGTATGAAACTAATACGGTAATAATGATAAAAGATTAGTTGATAATATTGTGCAGTAAAGATTGCATGTAGCTTAAAGAGAAACTTAGTGAAGTAGACCAAAGCTGAAAATGAGGTGAGTGAGAAGAATAGCTTCAGGATGTTATGGATGTGTTAAGTGAGATTTTGTGAAATTGAAAACATGCAGGAAAATGTGAATCACAGTAAAGAGAGGAAGAATAGTTAGAGTTTCAGATTTGTGACTTTTGAAGTGTAAACTTGAATCTGATTTGTGTAGAGATGGAATTTAGAGTTGGAAAATGGTTGTAAGATGATGGTCTGTGATGAGAAGGATCGTCCAGACGAAACCAGCTAGTGTTCAGACCAATCCTGTTATCATCTCCAAACAATCGCAAACAACCCTACTATTGTCTTCAGACAATCGCCAAGTCAATCCTCTATCGTCTTCAGACGATCGCAGATGCATTCAGACGATCGCAGACGCATTCAGACGATCGCAGATGCAGACGATCGCAGACGATTATGAGTTTAGACGATTGTAGCTCGCTATCGTCTTCAAACGATCGTAGCCTGCTATCGTCTTCAGACGATCTCCATGTCGGTCCCCCTATCGTCTTTAGACGATTGCGACTTTGAAGATTGAGGGCTGATGCAACATCCTTCACTCTTTTGGCTATATCTCCTTCGTCCGACGTTCAATTGACATGGGACTTAAACCATTGGACTCGTAAAACATTGAACTTTATCTCCACAAAAAATTAGGACCTTTTGAAGTAGATTGTTTGATGAATTTAAGATGGAAATGTGACTGTGCTGAAGTATGATAATTGGGATGATTTTTACTGAACATACTTCGATAATTGGACTATATCTTGATCTGTGGACCTTAGAATGATATGATTGTTAATTGTGATTAAACTAGAGACAATAAAGTAATAGGGAGCTTTTATAAGTAATTTATATGGTAACTTTTGTAAGTAATTTAGATGGTCAATTTTGATAGTTTTGTTTTGACTGTTTTGTTGCTACTGATTTTGATCCATTGAATGATTTGCAAAGCTGTCTGATTGATTTGTGAATTGAATTTTAGACATTTCTGTTTTGATTCTATTAAGTCCTAGTTGTGGGTAAATAGGCATGCCTAGAAGGGTCTGCAACTGCTTCTGTGGCACTTCGGTGTCCGAATTTCATTCTCTTCTGTGGCACTTTGGTGTCTATACTTCGGTCTCTTTTGGACACGTTGGTGTCGGGACTTCGGTCTCTTCTAGACACTTCGGTGTCAAGACTTCGATCTCTTCTGTTTAGTGATACCAATCATAGTATCTTCTGTATAAGTCCCATTACCTACTTTTGTTCATGGATTTACAGTCTAACTCGTTGTGTTTTGATCTCTGATAAGTTTTGATATGAAACAAATCATATGTTGATCTGATGGGTTAACACCTTATTCTAAAAATCTGTTCTATATTTCTGTATGTTCTGTTATGCTACTGAGATATCTGACTTTAGCATGCGAAGTGTTTTCATTAATAAATCTTATTCTGTTCTGAATATCAGTATGTTGAGATGTCGTTGTATAACATGATTCAGTATCTATTGTGATCAGACTTAATTTAGTTATTACTCACTAAGCTATATGCTTAGCACAGTGGATTTGCCACGTGTAGGTTCAGAGAGAAGGACTTAAGGACTGTGACGAGTCAACCGCAATGGCCATTGGAGCCTGAGTCTCGTTTTGTCAAAAATGTATTTTGAGTTTATTTTGGCTTGTATTTTAAGAGTACGACTCTGAATTACTGTACATTTCTATAATGACTATTTTCAGGTTGGTTTCGGTTTTTGGGACAAATTTTTATTAAGTCCATGTGATTTAATGTATGTATGGTTTGAAACAAGTTTGTTTTAAGTTTAACATATAATATGATGTATGTTTGTTCTGAAATTGCTTCCAATGGAAGATTTTGAATGCTATGCTTTTGTGAAATGTTTTGGTTTGTTTGTACTGTCTTGTGTGGCATCCACATATCCTCCCAAGGAGTATTAGGGTGTCACACCATTATTCACGCCACATCATATAAAAAACTCTTCTCGTTATATACACAAGGAGATTTTGGTGTCTTTAAAATGGGAAATAGGGTTTTGGCCAAAATCACCAAAAATATGATATTTACTTGGAAACAGAAAATGACATGAGATTGACTCTGAAAGTTGTCAGGCATGTTCCTGATCTTTGGCTAATTTGAATCTCTATTGGCATATTTGATGATGAAGGTTTTTGCAACACTTTTAAAGATGATAAATGGAAACTTACTAAAGGCTCCTTGGTAATTGCCAAAGGTAAGAAGTGCTCAAAGTTATACGTGGTACAGGCAAAGCTCTCCAATGATGTTGTGAATCTAGTAAAGAAAGATGGTGCAATTGAATTGTGGCACAAGAGACTCGGTCATATGCGCGAGAAGGGAATGACTCAGTTGGTGAAAAGGAATGCATTATTTGGAATTAACTAGGTGCATTTAAAGAAGTGCATTGATTGTCTAGCAAGAAAGTAAAAGAAAGTCGCTTTCAAAAGTTCCCCTTCTTCTAGAGTGAAGAATGTGTTGGATTAGGTACACTCAGATTTATATGGGCCAATGCCAAAGTCATTAGGTGGTGCTCAATACTTTGTGACTTTCATTGATGACCATTCAAGAAAGATGTGAATATAGACCTTGAATACTAATGACCAAGTGTTAGATGTTTTTAAGCAATTTCATGCCTCATTTGAAAGACAAATTGGGAAGAAGTTGAAATGCATTCGAACAAACAATGGTGGAGAATACACTAGACCGTTGGATGTTTATTGCAAAGAGTATGGTATTTGACATCAGACTATTCCTCCTAAAACACCATAATTGAATGGCTTAGTTGAGCGGATGAATAGGACTTTGATAGAGAGCATTAGATGTCTACTTTCACAGACAAAGTTGCCTAAGTCATTTTAGGGTGAGGTTTTATTCACAGTAGTACATGTATTAAATCGTTTACCCTGCATCCCTTTACAGTCTAATGTTCTGGAAAAAGTATGGTCAGGAAAGGATGTTTCTTATAATCATATGAGGGTATTCAACTGCAAATTTTATGTCCATATCCATAAAGATGAGAGATCTAATTTTGATGTCATGACTCACCTGTGTATATTTATTGGTTATAGAGAAGATCAATTTGGCTATCGGTTTTATGATCCAGTTTAGAAGAAGCTGATTCAGAGTCATGTTGTTATATTTGTCAAAAATCAAACCATTAAAAATCTTGGCAAAGTAAAAAAGAATGTTCTAAGAACTGATGGTGACATAGTAGATTTAGAGTTAATTCCTCCAAAAAGGTGCCAAGATAATTTGAAGATGAAGTTGAAAATCGATCAGATGAAAATAATGTTCAGAATCAACTACTTGCACCAAAGATTACTCAGGTTTCAATAAGAAGATCTACACGAGTAAGACAAGCCTCTACCAGATACTCCAATGATCACTACATGTTCCTTTCTGCTGGGGGAGAACCTAAGAATTTTCAATAGGCTATTATAGATGAGCGTAAGATGAAATGGGTTAAAGCCATATAAGATAAGATGAAGTTCTTATATGAGAATAAAACTTTTGAGCTTTTGAAGTTGCCAAAAGGCAATACAACTTTGAAAAGTTTTGTCGATCATTTACAGGAATGACAGTAAACCTCATGTAATTGGTAGGGGAGAATTGTAAGACAGTATCGACTTACATTGGTACCATCACTCTATAAGATTGTATTATAAAAATAAAAAAAGAAGACAGCAAGTTGTCAATAGCTTGCATTTAACAAGCTAGGTGACAACTTGCTTAACAGTGGAGGGTCTATAAAAAGACCCTCCCTCCCTCTTTCCTGAGATATGCATTATAGATGATATGTGATGATTATAAGAGAGTGATTTTTTTGGGTATTTTTATGAAACGTTTTCCTTAAAGGATAAGTGATAAAATAATGAGGATATTATTTTAGGGATAGTAAATTTAGAAAATACCTTATGTGTGAGTGCTACTATTTTGTCGTGTTATTGTTCACTCTCTGTACTTGTTATTTTTCATTAGTGGAACATTTATTCAGAGTTTGATTCGTGAACATAGCTTAAATTAAACGATGAACTACGTTAAATTTTTGTGTACTATTTCCTCACTTACTTTACTTGTCGGATACAATTCGTATATTTTTTTCCCAACAACTTCTTGTCTATTGATATACATAATACCTCACTACTATAAAGCCTAAAAGACCCAAACTCTCATCCATCTTAGGCGTTCCAAGTTCCTGCCACATTTACAGAATATGTTCATGGCTTTAGTATAAAAGGACCAGCAAACAGATGTTCACTTTATTGTTTATTGGGTAATTTTATATGATATTAATCAGAATTATTAAAAATATTAAAATTTTAATTTAAACCTGGCTACAAAATTACTACATCCTTAACTCTATAATTAATTAATATAATTAAAGCAATTCTTCATATAAATAAAATCTCTATTTATGTGATACTTAATAGAATAACACTAATATTTTATCCAAAATTTGATTATTCTCTCATTTTATTAGTTGGCTGACAAACATCCACGAGATTGGATCTTTATCACCGTAGTCGTTATGGTACCAGAGTTCTGTAGGAAATAAACCATCCTAAAGTTACAAACACTATTAATTGCAATATCCATCATCACCCTCCTCTCTGAATTTATTTTTCCATTTTTAAGTTGTTACAAACCAGCATATTTGTAGTCAATTTGGATAGAAACTCCACTGAATCTCTCTTTGATTGAGTGCTAAAAGCTAAAGAACGCTATATCCATCGCATCCCGTTTCACAGTTTAACCTCTCTGGATTTCACCATGCAGCAAAACCTTCAAGAAGGGGAGAATGTACACATCAATTGAAAGCATTACCAGAACGCAGCACTCTTACTAGTTTCTCAGCCTCTACACACGATCCTTTTCAGTGAGAGACCCACCAAAAATTGTTATAATTTCTACGACAAGATGAGGGGCTGGGAGTTCATCAAACAGAGCTCGTACATTCATCTTGAGCACTTTTCCTTCGTATTTCATATGGTTTTGCTATTCAAAGGTCAAGAAAGACCATGCACTAATAGGTTGGGTTATGAATACAACAATTAACTGATTAATAGAAATGGGAGTTGGACCCTCAAGGGGTATGGCTCGATGGTTGAGAGCGAGGCTTGATTTCGGTTAGGTCTCAGGTTCGATTCTCTGCTAGCCCTTCTTGTAAGTAGGGTGTTTAAAAAAAATAAAAATGGGAGTTGGGTTTCAAGCTTAATAGAAGTTAAATAAATTCCATTCCTATACGGGTAAACATGTACAAAATACCTCTTGAATACTAGTCTTCTAAAGGTTCAGGCCATTTAGCTAATTACCTTGGAGCCCTCTTGCTTTGGACGAAAACACAACCAATATCAAGAGAGTAGGGTATGTGAGGGTGTGTATTAATGTTGTCGTAAGAAGTTGATGCCTGACTTTTATTCCTATTATGAAGTTTAATTCTTGTGGAGAGCTGGTAAAGGACAAGATTCTCCTTTCTTACCCTTGGAAACCGTACGCTTAACCGGTCACCAAAATGTGCATACCCAAAATCAATAACAATGAGGATGGGAAACAAATTATTGAGAAGACTGACTCTTTACTAGATGTGGGTGGAAGTACTACACAAAAGCATAACTCACAACGGAAAGAAACTGTGGGATTGGAAAAAAAACCTCCTCAGTTCAGGCGGAAGTTATGGAAACTAGTAACTTGGACAAGTCATCTACAAGTCTAATTAAGAGCTGGTTGGATGAGCTTATAATAGTAGAATTTTTGTCAGTAGAACTTTTCTAAAAAAGAGTTTTTTTTAAATCAGATTACTGTTTGGTTGTCATTTAAAAAAGAGCTTTTTTGAAAAAGCTTAATACAATATACTGTTTGATAATATAAAAATAAAAAGTACTTTTAATTTTAACTATATTTTATTTAGTAATATAAATTATTTATGCATATAAATATTATTTAAAATATATTAAACAATATGCAAAGTATAATATATTAATTATGATATAATTTTAAACTATATAAAACATAAATAAAAATATATATAACCAAATCTTTTATATGGATTATAATATAACTAAAACTAATATAAAAAATAATATTAAAACATATAAAAATCAAATAATATTATATAAGTCTCAAAATAAACGTGAAGACGTACTTATGGGTATTGTGGAAATTATGTGTAAAACATAAAAGTAAAAAGAATTAAAAATAAGCTCATTAATTGATCTGAAAAATCTACCTGAAAAGGTGATTTTTTGAAAAGCTCCAAATTTGAGCTTCTCAAAAAGTTGTATTTCAGCTTTCAAAAAAGCCGTTTTTATGAAAAAAAAAATGCTTTTAGATTTTACAGCCAAACATACAGTTTTCTTAAAAACAACTTTTGCGGTAAAAAAAAAGTGTTTATGCACCCTCCAAAAACTAAACCAAACAGGCACTAAAGCTTCTTTTGAATCTTGTGTGATTGTATTCCTTATGACCATATATGTTCTTGATTCCCCTTTCAAAAGCAGCTCCCAATAAATTCTGATAATATTTGACTGTAATATTCTCAATTTTGTCTTTATCAATGCATGGATTACCTTCATCAATTAGACATTTGATCTCATTTATGTTACTTCAAGCTAAATGGCATTATGAAAGTACCTGAAGTTTATGTCTCCTCCCTTGAGTCAATTAACTCTAACCTTTTACTTAAGTAGGGAGCTATGATCTAATAGGGTTGAGTTAAACTCTCCCAAATTTTTGGCCTCCAATAGCTTCATTTCTTGATTAAGAGGATCCCGATAACAATCCTTTTATATCTTTCTAAGATTCTCTTTAACAATTCGGAGCTTTAATGTTGTTTCTGGTATATTCCTTTTGTGGAATTCTTTCAACTTTTCTCTGACTAACCTTAATTTTCTCATAAGATGATGTGCCTTGCATCCATCTATTTCAACATCCCGTGTAATCTTTATTAGATCTAAGAAACCTTCTTGCTCTGTAAGAAAGTTAAAAAAAACCTGAAAGGGGATTTAGTGGGAGAATTGGATTTTAATCTCAGGATTTATATCAAGGAATGATCTGAACAAAGAGGAGCTCCAAACCATGCTAAGAGTCAAGAAGTTGCTTCAACCATAGTTGGTTTACTAGGACTCTGTTAAGTTTCTTCCTAATGAAAAGCTCTCCTTCCTGCTTGTTTGTGTAAGTATAGTAGTTCCCTACAAATCTCAGCCAACTTATCATCAACCTATGCCAAATCTTTTCTAATTCCTTTAAGCTTGACTGTAGACATTTGTGCTTTAATAGGGTGAAGTACACAGTTTAAATTTCCCACCAACATTAATGATTTGTTCATTAAATTCTGAATTCTTTTTAATTCTTTCCATAGCATAGCTCTAAAACTCAAAGTTAAAGGCATAAATAATTAAGATATCAAATGGTTTTGCTATTCTAACCCATCGGCAAGTAAAATGAATAAGTTGATTAGAACTAGTGAGATTAGAGCTTTGCACTTGATCTGTATTTTATGCAAAAACTATTCGTCCATTATAATGATGCAAGTGATTTGAACTATTGCTCTAAGTTTTTCCCAAAAACCTCATACTATCTTGAAGTTTAGGAGTTTTTTTTTCAAGTAATCATAAAAATCATAGGATTTTTCTCCAAAAGTATTTCTCTAACAGCATTTTTTTAGGGGGTCATTAATCCCTCTAACATTCCTTCTCCATTAGCTTAAGTGGTTTAGTAGTCCCTACACATATTTTTATTATGTCTAAAGCAGGCATTTCATCACTGATGTTCACCCTTTCCTTGACTATTTGATATTGATTATTCTCCTGATTAGACAAGTTTTCTAGCTCCATATTCCTATAATCTCATCGTAATTTCCAATGGAAAACAATTTCCCTATAGGGCTCTATATAGCAGGATCCAACACTGCTAGGATGGAGCCTAAATGGCATTGATGGACTTTGCCATCAATAAGTAATTATCTCTTCCTCACCGTTGACGTATCTCCTTTTTCTTTCATTTAGTTGTCTGCTATAGATGATCAACTTATTTAAAACTTATTTCCATTATTAACAGATACAAAGAGAAGAAATTATCGGGAAAAGACAAAATTCGTAAATCAACTTATTTCATTTGAGGACATCTCACGTCTACTATTCATTTTTTTGTTGGAACCCCTCCCAGGTGCGACACGTGTTCGACGTCCTGCGTGACATCTGGACGCGCATCTCACGAGGGAGTGATTCCTCACCACTAATTAAACCTCAAATCGGACTTAAGTTCACTTCATCCAAATAAACCTTGATAAATTGACCCTAATTATCTTCCAATAAATTTTGATCTGCTTAGGGCCCATAATTAATCCTATGCCTAAGCTAATACGAAATTCCATGCCTCCAGGTCAAAATGAAAACAGAAAACGCCTCACTCGGATCTTTAAAGATCACAAAAACGAAAGTTCGCATAAAACTGACACACATCGACCAAAAAGTCCAACTAAAACCCGACACTCTTATTTTACCAAAAAAGGGATAGAAAATGTTACTAGTTAACTAATGCTTCAAATTGCATGCAAATCGGACATCAAATGGAGAAGAATCAAAGAAAATAAGAAAAAGGGTGTTATATTTGATTTTAAAACCAACTTTGCTTATTAAAAACTTTTCACCTATCAAAGCAAGAGTGGAAATGCTCTGGTTTAGTTTGGTATGTTTGTTAAGAGGTTGGGTTCCGGTAACGGGATCCAAGATTTTTGGTCACTAATCATTAGTTGTTGAGAAATTTTCGGTGAATTCTTGATTGATAATGTAATATCAAATCACAAATCTAAAACAGTGAAAATATGTCAAAATGGTCAACATTTCTCATAACTCTCATTTTCTTAATTTATTATTTCTTCTAAATGCAAACTTCAACATCGAAAAGACCTTGATACCAAGGTTGTTCATCCCTTTTCCAAAATTTTTGTAATAGTGAAAAAAAAGTAAGGCTCGTCCTTTTGCATCATTCATTCTTTGAGCAATGTGAACCTTTACTTCCATGGCACAATTTGTATCACCATACTCGTAATGTGCTTGTATAACTTCATGTCCACTCTCACACAGTAACACCTGTAACCTTTCAGCCTAACTTCTTAATCTCCTTTATGGCTTTGAGCACCTTTTTTCTTGAAGGCAGTGTTTACAAAATCTAAAATAAAATTCAATAATACGCTAAATTTGATTGAATATATGAAAAGTTTAGATTTTGTGTTAATAGTTAACATATGGAAAACAATATGTTAACCAACCTCTTCATTGTTTTTAAGAACCCCTTCATTGTTTTTAAGAAATGCTAGTGACAGTGTTGTAGAAACCCATTAATTCCGTCCACAAAGTACTTGTTGATGAAGCCACGGTTTGATAGAGCTTGTAGTATTGTGGCATAAGACAAGTTAAAGATTTTCTAATATTACTGTAGGATCAAGAAGTTGGATGTTGGAAACATAATGGACATTTCAATGATCTACTTAGGAATGGCAATGGGGTGGGTTTGGGGCGGATTATGCGATCCCCGCCCCCATCCCCATTTATAATTTCGTTCCCCATCCCCGCCCCATCCCCAT
>JAOQMR010000005.1:23917400-23930413 GCA_027563865.1 Erythroxylum pelleterianum
AATAATAATAATAATAATAATACAAATAATTATCAACTACTAGTATTAATAAGGAATTTAAAAATATTAATAATAAATTTAACAACATCTCTACAATAAGATTTAATAATAAATTTTACGTACTAATGAATAATTACAATAATTACAATTTTTATAATTTTCATCAGTGTATATGTATATTAATAAAAATATTATAATAATAAACATATAAATTATAAAGATTATAACATAATAATAAAAATTGTAATAATAATAAGAAGAAGATTATACCTATAACAATAATAATAAATATCTTAATAATAATAATAATAATAAAACTAATAGGATAATAATAATAATCCTTATAATTATAATTAATAATAATAATAATAATAATAATAATAATAATAACAAGTTTTTAATATAATTATAAACATAAAAACGAGGCTCTGGTAATATCAACAACAAAATTGCTTTGAAATTTAAGAAATACAACATACATGTTTGAATGAGTACACCGTACATACATACAAGCTTCAGCATATATTAAAAACGGCTCTGTACCGGCGCCGTCAAAAACGGCTTCTTTAATCACGCCCGCGTGTAATGAATTCTTACCGCAAAAACTACGTCGTCTTACGCTTAGACACGGTAAGACACAATAACTTGTACAGCTGATCTGTCCTCGAAAGTGCTGGGCTGCACTTTGCACTTTGCTCTTTATTTACTAAAATATCTTCTGCACTAGGTTTTGCGTGGCTAGCTAGTGATCACCATCGCCAGAGATAAACTATTCGATTATCAATATTGGGCAAAAGATGTTAGAATCTTGTGTACAAGCTGTGTGGCTAGATGGTTGAGAGTGAAGTTTAGCTTCGGTTAGATCCCAGGTTCAATTCCTTGTTAGTCTCTCTTGTAAGAGCCTTGAGCAGCCCGGGTTTTATCTATAAATGGAGAACTAGTGTTTAATATTTGGCTCAGAGCCCGCTTGGCTCGCCTGTAGAGTTTCTTCGAATTCAAAAAAAAAATAAAACCTTGTGTACAATATTTTAATATTAAAAGGCAAATGATGGTAGAATCTTGTGTACATTATTTTAATATAAAGAAGAGTATATATAAATCAAATCCTAACTGTAAATTTGAGGCTAATTGAAGAATCCTAGCTTTCCTGAAAGGATTGAAAAGGCTATCACCGCTCCGAACGTAGCTGTGTAGTAACCATGAGCTTTTAGCGACGTGGTATCAATGTTGTCATCTCCACCGTGAAGTATTAAATTAATCTTGGTGGTGTGTAGAGGGATCGTTCTAAGTGGATCTCGGCCCAGTGGGTCTCGACAAATCAAAAGCTAATATAAGCTATTAATACTTTAGCATTCTTCTATTATTTGATTGTTCTTGTAGTTTAGGGAAAAAAAATAAAGGAGAAAGTATATATGTTAAATAAAGTATAAGATTCTAATGACAAACAAAATTTTTATATGAAAAGTTAGAATTTTGACTGATCATCAAGACATTTGTAAATAATCATTTGCCAAACTAAGTAACATTAGAGCAAAATATTGATTTGCATCAAGAAGTCAAGAAAGGATAAAAATTCAGTTACTATAAATCAAAGTCATGATAATTAAAGCCTTGAAACAAAGGATATTTAAATATTGAATTAAAATATTTTTGCACTATTTCTTAGTTTTTAATCTATGTAAAATTAGCAGTCCATCCAAACTTAATTTTTTATTTTATATTAAATGAGCCTAAAAAATATTTTTATATAATATTGGTACAACAAAAATTAATTTTTGAGAGTTTAAAGACAAAGAGATATCTTTCAAAAAGTTGCGATTGACTGAATGGAAATTAGTTGACCAAGTACTTGGGAAATATTTTAGTAAAGTACTTGAATTAAACTTGTAGAAGTATTAAGAAGTAGAGAGGTTAGGGGCTATTAGCCTTTTTCGACTAACCATAAAAATTATCTCCTAAGGTGTTTGACTAATCGTTTAGGAGGCAACTGATTTCCCCTTGTTAGTACACAATGTTAACTACTATATTTGTCTCCAAAAAACTATAAAAATACGCTAGCAACTAGCTCAACCCCTTAAAGTAACATTAATAAAGTGGATATTGTGTTAGATTTCAAATCAAAAAAATTGTATGATAAATTTTAGAGAAAATTATGCGTTAGGTTGGTAAGAACTTGTTGGTTTTTAAGAGTGTTAGCTTACGTTTGTTTTTGCTTGAGACTTTGGTAAATTTTTATTTAGTAAATTAGTTGTTTAATAGTTGAAATAGTATTCTAGGTGAATCCTTGAAGGGATTCAATTTGAAGGTGACTGTCTGTAATTATGGCTTCTCTTTACCTTAAAGCAAGAGAGGTAATGAATTTAATCCCTTATTTTAAAAATTTTCTTACCCAACTCTTATCTTTTTAGTAAATCATATCTTATATATGATTTTCTAGCAGTTGTGACGCTTAAAATTGTAAGATTTCATATTATTAACTTATTATGTTTTCTTATCCAGTATCTCACACTCACACGTAATGAAGTTAATTGACCGAAAAAAATTAATTCTACATTACTCATGCTTTTCCTACGTGATCTTATTGTCATACATACTACGTGATCATATTGTCATTCATCTATTAGGAATATATGATTTCTTGACTAATGAATCGATCATTAAGTGGATTTAGTACGCAATATCCTATATCATCTATTGCATCAATCATCATTTCATTCTCATTAGATAAATATTATGTACTCGTACTGCCTTCTATATATAACGTGCCATTTTGAATATATGTTAATGCAAACATGGAATTAAAACAATCTTCCTCGTTTCTCAATCATTTGAATTAAATTAACTCACTTTTCTAGAATGTTTCATTATATCAAATCATTTACGCTTATCTAGTAACATTCTAAGATAGCAATCATTAATTCAATTCTCTATAGTTAGAACCCAAGCAAAAAATGTACTTTAAATTTGAGGTTCACTTAGCCTCGAAGGATACTCACACAATATAAGTTAAGAATAATACTTATATTATCCTTATTAATTGAAAATGCACACATGGTATGATTCGTGTGTTACAATATTGACTCTATTTTATTAGAGCGTATGTCTTTCCTCAAATACTGTATAGATGATAGCTCAGGCATACCTAATTTCAAACTTGAGGTCATTTATTTATTTTTTTAATTCACCCTTTAGAACTTATATCAGGCATATTAAGACAGATTGGGCGAACATATCTTTTCTTTAAGTTATGTAATTATGAATAACCTTTTACTCCTTTTAATGTACTTCATGTTGACGTAAGTGTTTTAGGCCTTGATATATCCTTTATTACCTAGATAAATCACTTAAAACTCATCTCATCTTCATTCCTATTAAATTATAGAGGTGATCACCCATGTGGGAAGACATTTTGTATCTATCCAACATATTATATCTGGAATTGAATGTTCAACACTCATTTAACACCTATTTTAGGACAAAAAGATTAATTCAAAATTAAGCATACTCATATTTCTAGAATTGAATTTTCATCTAAAATTAATTATAGAAAATATTGTTTAATTCTCAATTAAACATATATTGGATCAAATATTTTATAACAAATATAAGATCATCATTAATAATTATTATTATGAATAGTCACAATATATGTTCATTTCTCTTCATGTTATTATGTCCTTAACATAGTTACTTAATAACTATGTGTTTCATTTGATATTGATGTTTGAACTCTCTAGTACTGTATTTCAATGTACTTGTTTTTACACAATGTGGTGAGCATAAGACTACTGATTGTTTCAAAATGAGAAACCATCTTTATCATTGATTTTTTAGTGTAAAATGTGGATTCTACATATTTCTTAGGTGCTCACCTTTAACAACTGGAATCATAAAAGGGTTTACTATCTTACATGCAAAATTGTTCAAGTATTTCATTGATATATTTAACTTATAACATTAAGAAAGCTATAATTAAATGATATTTAGTGATTTTAACCACAAAGTTTTATGCATCCCTAGCGATATTCTTCATTTTGATCATGTTTGATAGCCAATTTGTTTACTCTTATGACAAACTACATATTATCACTAGCTACCAAAACATATAATCCATATAAAAAAAATAAAATTACGCATTTATCATTCATTCTTTTAAGATATCTAAGTGGTCCTTTCTAATCATACTAAAATCATATGATATAATTATAATATTAATGTATTATACTGCCTACTTTGAGATTATGTTAAAACATATATTTACTTGAACAATTTGAGCATGTATGGCTCTTGACCTTTCTGATTAAAACCTGGTGGTTATACTATATAAATTCCTTCATCTATTTCTTAATTTAAGAACATAGTCTCTACTTCCATTTGTCAAGATCCATTCCTACTATTAAGGATAGAATCAATTAGCGTTTAGATAAATGGGGAGAGCTATAAGGAGCTAAAAATCGTCCTTCTAGTTCAAAGGGGATATCGAGGCCAACGGACATGCTTAGGAATTTTCTAATCTAGTAGTGTTGTTCTTAATCTCTTTTGGAATTGATCATATTACTTTTTGGGTAATTTTTTTGATTTATACATAGATGATTTAGATATCTCAAATAGATTATTTATGTATGAACCCATTGCCAGAATATAGATTGCAATATGTAATCGTTGTAACTTTGATCCACTTATGGTAAACTAACGATTGTGCATATTTGACATTAGGTATAACATAACATATTTTGAATGACCCTAGCTTATGTGGTTGTTATCTTGATAATATACAAAACCAAAAGATAGTTATTATTTATCAAACAAAATTAATCAGATCTTGAAAATAACACTCCCATTTAATTGAAATAATAGACAAAACCTAGAACTAAAGAGTTATTGGAAAAACAAACAAAATGCAAAGATAAATCGCCAACCTAGACATAAAGTAATGATCAACCTAGAATACACTGGTGACATTAATTTCTTTGGTAATGATAAATGTGAATTGCATCATGTTTTAGGGTTTAATTCGATATGTAATTAACTGTTAATTCAATCGTTTAGAATATGTTTAGGATAGAATTGTGTTTATTTGTTAATTACTTTTGTTTAAGTGTTTTTATGGGTTAGTACAAGTCTTTGAGTTTAATTATTATATTTTTAAGGTACCTTGATGTGGTTGTCAGTGTTTCAGGATCAACATCGAAGAACGAAAAAGTTTCAGAGACACTCGGGTTAAAATAGCCACAATTGTGGGCCGTGTCGTAGACTTCACGATCGTGGCAATCGCCACGATCATGATAAAAGCACAGGAGTTAGCCCACGATTTCCACGATTGTGAAAGAAGTCTACGACATGGCCCACGATCATGGCTTGCTTGCTACTATCTTGACAAAAGACTCGAATATGGCCCACGATCGTGGCTTGTGTAAGGTAGACGCACAGACACTCAAAAACGTCAAGTTTAGAGGGAGTTTTTTGACTTGTCAGACCTAAAAAAGAACCCAGTGCTGCTTAGAACACAAAAGGTGTATAATGAATAAGACAAAGAAGATGGGGAGCTTCTTACATCAACCACTTTTGATAGAAACCCTAGAGAGGATTGTTGAGAGATTGAGAAAGAGAAGAAGAAAGAGAGAAGTGGAGAAGAAGTCGACATTGACGTACTTCCCAGATCAGGTTGTATGATAATTTGTTATGTTGCATTTTGTGAATCGTGTGAATATGTCAATGGATTAGATAGATTGAAATTGATTTAATTTTGAACATAGTCCATTAGGTTGTGAAGAATCATTAGCTCGCAAAATTAGTGAATTGGGTCTTTGGCTAAATATGCAACTTAATTAAGATTTAGTATTAGTTTGTCACCCTTTAAATTGTCACATTCATTCATAATTTTAGGCCTTTTGACTTAAGTAGCTTTATTGCTATTTTTTTCATGGAAACGAGTAGCTAAAGCAATAAGGTAAGTAAAAAAAATCATGTTTGTTAAATTTAAATAAATAACTGTTCCGCTGGCCTTCAAGTTATGAATAGAGTTAGTAGCCAGTTGAGGACATGATGTAGCTGAGTAATCCGATTGACACACATCAAAAATGTGTGCTTGTGCGTAAAAAGTCTATAATGACGTTCCAACCAAGCAGTTTAATAAAAAAAATATGACTTACTTGAGTAACCAAATCGACATTCATTACCAATGTTTGCCTCCGTATAAAAAGACTAAGTCCATGTTAACAAAAAGTAAATAAAAAATGTGTTTTCGAATAAAAACCTACCGAACTTGTAATAGCTTAACTTTTCATGAAAACGTACTTAGGAGTAGTTACAAAGTTTGAATGACCAAAGAATTATTAATGTGTATGTGCAATTGAAAAGGGTAAACAATTTAACACTTGAATCTGGATTAATATGTATATTTAGTTCAAAGTCTCAAGATGCGAATTTTACATGTTAATGATTTGATAGAACTTGAATGATTATGTTTAAAATTAAATTTATTTCATGAAGTTGAAGTCATTATCTCATTACTATATTGTGTGTTGTGTGGTTTTGTGTGTTTTTTGTTTTATTTACTTAAGGACAAGCAAATGTTTAAGTGTGGGGATGTTGATAAGTGTGAATTGCATCATATTTTAGTAATTAATTGTTAATTCAATCGTTTAGTACGTGTTTAGGTTAGAATTGTGTTTATTTGTTAATTATTTGTGTTTAAATGTTTTTATCGGTTAGTATAAGTCTTTGAGCTTAGTTATTATGTTTTTAAGGTACCATGATGTATTCGTTAGTGCTTCACACTAGGATTTCTCAGTCTCTACATCTGAACTCAGATTATCAATAAAAAATGTAATCAGATCACAATAATAAATCAAACCAATTACATTAACAAAGAAATCAAATCATATCAAAGTGTTAACATAAGGTTCATCTAACCTAAATACTAACTTGGCGTTTAGTTATATATGATCAAATACGAAATCAAACATATGGTGAAAGAAAAAGAAATGTAAACAATGGGTTCATAATTCTAAATCTCCTTGATTGTCTTCTATCGAATGTTTATGTGATGTAAAGGCTTGATCTTGAATTTCGATGGATCTGTCATGATTTCTTTATATGTTCCACTTCCTTAGACCAAAATCATCCCTTTTGAACGTTTTACACGATTGGAAATTGCCTCCCAAAGTCTCCTCCATTCTTTTGGTCACGAAACGTCACTTTTAAATTGAATTATAGTTTTTTCGGTTATGTACAGTCGTGTGTAAGCCCATGCACATGAACGTGCATAATCGTATATCGTGAAAGTGCACGGGCGTACAGTGCACGACTGTGCACTCTTTCTAAATTGTTGTTTTTCATATTTTTGCAGCGCTTTTCTCTTAATTCCTCTCCTTTACGTCCATGAAGGCAATTATCACTTGTAAACACACTTGGTGGAAATTAAGTACCAAATATATGATAAAAGTATAAAATATCAATCAAAATACATTAAATATAGGTGGTATTAGATAGTCAAATATCCATCTATCAAGACTATACATCACAAAAAAATAATATCAAAAGTGGAAACATCAAGATCAACTCTAACATCTAGATTTTGCAGATCAAGGCTTCAAGCTGATTTCATTCTCTTCTTTTCTTCTATTTCATTGCTTGTATGCTAAATCTGATTAGTTGTGTTTTAAATATGAATATGGATTGCTAAATCTATAGTAGGGTTTTATTTATGAATTGTTTTATATAACTTTCACCTTATTGAATTCAATATATTATTGCTTTGTGATATCTGTTGTGTTCATACTTGATTTGAATATATATTTGTGTTAAGCTACATAATGAGAGTTGGTACCCTAATAGCATTTCAAATATCGGGTTAATAACAAATTGAATAGAGATCATAATTATGTGTTAATTATCCTTATGATTACGTCAAATCCAGTTGAGTAGTTTTGAGAAATTGATAAATTGCAACTTTACTTTTATCTATTTCAACTGAGATTACTTGATTAGATCTTAAGAGAGGGTAATCAAAACCTTTTGATATGTAGGATTGAGCATAGTTGAATTCACAAGGAGAAAGGAAGACAAAATAAGGATAGAATAATCCTTAAGTTTCCATTATTGAGTAGCTTCAATTTCATTGTTATCTTTTACTTTTTCAATCTTCGAATTTTTTTAGTTTACTTTAACTTTCAGGTAATTCAATATTTTGTTACCTTAGAAAAGTGTGATTCAAATTTTTAGGGGATATATTCAATCCTTATGGAAATGATATCAATTCTACTATAATATACATCTTATATAATTATGGTATAATAGCAAAAAAAAATTCTTTTTTCAATTGGGATAGAGTTTGAAGTTAGTTTCATAAGAATTTAATGATCCTTTATAATTAAGTGGTTAATGAAGATATTTAATTAGTTTGTTTGATTAGTTAAGCATTTTTTTCACAATTATGTTCTATTTGAGATGGAATGTTGGATTGGTTTGCTTTATATAGAAAATATCATCACTCTACACGAAGAAATATCACCATTCTATATAACAAGTACCATACTCTAATTTTTAAATACCTAGATTCTATATAAAAATGTCACCACTATATACAAAAAATATTACCATTCTTTTGGAAAAATACTATCCCTTTATAATTAAATTTGTAATTCTTTAATCACTCTAATCTAGCACTAGATTTCATAGATCAGGTGAAAAAAAAACTCAATTAAATATGAACACTTATTTTTATGTTATTCTTATTTATCAATCTTATTAGTTTTTTATGTGACTATGCAATTAAACCTTTAGCATTGATAGAGGTTTATCCAATAGTTATGGTTAATTAATTTTTTAAGAAATTCTTTAAAAGTAAAAAATGAATTTATTTTCCATAAAAGGCATCTAAAAATATTACAAAAGTTCTTCTAAGGAATAGATAATAATTCACGCCTTAATGCTTATTTTTTTACCCATTACACTTAGCATAAAGAATAAACGTGTAAATCATACGATAATCCAAATGTCCATCACTTGATTATTAAAAGAATTTTTGCTCTTATAAATTGATAGATGCAGTCTAATTTTCCCTATAAGGTCCCTGATAAGCCACTCGATGTTACTAGTCAAATTCCTGAAAACCATATTATTCCTCTCATCCCATATAATTATCCCTAGGTAACAGAGTACAGTTTTTATATCCATTTTCTTTCTCTCTTTTTTTATTGATTTTTTATGCTCTAGTATTAGATATCTTGCCATGCTTCTGAAGGATTCTCTAGTCTACATTTCTGTATCATCTCTTTCCATGCCTATTTTAATAAGTGCATTTGAAGAGTTGATGTTGACTTTATCCATATGACATAAATAACACAAATTAGGGATTGTTTGGAACTTGTCTAGTGTGTCAGGGCCTTTACAGCCAACCATAATGTGTGTGTTGTGTGTGATTGTAAATGTCTCTCCTATACGAATTCATTCCATCCCATATTTGATTATTCTCTCACAAATAATTTCCTTACTAATTAATTCATTTGTGTATTTGCTAAAAATTATACCTCTATAGACTACTACATCCTTTTGTTTCAAGGATTAAGTTATAATTCAAGAGAAATGATACCATGCTTGCACCTGCTACCACTCTAAATAACAAGTCCTTATTTGAGAGGATTTGTTATACTATAACATTTTGATGGTATATTGTTATACCCAAATAAGTTCTAAAAAAAATTAGGCTATCCTACTTGTAAGTATACGAGGAAGTTGTAGTGATTACCCAAGGTCGTTTCCTACGGATGTAAAATTGATTCACTTAAATTAACCTTAAACAAAAAAATAAAATAGATGCAATCCTGAACACTCTATCATGATTTGTTGGGTGGAGGCTTTAAAAGAAATCACAAAATTAAACTGAAAAGTAAACAGAGTTAACTAGGAGCAAAAATGAATAAATTAACCAAAGTGGAAAACTCTTGAGAATTAATTTCACTAATTTAATCTCCCATACATGACTAAGGGGAAATGATTGGATAGTTGCCTTACTAAAATTACCAATTAGGTTCTAAAATCAATAACAAACTAATCTAACTTTCGTATTCGACAAGTTTATCATCCAAATTAATTATTAAACCCAACTAATAATTACCACTTAAGTTAATATATTTCTAATTCATAACTTAAATGTCTATAATTTCTTGTTCCATATTAAACTTCTTCTCTCGATCCTTTGTTTAATGCCAAACTCATGCAAAGTTTGGTCAGGCTATTACATCCATTCAGTTCAAAAACTATAGCAAACATAAGATAACAACATAGTCCCTTAATCATACATATTTGACTAAAATAGCTATATTAATCCTTAAGAAAAAGAGATCAACCCATCACGGAAATAACAAGATTCATCATATTCAAATACTTCAATCCCATCTGTATTAGTATAAGAGAAGTATAAAGCAATAAACCAAATGAATACCCAAAATGAACTAATTTAATCTCCTATACATAAGTAAGAGGAAATGATTGGATAGTTGCCTTAATAAAATACCAATTGGGTTCTAAAATCGATTCAAATAACAAACTAATCTAACTTTCATATTCGACAAGTTTATCATCTAAATTAATTGTTAAACCCAACTAATAATTACCACTTAAGTTAATGTATTTCTAGTTACAATTTAAGCGTCTATAGTTTCTCGTTTAATATTAAGCTTCTTCTCTTGATCCTTCATTTAATACAAAAATGATGCAAAGATTAGTCAAGCTATTATATCCATTCAGTTCAGAAACTATAGCAAACATAAGACAACAACATAGTCCCTCAATCATGCATATTTGAATAAAATAACTACATTAATCCTCAAGAAAAAGAGATCAACCCATCACAGAAATAATAAGATTCATCATATTTAAATACTTCAATCCCATTTATATCATTATAAAGTGAATTGCCGAAATGAACCATCGAAAGCTAACATAGTATAAGTCTATCAACTAACAGAGGAGTAAGTTCAATAAAACACAAAAAAGTAAAATCAGAATGAGTAGGCGATTGTTCAGATGAGAGAGTTGCAGTGATCTTCTGCCACTCTCAAACTTTTTACATTGAATCTTGCCTTCTACTTCTGCTTGGTTCTCACCCAGTCGAATGGTTGCTCAAGTTCCCTAGGTTTAACTTCAGCTCTTGCTTTATACCTCTGTTTCAAGCTTCACCTCTCTGTTGTGTTTATCTCTTCCTCCGCCTTCTCTCTTTATCTATTTTGTGCCCTCGAATGAGTCTTTGTGTGGTGTGAAATATGTTTATGATGGAATGTGGAATGTGGAATGTAGAATGTGCCGCCACCCTCCTTACTCTTTCTGTTAGTAGTCTGTTTTAGGTCTAGGTTTTCGAGTTGTCCCTCCTGTATATGACACATAGTAAGTTGCTGAATTAAAGAAAAAACATGTCATAGGGGTGACTTTGTTTGTCACCCCTGTGAGGGCTAGTCACCATCATGACTAAGCTTGTCACGATGGTGACACCTTTAGTCACCGCCTTTCTTTGTTTATCTTTTCTTTTCATACAAATTATTTACGTGAACTTTCATTTTTTATTCGAAAATTCACAAAATAATCCAATTAACATACATGCAATATTCACACCATTTTAACTCAATTCTTCTCTCATTTCAATCAAAATACAAGAATTTGTAACCAAAATCAAGATATAAAGGCAATTAAAAGCAATAGAAACTAGACATAATAATTACCCCACACTTAAACTATGCTTGTCCTTAAGTATAATAAAAAACACTAGACTATACAAAAACAAATAATGGGAAACAACAAATTTTCCAAATAATAGTCAAAGATATCAACGATACTTTCAATAAACACGACCTAAGAACTTGAAACACATAATACTCCATAAACAAGCTACAAGCTATTCTTCACATATTTAGCCAAAATCAACAAGTACTTCAATTCAAAGAACCATAAACAAGTGTGATAGACACTTACTCCACTGTCCATCCTCTTAAGCATTCAAAGGTAGGATATGTATTCACTCATTGTGAATTTTATGTAAGGCATCTACCATAAGTTTGCTTACCAATCCAATCTCCACCACTCATGTGAAACACAAACATCAATTTGAAGGTCTTTACTTTGGTTGTAATGGGGTCGAGCAAAGCATAGGAAATAGGAAAATCAATTGAGCATTTAAAATAATACAAAATGATAAACCATAAAACGTTCAATTATTTGCTCTCATTTAACAAAATTAACACTTCTCACTTTACTTCTCTCCTCTTCTTTTCATTTTCTGCTTATCTTCTCTTCCTTCCTTTTCCTTTTCTATTTCTCTTTTTTTTTTCTTTCTTTTTTTAATTTATTTAAAGCAAGATCAAGTTTAGAGAAGGTAAAATGTAGAGGAGAGATATAACTTATTACAACCATACTCATTCCTAGCTCAAAAACCAACTATGTCCTTAATTCTTCCACCCAATCATACACATTCAAATGCTCAACTTGCCTTATAATAAGTACAACAAAGAGGATAAATAATAAGGTCAAGGCTCATATTTTAGGCTTAAAAAAAGGTTTCATGTTAAGCTCAAAGGAGGTTTACTAAAGGTAACATCATGGTGGCTTTTTAAGTAAAAGGGGTAAATCCTATTTGCCTTTCTCATTTCAATGTTTGCATAAGATTATGTGATCTCAACTAGTATTTGCAAGCAGGTTCTAGAGTCCCTCAATCATGAAAGAACACTCTCAACAAAGAATACATGAATTTGATGTTTAATAGTTCAAAAAGGCTCAAATTCTTGCCAAATGAAAATTGTCATTCATTTATCACAACAAGCTAAAGTCCTTTTAATCAAAATCCAGGTTAATCAGTCGAAGCATGCTAGTATATTCATTCACTCATATTATGCATTTCTAATCCCAATCGAGTTTATATCATGACCATGCATTTTTAACTATTAAATGGGAAAATAAACACACAACACACAACACACAAATAATAAATATATACATATATGTATGACTCATGGGGGGGG
>JAOQMR010000005.1:23950673-23961944 GCA_027563865.1 Erythroxylum pelleterianum
TAAAGGAGTTATGAATCGATGTATTTTATTGTATTGATAGCTTTGAATTTATACAGATCAGTGAGTGAGGACTTAGCTAATTTAGTGCCTAGACTAAAGCAATGTAAACGGTTACAAAATCTATACAGCTGTCTTACTCTAATTAGGAGATTTACAAAAGATATTTTAGTCTATGGAATGGGCTCGACTGTGGGCTCTATTACTATGCATCTATTGACATAGATCAGTTTCTTTAAAATTGGGAGAAAGAAAGACAATCAGGTACCTGTCTTTGCGAAAGCTATCTGTAGGGTAGGGAGGCAGCAATAAACTATTAAACAACATAGTTGTGCAAGGGGATAACATTTATCCATACCTGTTCTGCGCGTGTCCATATGCTGATATGCTCACCAAATAATTGTTTGCTTTGGACTTGTCTATAGATGGTATCGTGCAAATACTTCCCATTTTGGCCATAAGAGAACAAAAAGCGTGACTAGACGATACACTGAACAAAAAACATTCCTTTGGCTGCTAGTCAAACGCTGAAGTAAAGAAGCACCAAATTCGCTAGGTTTCCTTATATATATATATATATATATATATATATACAGGCACACTGTGAATTTATATCCAACTTCTATATATATGGAATGGCTATGTATTTATTCACATATGCTTCCTTAGCTTAGTCTCCTGTGCTTAATAGTTACATCGAAGACATATGGCTTGTTAGTTGAACATGAGGGGAGGGGTTTGTCTAATGATGAGTTTAGGCTTAGCCATTGGCTTGATACTACTGGCGACGCCATTAGATGCACGTCTAATTTCCCTCAAGCTTTCAATAACACTGCCAAGAAGAAGAGCAATTGATGACGGTTCATATATGTTGCCGTACGATATGTCAAGAGTTTTGCACCACCGCAGAAGGTGGATGCAAGGCGCAGATGTCGACAGAGTCTCACCTGGAGGGCCCGACCCGCACCATCATTAGTCACCGTGCTCTTGGCCTGACATATGTGATAGCTGTCATAACGCACGCAACTCATGCAAAGATCTCCCTGAATTTGGAGCAGAACTATCCCGATTTTATTCAGTTGACTGCTGAACAAGTTCATTGTGAACTCTTATACTGATGAGAATCTCTATTTCATGTAATAACTAATTTAAAAGTCTATGTTTCTCTTTTCTTCCAAAATATATATTTATATGCTTTATCATATATAGTCACCGGAACTCTCCCATCATCATCATTTGACATATATTAGTGTGTATCTCAAGAAGATTAGTTTTCTTCGATTGGATGGTCTGGTAGGTCCCTTGTCTTTTTGGAGTATTGCAAAGTAGATAAAGATTACATATTTTTATCCATAGGACTGGCTTTAATTCACATGCCTAAGTTGTTGATAATGTATTCAATTTAATTTTTTATCAGATCTCTTATCATCACTGGACTACGAGGATAACCGATTCCAACCTTGCAGTATTGCTGGTATTCTGAATAAATAATAGATAATCAGTGCCATTCTTTTGCGAGGTTTTATCCGTTGAAGTTTCATAACAAAGCCAACGCCCTAATGTTGGACTTATCTTTGTTTTACATAGTTTCATCCCAGAACGAAACCAATGAAGGTTATTATCTACGGTCTCGTACTACATAGGGATATAATATTTTTATTTTGATAGGTTTCCTTTTAGAACTATAGTCTTAAAGAGTTTTATGCCTATAAGAGGCTTTAGGATGCTTATAATAGGTAGTTTTTAATTATTAATGACAATTCAAACCAGTGGAGAGTTTTTCTTCCATCTTTTGGAGTTCTATTGCCCAAGGTTTCTCTAAAAATTTTGATTTATATCATAATTCTAGGACTTATTACTCGTAATTTTTTAAAAGTTTGGCAATTCATATCCTTTTTTCATGTGTTTTCATTAATTGACCTATGTTCTATGGAATAGTTCTAGGTCCTTTCATATTGATATCAAATTTTATTAGTCGTATTAGTGAGGTCCATATTAGAATTTGGAATCAGAACTTACTTTTATATTAGGTTCATTTTTTTTGGAATGTAAGTAAAATTCATTTAAAAGGTGAAAATTACAAAATGTATGCAGTTACATCTCTAAAAATGGAGCTCAAAGTACTGAAGAAAGTGCACATTGGAAATACTCGACAACATTGTATTCTAATATTTTTATTGTATTCAAATTACTAGGTTCATTTTTAATATTGTTATTTACGTATCCAATATTCATTATTATTCTTGTGCTTCTTAAAGTTTCAATAAGAACAAATTAATCTTAAATTATTCTCCTTATTTCTTGAGTTTCTAATCAATAAAAATAAAATTTCAATAAAATTTTAAAAGAAGAAGTCTTAAAATTTTTATAACAACAACAACAACACTCAGTAGAAACCTTGCTAACACACGAGGTTTAGAGAGTTCTAGTAGCATGCAACCCTATAATTGAAGAAAAGTTTATTCCTATTCCAACAAAGACTAGGAACCCTACTACCATAATAATTCTATATATTTAGTTATTCTTGCTTTTTTTTTCAAAATACTCTAAATTCATTCTTGTGAAAATTCTTCTTCATTTCATTGAGTCTAATTAGGTTCCTTTGAACTCAATTTCTCTTTTTGAGTTTTTTGTTCATTGACCTTTAGTTTCATTTTTTTGATTGTTTTATGCCTAAATTTACTTCTTTGTAAGTATTTGACAAAGGGAAAGATTTAAACTACTTTTCTGGATTTAGATTGCCTTCTTTACAAAGAATATTAAGCCAAGAGTTTATGCTTAGGATTGAAACCTTGGGAGAAACATGTGAGGAAGTGCTCTTTTTACTAATTTTTGTGTTCAGGTATATCATGACTTAAAACACAAAGTAGAAACTTGTCCAAAGAGAAGAAGGCAATGAAGAGGAAACTATTAGAGGAGACTAAGAGTCCTTTAGGAATGTCATATAAAGCTAATGTAAACAAATCTTCAATAATTAAGTGAATTTAAGGAATGTTTGGAGAAATATTAAGTTGTTATAATTTGAATACAAAATAATCCATCTCCAGTTACTAGGATGGATGAATTTAAAGAGAATGATGAAGTTAAATGTCCTACTAACTACTTAGGAGAGCTCAAAGTAAGGGGTGGTAGATGAAGAATAGGAAGAACAATGGAGAGAAAAAGAGAGGGTAGGTTTCAAGTAAGAAAAGGAAGAACAGGAAAGATTGAATAATAATATAGGAAGAACCAAAATGGTGACACCACCTTTTATAGGAAAGATAGATCAATATGATTATTTGGAATGGAAGAAGCAAGTGGAGTTGGATTTTGATTAATATAATTTTTTTGAAAGAGAAAAAGGTAAATTTGGTTATTTTAGAGTTTGGTGAATATATCATAGATTTGTAAGATCAACAAATTCTCACTAGGGGGAAAAACTAAGATTCACCTATTAGAACTTTCAAAGGGATGAAGTTAGTGATGAGGAAGCAATCTGTGCTAAGTTCCTAATATAGGATCTCTTTCAAAAGTTACATATGCTAACTCAAAGTTTCAAGAGCACAGAGGAGTATTATAAGGAGATGGAGGTTGTTATGGCTATGGTAAACATTAAGGAAGATAGGGAGATGACAAGGGCTCGATTAATTTATATGTTGAATATGAAAATTACCAATTTCATGGAGATAGATTTTTACGTAGAGCTAGAAGATATGAGGCATATGGCTATGAAGGTGTAGAGACTATTCAAAAGTAGACCAACAAATAATTTTTATGTGTTTAGTGTAGGTTCTTTATCATGGAGTAAACCTTACATTAAAAAGAACGAAAAGGCTCCAAAGCTAAAGTATGAAGTAATATGCAAAAAGTGCAGGCACATATGATAGAGATAGTTATGGTTCATTACGTTTCTATAACTAAGAATTGAGACATCAAGAATTTCAAGTTCTTGGGGAGAGGGAATATAATATCCTAATATCCCAACAAGAGACTAATGATGATGAGGAAGGATGGAGAATATGTCTTTGAGAGCGAGGGGGAGGCAGGGGATGAGATGCTTAGTTTGGGGGAAGCTAGTGTTGAGGAGTGCATTGAGAGACTCAAGGTGGAAAGAAAGTTAACAACTAAATGGGTGCTAAACATATAAGTAAAAGAAAAAAGTGACTGAGCAAAAGGAAAATATTTTCCATGTTATATATTTCTTTTAAGTATTGAGTGTGCAATATGATCATAGAAGCGAGAAGTTGTGCAATGGCTAATTTGGAGTTAGTAGAGAAGTTGGGGTCACTAACTATCAAACAACTTAATTCCTACAACCTACAATGGTTAAATGAGAATATGTAGATCAGGGTAACAAACCCGTCATGGGTTTAAGTGATGTAGTACCTATATAAGTTGATTACATTCTTTTAGGGCATCATTAGTCATTTTATCATATGATAATGTATGATGGGTAGAAAAACATATATTCTTTTACCATAGATGACAAACCAATCACTCGTGCTCAGTTTTCACTAAAAACAAGTGTATAAAGACCAACTCAAGATATATGAGAGTAAGAGAAAAGAAATGAAAGCGAATGTATAACAAAATTTTAAACACTTTTTGAAATAAAAAGAGAAAAACATAACGGTGTAAGCTTGATAGCAAGAGTGGAGGATGTAAGATATGTATTCTTGCCCATACACCATATGCTTTTTCTTATTTATAAAAATATTTTGTTTCTTATGAAAGAGATACTAATGGTACCTTTCCAAGTGGTGTTATTTCTCTTTTTTAGAAGTTTTAGAATCTCTTCCTAGTGGATTACCATTTATGTAAGGAGTTGGGCACAAATTTAACTTCAATATAGGTATGAGAGAGAGAGAGAGAGCAGTAGAGTGCCATTCCTTCGATGATCACCAGTGCATTGAGACCCCCTACCTCGATGGCTTCTTTTTCTTCTTCTCCCTCTTCTCCGACTTGCCAAACATTAGACAAACCACTTGCTCCTCCCTCACGCTCCAAGCCCCCCCTTTTGACTGAAAGCCCATATTCTGAAAACATGGACCCAAATTGCCCCTCCTTTCACTCTGTTAAGATACCCACTGAACCCCACTTGCTGAAAAATTTATCTAGAGTCTCAACTACTCCAATGCATCCCCAACCTAACCAAGATCAAAAATTGACACTGAAAGCACTTCTCAAAACTTGGAAATTAGTTATGGCTGATAGTGTGGAGGAACCCTCGAGTGTCTCGACTTTAACCTGCTTCCCCCCGAACATCAAGGAGAATAAGATTTTCATCATACCATCGCCAAAGCTCACCCAGAAAGGAGCAAAGAAATTTTGTAATGCTCTCATAGGCTTCTTCATCGGTAAGCATCTTGCCTATCCAGTAGTACACAGAGCCCTGTCAAAGGCTTGGTTAGCTTGTGGATTAATTGACATTCTAGTTACTAGTTCAAATAAATTCCTTTTCAAATTTGATTATAAAAGAGGAATGAAGGAGGTGCTGGAAAAGGGACCCTGGCATATCCAAGGAAAACCCTTGTTTCTAAGACACTGGAGCTTGAACGCGGGAGAGCAAGAGGTAGTTAGATATGCCCCTATCTGGGTAAGATTCCACAACATTCCCTTTGAATATTGGAACAACGAAGGTTTAGGTAGAATTGCTAGTGCTTTTAGCAACCCTTTGCTGTTGGATTCTCATACTGCCAGAATGACCCGAATCCTTTATGCTAGAATGTGTATCGAAATAGATATGGAGAAAACCTGGCCTTCATCCTTTCAATTGGCAATTTATGATGATGAGGGGCAAGTGAAGTTTAAGGGAATTGACATTGAATATGAATGGAAGCCTGACAAGGTACTTTAAAAAAAGAGTGGCAACCAACTGGACGAATTTTTGAAGCTGGAACTCAAGCTGAGTTGGAAAATAAGTCTGAATCTGTAAAGGTGAACCTTCATAAGGAGAGTAACTAGGAACAAATCCCTGCACAGGAACCAGACATTCCTAAGGAGAGTAATTTGGTGGACACCCCAGCTAAATAAAGCAATGGACCAGAAATGCACTAGAAACCTGATGCTCCTAAAGTAAACTCTGACGATGTTGATTGTCTTGGTATAAGAGAATAAGGTAATTTTATTACCTCTTCTAAATCTGATGTGGTTCCTAGTCATTCCTCAGAATCTGGGTTGGTAGAAGGGGCAGAGGGGGCTTTACCACTGAGCGAGGTAGGAAAACTAGAAGGAAACTATAACAGTAGGTTGGTCTTTTGCTTTTTGTTCACGGATCTAGGTTTTTGGAACATTAGAGGTCTTAATAATCATAAAAAACAGCTAGCTGTTAAATCTTTCCTTAAGATGATCTCAGTTTCTTTTATGTGTTTGATTGAAACTAGGATTAAATCTTTTTTCCTTTTGCATAACCTCTGCTCTACTATGTTTCCTAGATGACACTTCTGTAGTAATCTAAACCTAGCTTCCTATGCGAGGTTGTTGGTTTTTTGGAACCCGGATAGGTTTGTTTGTAACCCTATTACCACTACAGATCAATTGATCCTTTTTGAAGTATCCCCTGTGAATTGCGATAATGTTTTCTTTGTTACATGTGTTTATGGGCCTAATAACTTCAATCATAGGAAAAACCTGTGGGCATCCCTGTCAACCATCAAACACACTGTAGGAAACCATCCTTGGATTTTAGTTGGAGACTTTAACACCATTTTATTCTCTCAAGAAGCAGAACCTCGAAGCCCCTTGGCTATTAGTGGAATGAGAGATTTAGGAAGTATGTAGAGGATTTGTGATTTGTATGATCTCAACTCTAGTGGTCCTAATTTTACATGGACCAATAAACAGCCAGGTGACCTCCACATAGCTAGGAAACTAGGTAGAGCTCTTATCAACTCAAAGTGGAGTCATCAATTCCCTAGCACCTTTAGAGATATTCTTAACCTTAATATCTCAGTCCACTCCCCAATTGTGATACGGTTCTCTGCTTCCTAAAAAAGAAGATCTTCACTTTTCAAATTCTCTAACTTGCTAACCTCTCAACCAAACTTTCTTCAGACTATAGAAGAGGCTTGGAACTCTCCCATATGAGGGACCCCTATGTTCTGTGTTATGTCAAAGCTTAAACTGGTCAAAACTGCTCTCAAATCCCTCAGTTCAGCTCAAGTAGGTGATTTAAATGAAATAGTCAAGGCTTGCCAAGCTGCTTTGAATACCATCCAAAAACAAATGAGATTTTTGCCTAATCTGACCCAGCTTGCTATTGAAGAGCATGAGGCTATGAACAACCTGTTTAATTCTTTAAATGACCAAGAATCCTTTTACAAACAAGCTTCCCACATTAAATGACTCCGGGAGGGGGATAGGAACACTAGGTTCTTCCATTATTTCATTTTGGCAAATAGGAACAGAAACACCATTCACTCGTTGCTGGATGGAAATGGTCACAGGATTACTGCCATAGAGGACATTAAAAACTCCTTCCTTACTTTCTTTGAAAACACTATTGGTAACAAGAAAGAACTCAATTTGACATATGAGTATGTGACCCCTCTCTTCCCTTAACCCATTCTAGAGGACCTCAGTAACATGTTTGTAGTTGAAGTTACCTCTTAGGAGACTAAAGATACCTTCTTTTCTTTCAACCCACACAAGGCCCCTGGCCCGGATGGTTTCAATGGTTTCTTCTTTAAACATTCCTTACCTATTGTTGGAAATGAGATCACTAGGGCAATCTAAGACTTCTTCCAACATGGTAAACTTCTCAAAGAACTTAAGTTAACCTTTATCACGCTTGTTCCTAAGAGGAACCACCCTTCCACAGTATTGGACTATAGGCCTATTTCTTGCTGCAACAGGCTCTACAAGGTGATCACAAAATTCATGGCTAATAGGCTTAGACAGATTTTACCCCTCATCATTAGCCCTAACCAAAGTGCTTTTATTAAAAATCATCGTATAGGGGATAATATTCTCTTAGCCCAAGAGATCTTTAAGCACTGTCACCTTTCTAATGGCCATAAGAGATGTACTTTCAAAATAGACTTAGAAAAAGCTTTTCACTATATTCAGTGAGATTTTCTCCTCAAGGTACTCTTAGCATTAGGGCTCCCTCCTATGTTTATTAAATGGATTGAAGAATGCCTAACCTCCCCCTCTTACTCTATCCTCATCAACGGGACTCTTACAAACTTCTTTCATAGGAAATCAGGTTTATGACAAGGTGATCCTCTCTCTCCATACTTGTTTATCTTTTGTATGGAGGTCCTCTTTAGGAGTCTCAATGCTTTAATAACAAAAACCCCTACTTTTAATTTCCATTAGAGATGCAAATCTCTCAAACTTACCCGCTTACTGTTTGCGGATGACTTATTAATGTTTTGTCATGTTGATCTGACCTCGGTGGATACTTTGCTTACTTGCTTGCACACTTTTTCTAAATTTCTGGTTTGGAAATGAACCTAAACAAAAGTCAATTTTTCTTATCTCCTGATATGAATCATTGGTCCAATCAGTTAGAAACTCTCTCTGGTCTTAAAAGAGGTCAACTGCCTATGAAATATCTAAGTCTGCCTATCCTAACTGGTAGATTGACAAAGAGAGACTGCTTCCCCTTGTTAGAAAAAATTGAGTCCAGAATTCACAAATGGACTCATAAAGCTTTGTCCTATGCTGGTAGGCTTCAATTGGTGAATTTTGTGCTCTCTACCTTTCAGGTCTATTGGACTAGCCATTTCATACTCCCTATTTCTATCATTAAGGAAATTGAGGCTAAACTCAGGAACTTCTTGTGGTCATGGAAGAGTGCAACTAAAACTCATGCTAAGGTAAAGTGGTCTGACCTTTGTTGTCATAAAAAGGAGGGTGGTCTAGGGCTTAAACATCTTTCTACTTGGAATACTGCTTTGATAGGTAAAAGGATCTAAGTGCTCTTTAATGATAGGGAGGCCTTGTGGGTTAAATGAGTTCACACATTATTCTTAGGAGAAAAAAATTCTAGAGTGAACAACCAACTAATAATAGTTCTTGGAGCTGGAGGAAGCTTATCCAGGTTAGGACTCTTAATGGGAACCATTTCAGATTTAGGATAGGGAATGGTGTATCTACTCTCTTATGGCAGGACCCGTGGCATCCTCGAGGAATATTGAAGGCTGTTGCATCCCTATGAATTATCAATGGTTCTGAACTCCCAATGAATGCAAAAGTAGCTGACCTTATCCGTAACAATGTCTGGAGTTGGCAAGATGCCACAATTGAGGCTATTCGTCTTCTAGAACCATTAACTTATCAGCCTAATGAGTCACAACTGGATAGGCTCGAATGGAATCCTAGCCCAACTAAAGCTTACACCAATGCATCAGCTTACTCCCTACTAAGACCTCCTTCTCAGAGTTTACCTTGGTGTAAATTGGTGTGGCGTAAAGGTACAAACCTAAGGTATGCTTTCATCTTGTAGTTAGCCTTTCTTAATAAACTACAAACAAGAGATCAGCTACTCTAGACTTTTCTTCCAAACCATTGTTCACTATGCTCTTCGGCTAATGAATCCATTCACCATCTCTTCTTTGAATGCCCCTTTTCACAATCAATTTGGATACAATGCCTCAATCATTTTCAACTAAACCTCCCAACCCTTCCAAATCTTCATTCAATTCAAATTTGGTTCAACCAATATCACAGACACCGAAACACAAATCTGAACACATTTACTATCCTTCTATCAGTCGCTGTTTATAACATTTGGTTAGAGAGAAACCTCCAAACCTTCCAAAACAAAGCCATGGAAGTGGAGAGCTGGCCTCAACGCTAAAGTGATCTTCCAAGTAATGGAGCAGCTGAGTGCAAACATAGAGATTAGGTAAATTTAGTTGTCTGGAACTTTCCTTTACTTTATTTTATAGGTACTGATCGAGTTGGTTAAGCACAAGGACTTTCCTTCATCGGGCATTCAACTCAATGATTATCCAAAACTGAAAGATGGGCTAATAATTGACTTGGTCAAATTTGGAAGCTGGATTGGAGACTGCCCAACTCTTAACCATGAGCAAGAGTGGAAGACAATCCCCCACATGTACTGCAGAGCATGGTCTACAACTACAATCCATACGCCAACATTGATGGGGATATTCACGATTAAGAGGTATCGAACAATGTTTCAAAGAGTAACAGAAGAAAGCTCATCCATTACAGTAAAAATTGCAAAAAGATATCCTAAGGTGTTACTATCTGGGACATATGGGGCAATTAATCCTGAAAAGCATTGCATGTCATATCATCTGCTGGAATTTTTGTTCTTAATGAGGTACTTATTAATATGACCACCTAATGGCTTGGTTATGTTATGTAGGTATGGGAGCCATTATGGATCCTCATATAACCATGGTCTATATCCTTGTATAGTATAATGATTGCTCCTTTGTGAATTCATGATTGTACATATCATTATATATATATATATATAAAAACTTTATTGAATTACCAAAAAAAACTATAAAAAGAACTATAAAAAGAATCTAAGGGAGACCAATGAGATAAAAAAATAAGCGAATGATCTTTTAGAAAAGGGTTATGTAAGTGAGATTTTAAACTTCTATGTTTTGTTTTTTTTCTAACATTAAAGAAAGATGGAATATAAAGAATGTGTATCCATAAAAAATAACATTGTTATTAGAGACTGGTTAACACCAAAAACCATAAGTAATCTTAGGAGTTTCTATGGATTGGCTTTTTTATTTCTAAACAAGATAGAAGTTTACAAACAATCCATTAGGAAATCCCATTCACTAGTAAGAAATTGGTAAACAATCTCTTGACTAAAAAAGAAAGATTATAACTCGTGTAAGAAACTAGCAACTAAAGTTCCTTGGAATCAATTTATTTTGTTCTTTAAAAAAATGATCTCCTTGATAGTTTGACGAATCTCAAATATTGTCTCTTTTAGAGTAGCATTCTTGTTTATTAATCTTCTATTATTCCTTTAATTCCTTATCCATTGTATATAAGTACCCAATGCAATAAAACAAGTCTCAAAAGTGTCCATAGGAATGTAAGAGTGATCCATTAGCCATTTAATAGTTTTAGAGAAGGAATTTCATGTGAGGTGCCATTGACTAAATCTTTTAACCTCATTCCAAAAACCAGAAGCAATGTGACATTTAAAGAATAAGTGGTTGTAAGTGACAAGGCGACTTGTAGGTTGTACAAGTCGACTTACACGTATTCAGTCCCGACAAGTCGACTTGTACAAGGGATAAGTCGACTTGTTCATGGACGGGACTGATTATTTGTGCCCTAAAGTCA
>JAOQMR010000005.1:23993223-24008178 GCA_027563865.1 Erythroxylum pelleterianum
TTCCATGAAGGTCTTCTTTAGTCTTACCAATCTCTAATAACTTTTCTAGCTTTTCGATATCTCCATTTAATATTCTTATTCCTTTTTCTGTACTGACCAACTTCAATTTTTTTCACCAAGCTCATCTAATGCAAACAACAATTTCTTCTTTAGATCTTGAATGATGTTCTCTAGTGAAGAGTTTTCCTCCTTCAACTTCTCATTTTTCTTCCATGTTTGGACCCATTTAGCATACATTAATTCATAAGCTTCATAAATATCTTTCTTTTTATCATATGAAGTACTGTCATCACTTTCATAATCTGAGATTAAGCTTTGAGCTGATTTGTCTACGTTTTCTTTCAAAATTTTCTGATTTGCTCATGTTTTCATCTTTGATTACTTCCTTTTTAGTTGTTGTAAAGCAAGTAACTAGACATTTTAAAGCAACTAACGCAGTACTATTCACAGCTTCTTCTTCACTACCATACTTACTTTCGGATTCATTCTCACTCCAAGTGCTTGTATAGGACTTCCTTTTTCTCTTCTTTAAGATGTTAGTACATTCTACTTACACATGTCCGAAGCCTTAATACTCATGACATTGAATTTTCTTTACTTTTCGTTCACCTTTTTGAGTTTTCCCTTATTGTTTGAAATTATTAATTTGATGAGCTCCTACTGTTTTGCCTAAAATCAGATCTATCCTTCTTCACTTTCTTTAACCATTTACTGAAATTTCTTGTCAATGGCTTCATATCCTCATTCACATCGAATTCATCTTCGAAGTCATTCACAGCTTTACCAATCTCAGCTTGCAATGCCAATCCTTTGCTCTTTTCTCGTTTATCCCTAAACAAATGCATCTCCAAGTTGGTAAGAATCCCAATTAACTTATCCAAGGACAATTCAGTGGTATCGTGGGCTTCTTCGAGGGTTATAATTTTTAGTATAAATCTCGGAGGCAACGATCTTAATTTCTTCTTAACCAATTTCAGGTTAGAGTATTTCCTCCCAAGTTGATGTGCTTGATTTGCTATGTCACGTAATCTTTTAAGGAATTCTCCATGGTTTCACTCTCATCCATCTTTAGTTCTTCAAATCTCACAGCCAACATCTGAAGTTTTGAGGCTATCATAGATTTTAATCCTTCATGTATAGTCTACAATGTGTCTCACGCTTCTTTCGCCGATTCACAAGCTAATATCATAGCAAAGTGACCTTCATCAATGGGATTAAAGATGGCATTTAGGGCTTGAGACTTTCAAGCGCTCTCTCTTCTTTAACCTTTGTCCACTTAGATACATCTTTAGGTACTACTTCTCCCGTTTCATCAGTCATTACTTGTTAGACCTGCTTGCTTCTGAAGCCCAATCTCTTGCGAAATCATCATAAGACGTGAGCGTTCATATTATCTTGAAGGATTATTGCATTGAAACCTCATAAAGCGTGGGCGGGTTTCCTTCTAGGGTTATATCAATGTACCCTCATTAGCCATCATCGATTCATCATCATTCTTATAACATCTTAAACCAAAAAAGGCGAGTTCACACAGCGGAATCACAATAATCACAATTGAATTCTTCAATAAATGTAGCTCTTAGACTCTAGTTTATTTTAGAGCAAGAACCACCTCATTCGGAGCTCTATAACTCAAGATATGATTAAAAACCCAAAGTATATTATAATCCCATTATGCTCTTCCAACCGATCCCTCATTTTCTTTCCATCTATCTTTTTGAATTCAATAATAAAGGCTATCAATTTTTGTGGGAAGGTAGTACAATGTGTTAGAAATCTATTGCTTCAAGAATCACTTAATTTAGAGATTGGATGAAGAAGTTATGGCCAAAAGAAACCAACATATTTATGTCTTTACTCATAATGTACATGCCTTGCGCAATTGCCATAACTTTTGCTACAGAAGGTAGATTGATGTCGTTATTAGGAGATTTGAAAGAGGACTTATAATCTACAACTTTTATAAGACTCTGAAGTGAAATTCTGTTATTTGGATAAATCACGGACCGTGTGAATTTTACAAGGTCAGACTGTGTGACTTTCAGGTCTGGCAGTTTTTCCAGCATCAGGAATTACACGGCCCGTGTGATTTTACACGGGCAGACTGTGTAACCTTCGGGTGAAACAAAAAATTTTACCCTCCAAGACCCATCCAATGGATCCTAAATCCATTCTAACATCCCTTTTACTCATAATCTTTCCAAAATCAACTTTTTCTAGTGCAATATCACTTCGTTTACTCTAGTTGTTCGGTATACACATCCTCTACGACATCCTAACTTGTAATGATCACGACTTTCAGCTCCAATATCCCATAATCACATTCTTTATACCATTGGAAAGCTATAAAGACAACCTACAACTCCTGTGTAGATGACTTTGTCTAATTCAACCTAAATCGATCCAGTTTTCCCTAAAAGTCATAACACACATTTTACCCTCATGAAAAACTTGAAATTTATTCCAACTTCACTTCTTCTATTACAACATCATTCATAACAATTCAACTACCAATTTGAATTCATCAAACTCTCAACCTCAATTCATTTGACTCTTCATATTCAACAACATCTCATGACTCACCAAAAATCCTATCTTTCTTTTCCATAATATCTTACATATATATATAACAATAGTTCATGCTCAAGATTCATCATCTCAAGTTAATGACTTCAAACATACCTAATTTCAACTTAACATCATCCATACACAATTCATATTGCATTAACATCATAAGATAAGTGTTTCCAAAGCTTTAATGGCATTCTAAGCTACATTACATCATCAATATCAAAATCCAAAATACAAAAGATATAAAACCCAATAGTTCTTGAAATGCATCAAATACAAAATATGCATAATCGAAATATTGCCTCGACTCTTGATTGCTCGATCTCATTCACTTCACCTCAGGATGGGATGGAAAGTGGGTGAGCTTAAAGCTCGTGGTTAATAAATTTATAACCGAGAAATAAGAAAAAATCATTGAAATATTTATTTCCATTGTAAGATTCACATTGAAATCCATGTAATACATATTTCCTAAATTCACAACTTATAAAGCAATTCATAAACACCATAAATCATGAATTCACCAAACTTGTCACAAATCATAAACACATATGCACATTAGAAATGGTTTGGGTGGATTCAAAAACAGAATGTACTACACATTTCTACATAGCGGTCTTGTGTAGCTGTGAACTTAGAGGAATCCATAAAGGAGCTCCATGCCACTAGCAGGCAGGCGGGAGAAGCCTTTTGTCAAAGTGCACTTGACTTAACTTAGGGGACCATCACAAACCTACATAACATGTAATTCATGAACTTGAAAATAGATTACCCAAATGGCGGAAACTTGTTTTTCATGAACATGCAATTTCGCAAAAACCCTTTCATTTAACAATTCACAATTTATCATAAAAATTTCATACACCACAATATGCAGCAATTTCTCAAATCAATCATAAGCCATAAAAGCAACATTTATGAAGTTATTGAAATCATTTTATTCTCTTGATTCAAAAGAAAACATTAGTGGCTTATTACTTAATTATAAACATGGGACCCACCTTAATTTCCTTGCTTAAAAACTTTGCTGAAAATGCCTCTACTCTTTCTCCTCTTGTCTCTCTTGATTTTCTTCAACATTGATAAAAATCTCCAAATCAATAAGCATTCCAATTAAGAAACCTATAAGACATATTCACTAAAATTGATCTTAGAATTCTTAAACCTATACATTTCTTATGCTATATAAACCAAAGTCCTTTCAAAAATCCAACAAACCAAAAATGCTCTTACCTTGATTCTTCACCAAATGGAGAGTTTGTTGGCTCTAATGGAAGCTCTCATTCTCCTCTTCCTTTTTCCTTCTTGAGTAAACTTCAAAATCCCTCTTGAAAACTAAGAAAAGTTGAAACCTAGCTTAGCCATCTTTTTTCTCTCATTTCCTTTCTCTCCAATGACACTTTCTCTCTCTTTTCTCTCCAATTTTGTTTTTTTTTTCTTCTTCTTCAATGTAAGACCACCTTTTCTTCTCCTTTTTATACCATTAATGATTAAACAATGTCCATTTTGCCCTTACTTGTATACCTTGTAACTTAAATGGATTAAGTGAACTACCAAAAACACCCTTATACAATCTTACTATCTTAACTAATGATCATGGAAAAATTGAAGGAATTTGATAACACTTCCTCCTAAAAAAATGTTCCTCGTTGTATTAATTCTCTAATAACACCAAAATTGTTCCATTTGGTTCAGAAATTTGAAAGTTATGCACCAAACATTTCAGACTATTCTTATACTGATTCTGTGCTCAACTTCCATCCAAAAATTGGAATTCTTAGAGACTAAATTAAAACTCGATTTCATCAGTTCATTTGTAGCCCTATATCCCTAGTTTACTCCAAATCAAAAATTATCTCATTTGGATAACTAGAGAAAAAGTTATGGCTAAAACACCGAAACATACTCAATGAACATGTTTCAATTACATTTTCTAACTTTTAAATTCCAACATTTCACATATAACTCATCTTATACCTAAACCATCTTTTCTATTTCATTTCAAATTCAAGAATTATCCTTTTCTCTTCACATGAATAATTGCCAACATTTTCTCAGTTAATAGTTTTAACTTCCAAGAATAGTTCAGGGTCCAACATTACTAGATGTGTCTAGCCATTTAAAACCGAGTTCTATGCTCTTGTTTCTTATGCCTGAATGAATACTCTCATCCATGATTTTGACATAGGATAATTTAAACCATCTAACAACGGTGGCAGGATGATTGATGTCCTTTCTCTTATAGCCATAATTGTGAAACAAGGATTTGCACTGACTTGATGTACCAAATTCTGATTCAGTGACCTGCTCTGATACCAATTGAAAAATCCGAAGAGGTGTATTATTTTTGTAAAATCTTCAATTTACCGCGCTGGTTTCTAGCACAATCAAAAACCCAAAAACAATTAAACACACAAATATAAATCAACACCAATAATTGTTAACGTTATTCGATACACCTTGCCTACGTCTACAAGACCCTCACCCAGCTTAATTCTTTCACTAACGAAAATAGTTTTATACAAGGCTTTACTAAGCCACTACTCAACCTTTGACATTATCCCTCATCCTCATAACCCGTGAAAGAATTTCACACTCAATAGTACGACTAGCTCGCATTAACCTCAATAGAGGATTTTCTCAAACAATGTTTAATGATAACGAAACAAACTAAACAACTCAAATGATTAAACAAAATTCAACATTAATGAAAACTCTTGAGAAAGAAAAGAAGAACAATTTCCCGTTAGGTACAACTCCACTGAAATAGTTTTGAAAGTTGTCACCACACATTGTGGGCTGATTCAAGCAAATTCCAGTACTAACTCACAGAGCAGTACCGACATCAATAATGCAGCCAACAACCAACCTTCAGCATAAGGTAAATGCAATCCACAAAATAACCCATTTGTGAAGCACATCAACAACACACCCACAAAGGAAAGCACAGTAAGACCCACGACCAAAAACTCAACCAGCAGATTCAAATTGCATAGAAAATTCATGTAAAGACAAACAAAAAAGCACAATTGCAACCTCAACCTTTATGACAATGATGTCTTTTTAGAGAACAACAATGGAATATCATTGTAGACACATGTGTAAACTGGATAACCTCTACACAAAGATTTCTTTAAGACCATTTGCAGTAATCTAAGAATTTTCTTTAATCACCCCATGTGATTCACATACACTTCTTCACCCAATCACTAAACCAAGTAATCAAGCAACATCTCTCAAATCACCAAAATAATTAAATCAAAGCCACACCATTCACCTATGAATGCAATAATACTCCACCAAAAAATCACAAAAATCACTCACGTGTGTTATCCAGCTGCAGGGTCACATACACTAGAAGATGAAACTTAGAATCACACACGTAACTACCACTACAACAGTCTGCCCAAAATCTTTCAATCAACTAACATGATTTATATATTCTATTTCACTTTAAGTTTTATCTTCAAATCCAATAATCATTATCTTGAAGACCCAATAACCAAAAATACCAAAATTAAATAATGTTATATAATAAATATCTTAACAGTAAGTGTTATCTATTTAACGCAATATTATGAATTAGCTAATTAATATAATATATTAATATTCTTACATTTAATAAATAACTCAAAGTTTTGTAATTTATCAGTTAATTACAATTTTATTTTGATTAGTATTTTTAAAATACTAATATTCAAAGTTAGTTGGAACAACCTATGCCTACCTAAACTATAAGGGGGTCTGGGAATTTATTCTCTAATAACTACAAACAAAAACTTATTGGCTAAACAATTGTGGAGGTTACTTATAGACTCTAATTCCTCTAGATAAAATGGATTTATGGTCATTACCTCAAGCGTAAGTGTATATAGGAATTCAAAAAATGTGGTGACAGCTCGTAGGCTCTTATGTAGATCTTTAAACTGAAAAGCTCCCTCCAGCCCTTGATCAAATCCCACATCGATGATGGCAAAGACATCACTCTTTGGTTTGATAACTGAAGTAAGGTAGGTCCCATGTACCTACTGCTACTCATTAGCTATCCGAACATCAGACACTTCTTCCCTAAAAATGCAAAGATGGAAACAATCATCCAAATTAATGACTATTTTTGTGTAGGTAGAGTAACTCAACTCTATGGAACTGTTTCCCAATATACATGTTTTGCTCTAGGATATAAGACAAGAAAATTTGGATACTACAACCCTTAGGTGCATTCAGCAACAAATTTTTAGTTCTCTTGCTCCTTTAATGAAATGGTACAAACTCATCTGAAATGGTTTCCAACTCACCAAGGTTTCCTTCATCCTCTAGCCAGTGATTCTTCATAGGTTAAACACTAAAGACAAGTGGCATGGAGTTTTTGTCAATGACTCAAGATGTTGTTTTTGTTGTAAACATCAGGAAATGCTTTTTTTTTTAATTTATAAATACAAATCTAATATATTGTCTTTTTTTGAGGAAGGGGCGAAACAAAATTAATTTGAATTCAAGACAACTATTTGAAATTTAAGTGAAAGACTGGATTTATTTTTCGGTTACATAAATGCTTTTTATGTAAAATATTTAACTAGAGGTACATGAAAATTAGTAGCATTGACCCTTTTTTTGATAATTATTTTATCAAAATTTTGATATATATAGTGACAACTGGAAAGGATTTTCTATGATTTATGGATTTGCCTTAAATTATTAATATTACTTATAATTAATCTACATGTAAAACCCAAAATATATAAACTATAACAAATTATTAAAAATAATTTTTTAGTTATAACAATATACTTCTTCGTCATTTTTATTAAATAATTGATATACAAAATTCTACTTAATCTTATAAAAGATAAAATTAATCTTATAAAATATAACCTGCACATTCCGCTCATTATCATTTCCTCAATAGACTCAACACATTTTTTTTTCGGTTGGTAGCTAGGGAAGCGATCAGGTTTCAATTTTTCCATTTTCTTTCCGGAATTAGGTTAGACAGACGTTTCCAAATCTTCCTTCATTCTTACATTTGTCTTGTATACGCTGAACTTATTATTCCAAAATTTTTAATCTAAAAATTAGTGTAAATTTTTGTCTCCACTTTTGTTTTTCTCCTGTGATTTGCATTTCAAATAAAACAAATTATTAATATTAATGTAGTTATTTATTGATGACAATTCTATATATATTAGATAAAACTTAAAGATAAATTATTTTTTATTAATTAAATTTATTTTAATCTTTTATATAATATTTACTAATAAATTATCAATAATAATGTTTTATTTTACTAACATAAGTATTTTTATTTATAATTGAAATTCATTTTAATTATTAAATCAAATTTATTTGAACTTTATATATTTTGAAGATATTTTCATTTTATTGTATTTGGTTCAGTCTGATTTTGCTGAGGTTGGGCGTTGTCGTTTGGATCCATGAGTTTGGTTAGCTTTATCCAAGCAATACCTGCAAAAACAATAAAAGCACATCGGGGGTTGATCGCCGGTCGGCCCCTTCGATACCAAAGTCAGTTCTTCGGTAATAGTTGTGACGGCTGTGAATAGAGATGGTTAAGGTTCTAGTTTTCATACATGTGTCATGATGAGTTAGTGATCTTATATAGCAAATACCTGCTGGGGTTAGGTCATCATCTAGGGATGGGCCGATCGGCTCGCATGCCATTTTAGGGATAGGTTTGGGCCTAACACGACCGACTCAACCAGTATTTATTAATAATTATTAAATTTAATTACCCAAAAATAACTAAATTATAAAATAAAATAAAATAATTCATAATTCTTATTAATAATTAAATAATATACATTTAGTTACCAGTAAATCAAATTATAGAAACAAAAAGCAAAAACACTTTTGGTAGTTTTCATAAATTTTGACAATTGGAAGAAACTAAAAATTAAAAATAGAAATTAAAATTTTAAACAAATTTGAAAATAAAAATAAAAATAAAAATAGAACGAGCAACAGGCCTAAAGGCTAATAAGAGAACATTCATATAACCAAAAGAAAAAACAAGCAATTAAACATGTTGCATTAAATTGAAATGTTAAGCAATGTCGTCTATATAATTCCTTTTTAAACGTATAGGTTACTTTCAAGTTAAGGGTTGCTAAGGTTAGTAATGAATCGTGTCTCTCTTTCCAAATTATCATACATATGTATGTCTCTTCATGGACCAAATTAATTATACATCAAGACGTAGTTACAAAGTTAAAAGTGGCTTCTCTCCGACGCCACACCTATCGTGGCTCAAGAGCTCCTTTCCGATGTCTCACATCGTGCCCTGTCTCTCAATCCTTTGATTTTGGGCATTAATGAACTTCTCATCCGAAACTAGGTAGTTGTTCCTCGCTATATCTATTGAGAGGACAACCGGTGCGTTAACTGGCTCGCCAACCATATTTTTTTTGGGTCTCGGACTTACCACTTTTGATAGGACACCATCTAGGTGTGCCACTCTCCTTTTAGAGGATATGACCGGGGTTAGTCTCCCTCACCGGATATTGTAATTTGGGCTTTTTCCGTTGTAAAAAAAAAAAAAGTTGGAAGTCAGATTTATTAGTTTGACAAAAAGTTGAGTATATCTCAATTACAAGTCACCAAGAAGATAACCCATTGTCAAGTGTCATCATCTGAAATCCGGAAAGTAATGACCATAAAGAGTGAAATTAGTAACCAACAAGTGAAGATAGAATGCTGACAACTTGACGTGACATCAAAACGAATAACTTCCTTCAAGAACAGCCCTGCGGCTGCAATGACTCCGATTCTGTTCTAAGGATGGCCCGAGCCGACACCTTCCAACATAATCCCTTACCCACCGGTTGTTGCATGAACTATTTTTTATACTAGTCTTAGAGCTCAAGCCACACTTTCTAAAGCCAAGAAAACTTTCGTCTCCAAATAAGCACACGTCTCTTTATCCGCATTCCACATACTCTAAATGATGATTCAACCTTCGCTAGATCGTCGTATTCAATACCTCTTGCCACTAGCATTAGCTTCTGTTCTTGTCCTAGGAACTGCTAGACTAGTCCTAGATAATTTAAAGGTGAAGGAGAGCTACATTCCCGGGGTATATGGCAGTCAGGAAGGTCACAAGAATAAAAAACCAGTCTTTGTTTTGCCTGAAGATCGGTTAGAGGATGGCTGCAACGTTTTTGAAGGGCAGTGGGTGTGGGACAATGTAACCTATCCTCTATACACAGAAGATAGCTGCCCTTACTTGGTTAAACAGACTACTTGCTTGAGAAACGGCAGGCCTGATCCTTTCTATCAGAATTGGAGATGGCAACCTAATGCATGCGAATTGCCAAGGTAAACGTGAATCTGGAACTAAGGGGATGGATTCCTTGTCAATAGCTCACGAATCTGCAGACTTGAATGCAATTTTGTAGACTAGTCTTTCTGAATTTTGATTCTTTTCATGTATGCTAGTGGGCAAATAATGTTCTCTGATATCTCAGGTTTGATGCATTGAAGCTCCTGGATATTCTGCGGGGCAAAAGGTTAATGTTCATAGGAGATTCGATTCAAAGAGGGCAGTTTGAATCTATGGTTTGCATGGTGCAATCTGTGATTCCTCAAGGAAAAAAATCTCTTCACAGAGTTCCACCTATGAAGATCTTCAAAGCCCAGGCACTACTCATAACACATTTCATTTTCTTCTGGGGAAAAAGAGGAGAACACATAAACAAATGTTTTCAAAATACTGCTCTGTAGTTGCATGTGATTAGACCCTTAGAGGAACAAATCATCATAATCAGTTTCCGAAATATTGTTCTTTGCATTAGCGTATCACATGTGGTCTCGTGTCTGAAAAGAAGACAACACATAAGCTGATGGCTCTGTACATTATTTTCAGATTATAAATTAATTATTTTGAGAAGCAGGTGAAACTAATGCATAAGCTTCTTTTAAACATGTTTCAGGAATTCAATGTATCAATCGAGTACTACTGGGCTCCTTTCATCATTGAGTCTATCTCAGATCATGCAACAAATCATACCGTACATAAACGGCTGGTTAACCTTTACTCCATAGCTAAACATGGCAAAAGCTGGAAAGAAGTAGATATACTAGTGTTTGAGAGCTACGTATGGTGGATGTACAAGCCCACAATCAATGCCACGTAAGTGCTTATTCCTTCCACACTTTCCTCGTTCATACCCAACCCTGCTACTAGCTAATAGAGAGATTGATCAAAGATTGTGCCTTTCTTCTACCAACAAAAATGCAGTTAGATAGCCACCAAATGCGGCATTATCCCAATTAAAACTATAACAAGATGCTTTACCCAATAGCCATTTATAACTAAGAAAGGGTTTAAAGTTCTATTTTGATCTTAACCAACATTTATGACCTAAGAAAAACCTTGCTCATAAGTTAGACATTGATCAAAATGTGTAACTTATTGAGTGATTTAAATAAAAGACTTTTACTTTAAAACAGTAACACCCGAATTATATTTTACAAAAAAAATCATGAACGATGAGAATTAAATTGAATATTTCATATAAAGATCTTTACTAAATTAAAAATTCAAATATCATATTTTTCTTCAATTTTTTATAATTCTTGTTGTCTCTCTACTAATTAAGAGTAAGGTTGTAAACCTCCCCTGACTCCGCGCCTAAGCAGGATTCCTAATAGGTGCTATTGTTGTTGTGTTCACATTTCTTGTTATATTTCTGCATTAAAAATATTTGATACTAAATATAATAGCAAATAAAATAGGTTGAAAATGTACATCATATGTGTTTGGAAGAGAGAATTTTTTAACGTACAGTTAAGATGAAAGCAAATGTGTAAAATTGGAGAGGCAAACCCGTTATGTAGAGAAGGAATTGAAAGAAAATGTGTAAAATTATTTTGCTTTTGATCAAGGGTTAGCTTCCTTCCACTGTCAAAAAATTTGATTGAAAATATACCCAAGTTTCCATACTCTTCTTACAACCCCCTTCAATATTGTCTCTGATCTTGTACTAATGTTGATTTCAAGTACATTTTCGGGTGTTTATGGGCGTTCTTCTGATCAACTATTGCAGAGTATTTAGTGTACAATGGGGTTTCACATTAACCGAGTCGCCGGTCATCCCATAAGAATGAACTATTATTGCATAGAGATTGCATGTTTTATGATGGTTAGGATGCCTACATGTGTTGTTGCCTACACTTCTGTCCATAGATTCAGCCATCACCCTGCTTCAGATTGTATCTTACTCGTATATATCTGTTACAGATACGGTTCAACAGATTACGTTAAAGAATACAATGTGACAACTGCATATAGGTTAGCATTAGAAACTTGGGCAAATTGGCTAGAATCCAACATTAACCCTCGGAAGCAGAAGGTTTTCTTCATGAGTATGTCTCCAACACATCTATGGTGAGTTACATTTTGCGTACTACGTAAGTCATTCATTTTTTGTAGGAGCTGACAAGAGAACTATAACATTGTTTTGTAGGAGCTGGGAGTGGAGACCTGGGAGTGATGGAAACTGTTTCAATGAGATATATCCAGTCCAGGGCTCCTATTGGGGCTCAGGTTCCAATCCTCAGATCATGAACATAGTTGGTCATGTCTTGCAGGAAATGAAATTCAATGTAACATTTTTGAATATCACACAATTGTCTGAATATAGAAAAGATGCTCATACAACAGTGTATGGAGAGCGCAAGGGAAAGCTATTGACAAAAGACCAAAGATCTAATCCAAAAAGCTTTGCTGATTGCATCCACTGGTGCTTACCAGGGGTTCCTGACACTTGGAATGAGATATTGTATGCATTCTTGTTACAGACTCACCCGACTTCCTTCTACTTTTAAGCCCAATCTGAAAATGTCAACCTCGTCAAGCACAAGAGGCATATTCTACATCTACTTCTACATTCATCTTGTTCTTAATTATCCACTAACATCCAGGTTTGTGTCAAAGCTTCAAAATGTTCATAACCAGAACATCATCACAACGTGAAAAGGGAGTGTTTATTATTCACAGTTATTTAGCTGGAGTATCAATCTATCCATCCATTAACCATATAATGACTTTAAGCTTCTATCTGATGCTATCTTAAGTAGAACTAATAGCTAGATTTCAAGATCACTTTCCTATACTTGAAGAAACCAAATCCTAAACTATATCTTAAGTAGCATGCATATCTACTAGTGCTCTCACGTGGCCTTACCAATCAAGTTGATCAAAGAAATAGAAAAGATGTTTAGAAATTTTCTATGGATTGGTTTGGGAGACAAAAGTTGTATAGCAAATCATTCACTAATATTTGTAGAAGAAGACTTATCGATCTCAATCATACGAAATCAAATATAAGAGCATGTTAGAATTTACAAGTATAAGAGCATTCAACAATTTATAATAGTATGTAAACCTCCCCCTCTTAAGCTAGCTTTTGGAGGTGAGTTATGCCTTTCTAGCAACATTGTTGCATGGTATCTTAAGGATGTTACTCTTAACTTTAGAGTAAGTTTTTCATCATAACAAATGGGGCTCAAGTTTACTCTTGTTCTCAACAGTATCTAGAACTAGGAATGCTTGCCAGGTAGGTACGTCACTGAAATCTGTCCGGATTCATGTTTTTCAGCTACTTGGGTTTCGCTGGAAGTTAAAATCGGCAAAAATAACTTTTTGCGTATATAGGTTCCCAGATAATTGTTATTCAATAAGATACTTTGTCTGACATATCAATACTTATATCACGAAGAAAAGTGGAGCAATTCAAGTAGAATACTATAGCTATGTTGTTCTCATGTTAATTACAATCAAACGGTAAAAAGAGTTGTCACTTGACATAAATGATTCTAAGGGGAAGGGACCGGTAGAACAGATGTTGGATTAGGTTTAGAAGAGTTTCGCTAAAAGAAGAGTCGAGAAATGCAGAAAGTATGACACTAAACTAATGAAATGAGAATGTTGAAATTAGAGCCAGATTCAAGTTATATGATCTAGTTTTGCTCAGGTTAGGTCCTTCAGGAGGATCATTCAAGTGACTCTTCTTTCGTTTTCTACAAACGAAAAGCCTCATATTCCTTTTAAAAAATAACTATGCATACCTTTCATAAAAAGCACCTTGCTTGGCAGAAGCAGACACATTTTCAGTGTCTCTATCCTGCACCTATAAAGTTACCTAGCTTAAGGTGCTTGAATCCCTGTATTTACATTTAAAAGTCAAACAACTGCAATAACCAATTCATCCATGTCAACCGAGGGTCGTAATCCTCAAGTCATTCCCAGTAAGTACCAGGAGAAGACCAATGGAATTTTCTAATCAGGCTTTCATTATTCTCATCAATACCTCGAAAGAGAGAGGACTTTTCTTATTTACTTCTTTGTCAACAAGTTTCAAAGTCCACCTAAGCCTATGGAGCCAGAAAGCAGGAATTTAGAAAGAATGTAATTAGCTGCTTGGAGGGTTTTCTTCATACCTTACGATAGTACCCTAGGCATATAGGAAATTATCTTAACGAAAATTGCTTGTGATTTCCTATCTAAATATCTTAATACAAAAAGGTATGGTGCCAGGAACATTAGCTTTGAAGGCACGTTTTCTCACAGAACCATGTAATGTCATATTTGTTGAGTTTGATAGTCAATTCCAACCATATGGCCTTCAGAAATGATGTTGATCCAATCTATGCAGCAAATACCTTAGCATTCTTGCTAAGAATCCATGTAAATTCAAGGTACTCCTTAATCATTCAATTCCTAGACACATATAGTTTACAAATGCTGAGAGGGTTCGTTCAATAAAACATGGTGAAAATCATCAAATCCCCGAAAATATGAGGGAAATAGAGAAAAGATCANNNAACAGAAGAATAAAAGAGTACATAGGAAATTCACTTAGTCTTGTCCAGAATCAGCAATCCTAATAAAATAAAAGCTCTTAAGTTAACTTCTCAAATGTAACAGACATTAAGCAAGGAATCAGAACACAAATACGAAAAAATATATATATAAATCAAAAACTGCTGAAGGACAAGAGAAGTCATACTTGATCCATTCAAGTCCAACAATCATCAAAACTTCATCTGCATAAACACTACAGCTCTAGCTTCATAAAGTAATTCTCCAGCCAGACTTCACTTTCCTTTGACAGAATCCTTTCACTTCAATTTCCCCACTCGCTTTTGCTTCTTCTCTTTGAGAATATTCTCATTTTTCACATTCGCTTTCTGCTTCTCTGATTTGGTGCCTTCTTGACTCTTCAGCCTAGCCACTTTTTTCTCCTTTTTCTCGTCTTTCCCTCTACCTCCCTTCTTTCTCTTCTTACACTCTATCTTATCATTATTATTTTCACCATTATCATCATGATCATCATCTAGAGCTTCATCATAACTATCATTGTTGTT
>JAOQMR010000005.1:24051998-24071448 GCA_027563865.1 Erythroxylum pelleterianum
ATTGCAATATTACCCAAATACCACATTAAACAACACTAATTTCCTCATTAAATTTTATTTCATAATTTTCTAATTTCTAAAGAAAGTTTGGAGTCCAACACTATTAATTAATCTAAAGATACTAAATGAAAAGATGACTTTTATGGATTTTAAATAATGAAATATAAACTAAAGCTAAAACATAGACAATAGCTAAGGAAATAAATGATAAGATAATTTATTAAAAGAAAATGAAAGGAAATTTTAGTTAAATAATTATATTAAGATGAATATTTCCTCCATTAGTACTTTTAATTTTATGATTCAATTAATCTAGATTAGATAGATTCTCTATAATGTAAATATCTCCTAGACATTGAAGTTGTACTCTCTCAAGATATATCCATCTACTCTTCGATTAGTAACATATATCTCTACGATTGCCAATAACCCTTTGAATGCTCTAAGTTTTATGAAATCCTATGAAAGGATTCACCCTATTTACAAGAAGGTCACATAGGTCTCTCGTGAGCACCCTGTTCAACCCCTTCTACCAACCCCTTCTATCTAAGCTATAGTCTAATCATATGTAGGCTCTTTTAAGTTGTAGACAAGTAAATTTAAATTAGATTTAGACGTTGATATAAACAAATCAACATTAAGACCAATAAAAAGTATCTTTAAAAAATATCTCACGTCATAAATCAAATCAAATCAATCTATACAAAAATAACTAAATGAAATCTTCTTATCTAAACACAAAAAGTATTTAGCTACAAAGTACGTTAAAAAAACGAAATCAAAAGACAAAAATTGAGAAGTCATGATAGAAATAAAGATAGAAGCATACCCAATTCTATCATCCACTTGATTTATTGAGATGATGTCTAAATCTTTTTTCTCTGAAGAAATGCACCTTAAAATTGAGTTTCTAAGGGTTGTCAAAGCTTCCTGATGACTAACCCTAATTTTTGGAAAGAAAAATATGTTTCTAATATGTGTTTTCTCTAAAAAATTAGTTAAAACCCTAAAAAAAAGAGGGTTTTCGCACTTAAATACATTATGCTCTGCCTAAGACATTATATAGAGAACGAGCATGGCCTAAATCGTGAGCTTCAGTATTTTCTTCTATGAGATAAACACAATCTCTCGTACAATTGTGTCACTATTTTACCATATAGTGTTAGTGTCTATAGTTAAAATTATTAGCAAATACTTAAGCATAGACTCATTAAACGCTCTAAACTTTTTTTAAGAAAAAAACTATCCTACTATTACAAAATCATAAAACTTTAAGATAGATCTAAATATTCATGTGATTAGTAGAAGATATACTTTTAAAATCTTTTTTAAAAATAGTCTCTATATTAGTTAGGAGTAATACTACGTACTACTGAATCTCTTTCGATTCTACGTTTTGGCGAAATTTTTACTGAGTTGTTGATGTTATTATATTATTGAAATCTTTCTATAAAAATATCAAAATTCAACTTATTTATGGTTTTTAAATATTTCATTATCTTGGAGATTTTAATGTCATAAGAAATAGACACATTTCTAAAAATCTCCAAAATTTTGAAACTATTCCAATTTTATTTATTTAATCAATTTATTGTTCAAACAAAAATGATGCAGGTAAATGGAAGAGAAGATCACAGAATTAAGTATTCATTATTTGCTTGGCTTTATATATTGTTTCGTTAGAAAAATAAAATCCATTAGCACTATATAATCAAACAACAACCGAATAAAAATTGAATTAGATGAATAATTGTTATATGCACGTGAAAAAGTATAAGGAATTATTGTTTTAGTAATTCTTAAAATTATTATAATTAATATTATGATAATTATTTTTCACAGTGGATACGTTAGGCGGGTCAAAGAAAAAAAGTAAAGTTGGAGGAGCCACCACCCAACATTTTGGAGGCTCTTTCTTGAGATCGAGCTGGCATTCTTTATCCTCGAACTTCTTTTAGGAGTTTAAGTACCACGCGCTAGTTGTTTCTTTTGTTTTTGTAAAAAAAAAAAGTAAAGTCGGGATTTGGACTTCGAACGTGCACGTTTTCTTAAGTATTCTTAATTTTTAAGGAAAGCGAACGTATAAGCTTGACATTCAAAAAGAAGGTTTTACCAATACTGCTTTCGGTTTCATGTTGCTTAGTACAGGAGCTTTTGTGTTGTCTACTTTAGTGTTTCTATGTTAGTGGATGTCACTGCTCTTAACTTAACACAAAGATGGGCAATTATTGGAATGAACCTTTTTACCTTTGATTAATTTTCTCTTCTGTGCTATCATTGAAAGTTCAATATTATTCTACTCAATTACCTAATATCATGAATTTTTTTATTTCAATTGTTCTACCATCATTAATGTATGATACAATTTAGTTATTGCAAAAATATTTATTTTTAATTATGCAGAGCCGGCCTTGGTAAGGGCAAGATGGGTACCTGCCTAGGGTCTGTCTTTATAAATGATAAAATATAACCTATTTTTATTTTTATAAAAAATAAAATGAAATAAAATAGGCCTATTCTTGAACTCATAAAAAACAACAAAAAGAATCTATATTTTATTTACTTTTATTCTATACGCGAGCTTAAAAATAGGTAAAAATATGTTTTTTTAGCTTTACCTAGGCTTATAAAATATTAGAAACGGTACTGTAATTATGTCATCACTAATGATTTTATTGGGATATTTAAAGAACGCAACTATATGAATACTTTAAATAATAGTTTTGGTAATAGAGTTTAAGAGAAGAAAGAAGAAATTTTCTCATGGCTTAAGAATCGCATCTCTTATGAGTGCATTTATACATTTAAGTGGTGGCAAACAACACAAGGCAAAAGGTAAGAATGCACGATTTCTTTTTTTTTTTGTTTTTTTGGTAAATAAAGAGCTAACGACTAGCTAGAGCTAATAACATGATTAATGTACAGAGTGCGACTAACACTCATGCGATCATCATTGAGAGGTCGCCCTATAACATCAGGGGGCTGTTAAAAAATCACCATACCCAAAGACACCTTAGGTCTGATCCGAGCCATAACGTCAGCTGTAGCATTTCCCTCTCTAAAAACGTGATGAAACTTGACTTGTCAACTGCGTGACATCAGCTCCTGAATGCTACAGATAAGTGCATTGTCCGTACTCTCGTGAATATGGTTATTGAACCATTGAATCAGCGACATGTTATCACCCTCGATTTTTTGACATGTGCACGATTTCTTGACACCTGTTACTGATAAAACCGGATCAACTGTCAAATCGAAGGCTGATATTTGACCATCCTTTCAATTACAATATATATATAAATGGACTCACAAGGTCACAGGTTGTCCACGTTTACAAAAGTCAGTGGAATCTTTAACTCGTGTTATTTGCAAGATCGAAAGAAGAAGAGAAAAGGAAAAGCAACGAAATTGGAAAGGGAAAAAGAGCTTGTGTTGTGTGAGTTCCTGCATGTTTGTACGTACTACGTAGCATTACAAAAGCCGCCAACTAGTTGTGGAGTTTCAAAAGGAAGCGGCTATGGCCAGACAAAGGTAGAGCAACCAAATAAAGGTTTAGAGAAAAAAACACCCCTCTCCCATCTCCTAAAAGCAAAAGCACAAACAACTTACTTCTCTTTCCCATTAAGAAAACCAAAGCTGTATATGCAAATGAAGATCCCACTTACATACTCTTCATTCACCTACTCTCTCTGTTCTCCTGCCTCCTCCCCATTTTTCCCATCAAACTTTTTCGCATATTCTCTAATTCTACCACTAATACCACCACATCAATGTCGTCAGAGATTGTTCCTGCCGACCCTATTGTTGAACCCAACACCAACCACTATGCCATTACATTGTCTCACACCTTTGCTGACGATGGTAGCAGAGATCATCAAGTTCATGGTGGTGATGGTACTGAGCCCTTTGATAGTGAGAGGTTACCTCCCACGTTAGCCCGGGACATTCAGAGGTTTCTTCGTGTTGCCAATTTGGTTCAAACTGAGGAGCCTCGCATTGCTTATCTTTGTAAGGCATTACGTTCCTTGTGTCCCTTGGTGAATTGGGTTTGCTTTATGGAGTTTGAATATTAAGTTTTGATTGGTTATCTATGTTTTCTGCGTTATTTCTATCTGCTCTGTTATCTTGGTATTTTTCTTTTTGGCCTTCCCTGTTTCCTGCGTTGTTTCTATTTGCTCTTTTATCTTAGTTTTTTTTTCCCCTTCCCTTCCAGCGGAGTGTTATTTTAAGGACGAACATCGGCTTCCATGTAGTGTTCGGAATGTGAATCATAGGAGAATGAAACTTACCTTTGTGATGTTGATGATCATTATATTAAAATGTTTCAGGTTTAGTCTTGTTATGCACATCGTTGAAAATAACTAACAGGGGCCGTTCGGCAAATAATTGAAGTGCAAGTTTGATTGAGAATTACGAATGTCTGTAAATTTATTCTGTCATTTTCTAGAGCAGGTCGTTTTCATGCCTTTGAAATTGCTCATAACCTGGATCGCAATTCAAGTGGAAGGGGTGTTCGACAGTTTAAAACTGCTCTTCTTCAACGACTTGAATATGTAAGAACTTAATGAATCTTAATCTATAAGCTATACATTTCTCAGATTGAACACCATTAAGACTCTAAACTAGTTCATTCAAGAGCTGATTTGTTTGCTTGCACTGTTCTAATTACCTAATGTCTTTGATGTGCCGCAGTCATTTTCAATTCGATCAAGGTTAATTTCTGGGATTCATCGTAGCTGCTACGTGCTGACCTGTAATTTAGATAAATTTTCCTAAATACTGTTTTGCATGTGCCTGTATATAATGGCTATATAACTTGCCGGGTTGATTCCTGGGATTTAATATGTCTTCCGTGTGCTGACTTGTCCCAAAAGTATCTTTCATGAATTGTATGTACCAGATATTATCTGCTTGTCTATGTCGATAATGAGTATATGTTTCAAAATTCATCAGCCTCTCTGCATGACTATTTAGTATTTATGCTTACATCCAACTTGAACTGATTGGAGTAATTGCAGTCATTCTGTTTAAAGTTTCTTGGGTCTCGTGTAACACTTATATTTGGTCTATTGGCCATAGAATCGGAAGACAAACTCTTCTTTTTATCTTCAAGAGGCAAAAGGACAAAATTTCAAGCTTTGCTTCTAACGTCTTCTTGTCATATTAGCATGCTTTATCTGAACGTGCTCCTAGAAATGATCCTTTAACTAAGTTGCTCTTCACTGTTTGTCACTCTCTTGTGTCAAGTTGTATCAATGTATTCCAAAATTGTATTTGATGGTTTTATGTAGGATGAACACATTACCCTCAGAAGGCGGAAGGAGAAAAGTGATATACGTGAACTCAAACGAGTATATCATGCATACAGAGACTATATTGTTAGAAGTGGTGCGGGTTTTGATTTGGAAAACAGGTGAATCAAACTTGTATTCTTCAGACAGTTTGGTAATATGTTTAGCTTAGCCTTACTGAACTTCTGCAGTTTCCTAGCTAATCTGATTTTGTGAAATTTTTGGAACTAGCCACACAGAAAAGTTGATTAATGCACGAAGAATTGCGTCAGTGCTGTTTGAAGTATTAAAGACTGTAACTGATGCTGCTGGTCCTCAAGTGATGTTTTTCACCTTTTCATTACCACTTCCCTCAAATGAAAATTGGAAATTTATTTGGTCAAATCCCTTTATAGATTCTGAATTCTTTCTACATTTCATTCTTGATAGGCCCTTGCTGACAGGAACAACATTCATGTGAAGCCCTTCTACGTACCCTATAACATTCTTCCTCTAGACCAAGGAGCTATTCAGCAAGCAATTATGCAACTACCTGAGGTCCGATGTCAGACGAATAACTTAATCCATTTTTTCTTAAACAATTTTAGTTCAGTCTGGTTCAATGATTCTGCAGAATTTTTGAAATTTTCAATTGACTTCCAAAACTTCCATTTTACAGCAATTTGTTACAGTGGTTGCCTTCTTTTTTTTTTTGGAATTTGTTACAGTGGTTGCCTTCTTGCCTTTACTTTCTCTTATTTCTTTCTGGGGTTTGCTATTTGTGCTTGAATACTCTGTTACAGTTGATGTCACTTGATCGTTGTTTCAATTATTTGATAGAATGCAACAGTGAACATGACAAACTGGTCAAATATACAGATTAAAGCTGCTGTTGCAGCTGTCTACAACACTCGTGGTTTACCTTCTGTTGAGGAGTTTATCAAATGCAGAACTTCCATTGATTTGTTTGAGTTTCTTCAGTGTTACTTTGGGTTTCAGGTAATTTATCTCATCTTATCTTACATTCTTTCTCTTCTTTACTTTGTTAAATCTGGGATGTGTTCATTTTAAAGGACCTGAAGGGTCTTTTCCTTAGCACATGAAATTAAAGATTTGAGGATAGTTATTTATGGTTCATCCATCAGGAAGGAAACGTTGCCAACCAAAGGGAGCATTTGATTCTACTCATAGCTAACACACAAATTAGGCAATCTTACAAGCGGTCATCCATCTCAAAGGTTTTCTTAGTAATTTGATTCTTAATTTCTTGTTACAACACTTCTAGCTTTTGATCTTTCTTGTTCTTCATATGATATTAGTTGGGGGATGAAGCACTGGATGTACTAATGAAGAAGTTCTTCAAAAATTATACTGATTGGTGCAAGTTTTTGGGGAGAAAAAGCAACATCAGGTCTGTGAAAATGTTCCACTCATCTGTCCAAGAAGTGCATATAAAAGTGATTCTGTTTCTCTCGTTTTCATTCTAGTAAAAGTACATAACATGTACTGGGATGCATTAATGTTGCACTTTCTATATCATCACAAAGATATTTGTATAATTTTATGTTAATGGCTTTTAGGTTGACTGCTTCAATGCTATCTATTTTTTGATTTTGGCTCTCTTTGCAGATTGCCTTATGTTAGACAGGAAGCTCAGCAATATAAGATTCTCTATATAGGCCTTTACCTTCTTATTTGGGGGGAAGCTGCAAACTTGCGGCTCATGCCAGAGTGCTTGTGTTACATCTTCCACCATGTGAGATGAAAATCTTTTTCCGTTAGATTTGCATATGCAATTAGCAGTTCCTTTCTTTATTTTTTCTTTTAAATAAAGTACAATTATTAAGTAAAAGTTAGTTATTAGAATAGAGAAATTTTCAACCTAGTAATGTACTGATGTTTAGAGTAGTACCCCTTAATAATGAGAATGAATGACAAAAAGAAGTTACATTATAATTAACTAATTAATTATTTTTCTATAACTTGACATTGTGTGTTACTTCCCAAGTTATCATATCATGAAATTGAATGTAAAGCATATCCGAAAATCTTCATTTCCATCTCCTTTCAGATGGCAAATGAGCTGCACGGTATGTTAACTGGTGCTGTTAGCTTGACAACTGGGGAGAGAGTCATGCCTGCATACAGGGGAGGCTATGAATCTTTTCTTAACAATGTAGTTACCCCAATATACACGGTCATACGTGAGGTAGTTTCTTAGTTTCATATATTCTTGTAAAGCATTGTATCCAAGATCTAAATTGCTTGTCAAAAATTGAAGGAGGCTGAGAAAAATAAAAGTGGGGCAGCTGAACACTCTACTTGGAGAAACTATGATGACATTAATGAGTACTTCTGGTAAGTATTGAAATTTTTTTTTTTGTTTTACTCACCTTAATGGTAATACCTTGAGAATATGTCATTATGTTTCCATTTACCTGTAGGTCTCCCGATTGTTTCCAGATAGGCTGGCCCATGCGTCTAGATCATGATTTCTTCTTTACACAATCTTCAACTCAATCGAAAGTTAAGACTAATATAAAAGGAAAAAGGAAGAGGGAACTAAAAGAAGGAGATACCGAAATGAAAAGTGACGAGGAATTGGGGGTAATATGATATGCATTGCATCACAAACGCTTCTCCACTTTGATTCTTCTCTATATCTTGTCAATGTTTACATATGAAATTCTTGTCTAGACCATATTGCTCTCATTTGTATGGTCTGTGATTTGTCCACATTTTCAGTCTAATAAACTTCGTATGAGTGGATTTGTTAAATTTAATATTATGAACCATTCCTAAAGCTTAGCAAATAGTTTAAGTTTTTGGTTGAATGATTTCTTGACAAACTTTGTTTTTCTCATTTGTTTTTTTATCAATTACAAATGCGTTTACTTAAGGAAATTAGTGTCTAATCTATACTTTAGACTATTGTATTAATTTATAATTGATTTTGTCTATGGATTTGTGCTTTTGCTAGATCTCTTATTCAATAGGCTTATATGCATTAGAGAGGAGGTGATGTGAATTACCTTGGTAAATAGGTGTAGATGCCAGAGTGTAATTATGTAGTCGTACAAAATCATGTACTTCTGAATGATAGAGTTGTGAGACAAGGAGAAAATGAATTTGTTTTTGCTTGAATCATTAGATGATTAAGAAAGGGGACTTAGCCCTGTTTGGCCTCTGCAATTAAGGATAAAACCCAATAGGTCTTTTCTTTAGAATTTCTAGGTACTGAAATGGAAATCTATGATCTCATTCATTCTACGTCATTTCTGAAAAGGACAAAAGGAAGTTGTTACTTTGAAATTTATTGTTGTTTGGTTTACGAACTCATGCAATGTCTTAATGATGCGCTTACATCAATTAAGGTTGTTAAGCTATTTGTTTCAATTGGTGATAGTGTTAATCATTTAGTATCCTCTTAGTGCTTAATGCTTTCATTAGAAAGTAGACATACAAAATCGTCTTTCACTATCAAAACAAACATAGAGACCACCAGCACAAGTCAACTTGTTCATCTTAACAAACTCTATGTACCTAATGTTCCTTCTAGGATACTGTAGGAGAACTTCGTGAACCAAAATGGTTGGGGAAGACAAATTTTGTAGAGACTCGTTCATTTTGGCAGATTTTTAGGAGCTTTGACAGAATGTGGAGCTTTTTTATTCTATCCCTTCAGGTTTGGAAATCTCTCCACTGTTTGTACACCATAAATACCTTGTGATGATTCTGCTGTGTTCATATTGAGTTTTATTGCATTTACAGGCAATGGTAATCATGGCTTGCCATGACTTGGGATCTCCACTTGAAATGTTTGATGCTATGATATTTGAAGACATCTTGAGCATCTTCATTACATCAGCGATACTAAAACTTATGCAAGGTATAAACTTGTGCAAGGTATAAACTATTTATCATTAATAGTTTAATCCATCATGTTATGGACAGGTACCTGTAGCTGTTGAAAATAGCAATACTCATAATTTATTATACAAGTATAGCTTTGTGGAAAAATAATAATTCTAGGATCTATTATAGTTAACAAGATGGAAAACAACTTAAGGGTAGTGACCGGAATCTTTTGGCATGAGATATACCTTTGTTCCTGCTATTTATCAATGATATGGTTAAAAAGTTCTAATCGATGATTTCTTCTCCTTTATGCCAGTGTTTCCGTGGTAAGTTGCTAACATTAATCCCAATGGTGAACCTCATTGATTTTCCATGCAAGGGGCAGATGTTTACTAAACCAAACTAGCATATTTTGTGGTGAAGCTCATGTGTGTATCACACGTCCTAGCGAAGAGAAATGAAGCTCATTTATTTATGTTCTGAAGCCTTTACAAAATTGCCAATGGGTTGGGTGATTATTGGTTGCAAAACTGACCTAATATGATGTCTAACTTACAAGTCCAACCCCAAAGCATAAGCAAATGGTGGAAGCAACAGATTATGGATAAAGTTCAGTATGAGTAATCCATTTATGCAGTACTCATCAACTGTGATCAAATAATGATTAGTTATAGCAGTCCTTTACGTTATTAGTCCCATATTGGAAAATAGCACATTTATAAATTAATTTTTACATATATATAAAGGGCATTAAGACCCTACATCAATAATATGAATGTTTCAATACCAATGTGAATCTTTACAACATCCATTTTGAAAATGTTAGTGTACTACAATCCATTTGTTTGCTTGTGCTTCTCGTCAGTGTTTGGCATTTCTATATATGAGATATCATGCAATCAGCCACATAAGAAAGCTATTTACTCTAACATTCTCTATCTAATTCGCTCTCTTCTTATATGTATTCACAAGCACATTGAAGTATGTGTCAAACTAGGTAACCACAATTTGGAGAGTGATCAAAATCCAAAATTTTCTTTGAATGCAGCAATTTTAGACATTGTCTTCACATGGAAAGCCAGATTGACAATGGATATATTTGAGAAAAGGAAACAAGTACTGAAGTTGGTTGTTGCGGTCATATGGACTGTAATTCTTCCTATATATTATGTTAAAACTAGAAGGAAATATACTTGTTATTCGACAAAACTTGGAAGCTGGCATGGAGAATTGTGTTTGTCCTCCTTTATGATCGCAGTTTCAGTTTACCTTATTCTTGATGCTGTTGAGATGGTCTTATTTTTTGTTCCTATTGTTAGCAAGTACATTGAGACCTCAAATTGGCACATGCTCAAGATTTTATCTTGGTGGACCCAAGTAAGTTGTCATAAAGCTTGATACATTATAGTCAATATGATTGCCTTTGATAAATACAATTGGTCTATTCATCATGAGATTGCATGAGATGTTAGCATAGTTTGTCCATTTGAGGAAGTTGATGCTTTCAATAATCTTCTACAAATTAATAACTTCATTGGGAAACATCATACTGGCCCTTCTTTAAGCTTTTCTATGTACAGAGTAAGAAGTTATGTTCTCATTTGCACTGAAGACTATTGAGTGTTCACATTCAAGGTCTTAGATTTTTGTTGTTTCAAGAAATATGAGTGCAATGCGCCAGGAATTTAAAAATTTTCGGTAATGTTACGTTCTCAAATTACATTGTTATGGAAAATTTTATTAAGTTGAACTACTGAGAATCATAGTAGCATCAGGAAAAATAATAAAACTGCCAAAGGCTTAATGTGACATTTTTTTCTAGGCTTTATGCAGTATTCATAACTGTTTTGAAATGTAGTATGGATAACTTTGATATTCTTTTATCTGCTATGAATTTATGGATAGTTATGGTAACTTTTTCATCTACTAAATCATCTGCTTTATTGTTGACTGAGAGCTATAACTGTTCTCATGCAGCCAAGATTATATGTGGGACGTGGAATGCAGGAAACTCAAGTTTCAGTTTTTAAGTATAGTATTTTCTCTATTCTTAATATCTGGACTGTTATCTTGTGATTTTTCATACTTATTTGTCCTAATGGTGGCTTTGCTATTACTATGTAGATACACTTTGTTTTGGATACTTGTATTATCGAGCAAATTCTTGTTCAGCTACACTTTTGAGGTGAGCTTCTATACCTGGAACAATTGATGCACATTGGGACTATTGTGGAATTTTGGCCCACTAACAGTCTTAATATTTCATTCCTGATCATCAACAAGAAGAAATAACACGATGCAATAATAATTGGCATTGGGTTGATCCTTATAGCAGTGGATTTGGTCAACTTTGGTTTTACTAGGCATTGGAAGAAATTTGGTTAACTCACCTAAGGGCTCTACATAGAAAATTGGTGTCTAAGCATCATCTTTTCAGTTATCTTTCCTACTGTGAAATGGAAACAAATGACAGCTGAAACAATATCAATGTAACTGTCCAATGAGTACTACTTTCTGTGCTATGAAACATAACGACTTAGAAAGCTACTTCTTATTTTCACAAAAATATATCTGCAACTTCATATTTTCCTCAACAAAGGGAGGACAACATTCTGGTTTGATTTCTTAGGATCTAATGGTAAAGATAATAGAAAACTTTTGATGTGATTTGCTTTTGTTTCCATTTATTCTTCCAAAATTATCCTCCTGCACAAAGTTCAAAATTAAAGTTTGACCTTCTATCATTGCATGCTTAGGGTCCAGAGATTTTGTATGTCATGGCAAGTACCACTACTAAAAGATAGTTCGAAGAAAGGAAACATTATCATGAATATGCTTTAAATGGAATATCAACTGTTATCATGCTTTTTCAGGCTACACACTTTTCCTTGTTTGTAAAGTTTGCATAGGCTGAAATGATTCATGGTTTCAACTTGTAACTGTTGAACATTCTCCTTGTTAGAACAATATATAATGTCTTGTGTCTCACCCAACACTTTAAGTTTTAGGATAGAATGATTTCTTGAAATGATATCAGATTCTTGTATGACTAAGAGACTTGAGTTTAAGCTGCACAGCTCTTGTTCTGAGGAATTTTTCATTTGTTGTCTTTATCCACATTTTGTTTGAAAAAACATCTTTAAAAAATATACAATCCATTCTCGGGCCTCATTCAACAGCTTCAAATTTTTTGTAGTGTTTTTTTGACAATTTTATTGAACAAACTGATCATTTTTGTAACTTTTGACAAAAATTGCAGATCAAACCACTTATTGGACCAACAAGAACAATACTAAAAATTGGTGTGCAAATTTATGATTGGCATGAACTTTTTCCAAAAGGTAACTTCGTTTCTTTCTAGATTTGCTAGAACACAGAACCTATTCGATTTCTGCAAATTTAATTGACAAATCAAGTTTGTTTTTAATTTCAGTTAAGAGTAATGCAGGTGCAATTGTAGCTATATGGTCTCCAATCATAGTTGTGAGTTTCTGCATATATATGTTTGAAACTAGTCAATTTTTATCGCTTGTCTTGATGAGTTTCGAAAGGTAACAAGAAGAAAGAAAATGATTGTATGTTATTTGATTCTTTTCTCACAATTGCCTCAGGTTTACTTTATGGACACACAGATTTGGTATTCTGTTTTCTGTACAGTATTTGGTGGAGTATATGGCATTTTACATCATCTTGGTGAGGTAAGCTGTGTGGTTTTTTCCCCATTCAAATCTTGTGGGATCTCACCACTTCTCCTTTTTTTAGATTCGAACTTTGGGAATGCTAAGAATTAGATTTCACACTTTGCCTTCTGCATTCAATTTTCGATTAGTCCCTCCATCATTCCAAAAAGGTCAAAAGAAAACAAGAAGTTTTATTCACAAGGTATGAGATTTATGATAGAGTAACATGATTCTATAAAGGATTTTCTGCTTTCTTCATTCCTACAAAACTAATACATCTTCAGGAGTCTGTAAATGGATCAAACAATGTTGCCAAATTTGTTCTGGTATGGAACCAAATTATCAACACATTCCGAGCAGAAGACTTGATAAGCAATTGGTATGATCTTTCAGTGTCTTTAAGTGCCATTCCACAGGGTTTTTTTTTTTTTTTGGAAATAGTGATAACGTGTATTTGTCAATAGGGAGTTGGATTTGATGGTGATACCCTTATCTCCAGAGTTATTTTCTGGCATGGTTCGTTGGCCTATTTTCCTCCTGGCAAACAAGGTTTCAACTTTGACTGACAAGTTATATAAATTTTCCTGTTACATGTTCTTTATTTTAGACAAACCTCTCTTTTTTTACTAGTTTTCAACAGCACTGAGCATTGCCCGAGATTTTGTGGGAAAGGGTGACAGTCTTCTTAAAAAGATTAAGAAAGACAAGTACATGTACTCTGCTGTGAAAGAGTGCTATGAGTCACTTAAGGATATCCTTGAAATTCTGGTTGTGGGTGATCAGGAGAAAAGGTAGGGGAGAGTCTCATTTAAAAATCCTATTTTCAGTACAAGGTTATAGGTTGTTGACATGTTTTCTTTACATTTAACGACACAGTTTGTCTAACATTTACTTTTACTTCTGCATTGAATTTTACCCTGCCATCATGATGTTTCCTGAATTATTTTTAGGGTAATTTCCATTTTACTAACTGAAATTGAAGAAAGCCTCTCGAGATCAAGTATTCTCGAGGATTTGAAAATGAGTGAGCTTCCAGCTTTACAAGCTAAATGTAAAGAGTTACTCGAACTTCTGGTAAATATGAACGATGCAAAGACTAAAGTTTATTATGCACTGACAGTTAATTATATGTACTTAATCATGTGTAACTTCTTATTCATCATTAAAGGTTGAAGGAAGTGAAAGCCTCCGTGACAATGTCGTGAGAGTTCTTCAAGACATGTTTGAGCTTGTAACAATAGATATTATGAGAAATAGTTCTAGGTTGGTACAATCATACTATATTTTCTTTTGATATTCTGTTCTAACTGGTTAAAATCAATCCAAAAGATTCACTTGATCAGTTCTGACTTTCTGCATCATTCTGATTTGTTTCTCACTGTTTTTTCCAACCATGTGTAGGACATTGGATCTGTTTTACTCTTCCCAACATATAGAAGAAAGTTCCATGTATTTCAATAGAAATATTCGACCACAATTATTTGAATCGACTGGCGACAAGAACTCAATCCATTTCCCATTGCCAGATAGTGGTCCTCTCAAAGAACAGGTGAGTTTTTCCTTTGACATTCCCTCTCTTTCAATTCTTCTTAATCATAGTTGTATCCTCTAATTCCTCACTAAGAAATATGATTTCACTATCTCTACTCAAAATCTTAGATAGGAGGCCCAACTTGGTTGTTGATTGGGTAAACTGTTTCTGCAATATAAAGCCTACATGCTCTACCGTTTCATTTGTCCATTAAGAGGCAAATTGGGTATTTTGTTTTCAATCCCTATGGGATTGAACTTAATTCCACGTTGAGAATTCTTAAATTGTTAAAGACTTGGCTGTTTCTTTAAGAGAGGGACGTACGTGAATGCATGCACCAATGTTCTAGAATTCCTATGATAAGAAACTATTGGAACTCTTTTGTATAAGTTGTGAGCAAGAAACTGATCCAGATAGTGAGTGAACTGCTTCAAATTTTGCGTGGCAGATCAAGCGTCTGCTTTTAATACTTACTGTTAAAGATAAGGCGATGGACATACCGGAGAATTTGGAGGCTCGAAGGCGTATTTCATTCTTTGCAACTTCATTGTTTACTGATATGCCAATTGCTCCCGAAGTACGCAATATGCTATCTTTCAGGTTGAGCTCTCGTGTCTATCATATATCATATATATAATTTTATTTTAGTATTTATCACCATGTTTTGATTTGAGTAATTCAACTTTCAATGGAATTTGATATACTTTTCTAAGTTTTGAACCATTGTGCAAAAGAAAGTTGCTTTTCAACTGTTTCAAAACTTAGATCAGTCATCGGGTGTTCCATGTTGAAAACTTTTGGGACAATACTAGTCTCATCAATATTAAAAAAATTCAGTACCTATGTAATCATTTTTTCCTTATTACTTGTAGATGATTTTTGAATACACTTTCTTTTAAAGTGTCCATCTATCTTTTTATCAATATATCTGTTCTGGAAGTCCTCTGGGGAAATGTGGAATGAATAGAAAGAGAAATTCCAGTTTATTTGGCTTGATAGATGCCGATACCCATCAAATATTTATTTCAGTTTGTGCTGTACTTCCTAAGTGGATTTGAATGGATAAATCCGTCCTACAATCTTGCTTAAGTTTCACAGAGATATATTATAAGATTCTCACTATAGGGTCTAAAATCAACAAAAGGATTTAAAAAGGTCTTTATTTGGACATAGTTCTTTTACATCTTTTAGTCCCAGGCCCGTTCTTGCTTTATGCTTGCTTGAAAATATTGTTAAGGAAGTAAAACAGTGACCAAAGGCTGGGGTACTTTACTGGAACTGGAGCTAAAGTTTTTGAGAGTCTGCATATGACCTTTCCATTTCATAGAAAGTCACAAGGCCACTAAGTAATATTTGTTTTTCTTGAATTTTTGTATCACCGGTGTCCTTATACTGCAGAAACTTCCATTTTGACATTTTAGAATTGGTAATATACTCATTTATTCAAGGAGATTATAAAATTGATTCTAGAACAATCCCAATGCCTACTGTATATATGAACAATGATTTTCATGGTACTGTGAGGCTATAAACTATCCTTTATCCATTATACAGTGTTCTAACACCTCACTTCATGGAAGATATTAAGTTCTCAATGAAGGAACTTCATTCAAGCAAAGAAGAAGTTTCTATATTGTTTTATATGCAGAAAATATATCCTGGTAAGAGGGTAGGAATCCTTTCTAAGTTTTTACTGTTGGAGGCAAGCTGTAGAATGTTTGATTTTCTTTTTAACCTCTTAGATGAATGGAAAAACTTTTTGGAGAGGACGGGGTATGAAGAAATAGATGGATTTGACGATGAAAGCAATAACGAACTGCTGAGAGATTGGGCCTCTTTCCGAGGTCAAACACTAAGCAGAACAGGTGACTCAAAGGACTACCTTTCGACCAATATGCAATACAATGCAGTCATTTAGAATATGATCTCCGAGTTTGTTTTTCTTGGTTTTGGCAGTTAGAGGAATTATGTACTACAGAGAAGCCTTACGAATTCAAGCATTTTTGGATATGGCTGAAGATGAAGGTCAGTAATTTTAGATATAGGCTTTATGGGCCCTCAGGCCATGTTCTATCTAAAATTTCCATTATAATGTTTGTATTTAGTTGAGAAAAAAAGATTTTGTTTGACCAGATATTCTTGAGGGATATGATGCTGCTGAAAGAAATAATCGTGCATTGTTTGCCCAGATAGATGCACTATCTGACATGAAATTCACTTATATCATTTCCTGGCAAGCTTTTGGATCACGAAAATCATCAGGAGATCCCCATGCGAAGGATGTACTTGAGTTATTGACAAGGTATCCTTTCTTGGAGAAAGAAACAGCTGTACTAGTTAAATTACTAAAATTGACAACCATTGATTACTTTGTGCGTAGGTATCCCTCTGTACGTGTTGCTTATGTTGAGGAGAAAGAAGTTATCGCGAATACTAAGCCTCAAAAAGTGTATTCTTCCATATTGGTTAAAGGTGTCAATGGTTATGATCAGGTAATAGTGTTTGGATCGTGCTACTTGGTTCTTAGATTTTTGACATCAAAACATTTGAGATCAGGAAAATTCATTTACACGTATCTTGGTTGATTTAAAGAACATGACTCTTTAATTGGTTATCTTTGATACTTTTCAAAAAACACAATGTGTTGCATCTATGATTTTAGATGGACAATTTATTGGGTAAAGTAACAAGAAGGCAAAAGAGCTTAGAGTTATAAACGAAATAAAAGAGGGCAAATTAGTCAACCATAAACTTTAATTTAGTGGGATGAAGAATGGGAATTGAAGTGACAATCAGGACAACTTGCTTTATGCTAAGTTTTCTTTATTAGGTAGGAAATAGTAATAAGTAGCTTATTTAAGAATAAAGAATCCTTATTAGGATAGAATACGTATTTTAATATTTTGGAACCCTTTCCAACTAGAGTAAGTATTTTAAGAACTATATATATGTGTGCACTTAATCCTTCCATAGCAAGTCATCATGAATTTTTCTACAAATTTTTTATTTAAAAGGTGATATGCTTTATTCTAAGAGTGATTCTTAAAACCTATGAGTAATTCCTAGTTTCTGTTCTTTGCTAAATTCCAGAAACTCTAACCTAAAGTTCCAGCAACCAAACGTAGAATCTATCTATATGAAACCTAAATTCCAGCCATATTATACCCTGATATCCTATCCTAAATTTCCAGCAATCAAACCAGAAAAGCCTAGTCATATCTAATCTGAAACTTCAGCATTCCAAGCTGAAATCTAGACCTGAAACCTGATATTCCAGCAGTCTAATTTCAGTCATTTTTTTCAAATTTTGTGAGTTTAGCTAAGTTAATATTTCTTTGTTTTGTCCTACATCAGTTTGATATGTAAAACTTACATATCAATTTTATTTTTCTATAGGAATTCATGGCTTCATAACTTCTCATTACAAGATATTATGAGATGAGGACAGTATATTGTCTTTTGAGAGGACTTGTATAAATGATTCCAATTCTATGAAGTCATGCAAGTATTGTCACTTACATAGGCCAATGATGCAACTCCCATGCCACTATGTTTAGCACATTATTAAAGTAACTGTACGTAAAACTTATGTTATCTTTTACAGGAAGTTTATCGTATAAAGCTTCCTGGGCCCCCCAATATTGGAGAAGGGAAACCTGAAAATCAAAATCATGCCATAGTCTTCACACGTGGTGAAGCACTTCAAACTATTGATATGAACCAAGTACGATCATCTTCTAATAAGGATTATTCTCTAGGCATGTATCTTAGTATACTTCTATGATGTGTGCATTCAAGTGTTCTTGTGCATGGTTACAATCTTAAGCTCATTTTACCTGGTTTTACAGGATAATTATTTGGAAGAAGCTTTCAAAATGAGAAACCTCTTACAAGAATTTCTTCTGCAGCAAGGAAGACGACCTCCAACGATACTTGGATTGAGGGAACACATATTTACTGGAAGGTCAGATCAACTTTACTGAAAGATTATTGTTCCTTAAGTGGGCATGCATAAAAAGTCCCTTCGAAGACTTCTAAAAATCGTAAAAAGACTCTTTGGTTCATTTACAGCTTATTAGTAGCTACTACATTCCATGTCCATATGTGTTGGATTATCGTGTAAAATTTCTTGTGTTTATCCATGTAGAATCTGTTCTGCCTCCATTAAGATCAAGAGTTTAATGCATTCTAAAGTCCAGCCACCGCATATGGAAAAAAACAGTTGTTCAATAGCATACATGAGTTTTGACACAGATTCTCAGAAGCATGAGATACCTCGAAGGAAACTATAAACTGAAATAGGAAGTTGGCCAAGCATGGAACTATTTTTGTTTTTGGTTGGAAGAACCTATTTTCATATATTCTGCCAACCAACAAATTTTCCTAGTTCAAGAACACCTTGTTGTATTAGACAAACGAAATTGGAATCATTGGAAAAAGACAATTGACAATGTAAATACTTGAAAACTGAAAATGATAGTGTTACTAACTTCTCATGGAACATGATAATAAATCATTGATCTAAGAATTATATTGGTGTTTCAGAGAAAACACAACCATTATAAATACTAAATCATTTCACTGATGCAGTGTTTCTTCTCTAGCATGGTTCATGTCATATCAGGAGACGAGCTTTGTCACCATAGGTCAAAGGCTTCTTGCTAATCCCCTCAGGTAACAGATGCCTTCGTCTTACATAAGTTATCAAATCCCGAGGCAGTTATGATGTTTTCTCCTTTTATTTGGAGTGGTTACTTAGTAAGCTATTATTGTTTATTAATGGTAGGTGTGTGAAATACTTGATAGAAAACATAACGTACCAAATATACCCCATATTGCTCCTTCCATAATGAGTAGTTCAAAGGACCCAATGAGGTTCTTGGGAAAGTTTAGGCTTTGGCCATAATAAATTGTATCAAAGCATTACCAAACTATTAAGCAGGAGATTCTAGACTCTGAAGTAGATACTGATTGGAATTTGACTTCCTTGAAAGCGGGGTGTGTGTCTGGGATTGATTTAGAAGGAGCTTAGTTCAATAAAACCATAACTTTTAAGTGGTCCTCAAAGTATGAAATTACTAAGGTCAGTCTGGTCTTATCTCCTTCTATTG
>JAOQMR010000005.1:24080706-24095655 GCA_027563865.1 Erythroxylum pelleterianum
TTCACTCGTGTAACTTTTTAAAATCTCTAACTTCTTCAGTCTTCGACTCCGACTCGTATTTATAGCCTTCGTCTTCATCTGCTTCTTGATAACCACTTCTTTCTTCTTGTTTCTTGATCTTTGAAGAAACAGTTATTCTATTGAGTTATGTAACTAACTCAAACTGATTATTTATTTGACGTGGTATTGGAACTTTATCTTAGTTTTTATTCTGCTTCGTTTTACTTTCTTTCGTCTTATTTTCGACTTCGCTTTATCTTAGTTTCTTTGCTTTGTCTTATTTTCTTTCGTCTCCACGCTTGGTCTTATTTTCTCCGCTTCGTCTTATTTTCTTCATCTCCGCGCTTCGTCTTAGTTTCTTCGCTTTGTCTTACTTTTTTCTATTATTATTATTTGATCTTCATCAAAATTATTAATCGTAAAGTCATTTTGACTTAACAGAAGTCTTCTTGGATCCAAGAAAAACTCATCTTTCTAACTTAAAGTTTTGTTTTAAATCCTTTGGAGAAGGGGGTGACAATATAAGTTGGTAACTGCAGTGGAACTATTTAGAGGCTAAGATATCTTATTGGTAATCATTGAAAAGTTAGTCTACCAAGCCTTTGTAATTGATGAGTAATGTTGTTGGAACTTTATATATACAAAGATGCATGATTTCTTATCTACTTATTTGCTTGATAGAGATTCAAATTCCTTTCAATCTTTAAAGGTTATATTAAACGGAATCAACATTACAAACATTACATAATCATAGTAGATAATTTGAACAAGATAAGTGAACGAGTTGTTGCTAATCATTTACAATATTTACTAGCTTAAAATGACATTTTATGAATACATATATTACAATGGGTTTGAACAAAGTTGACAATAGTTATATTCACATCCTTACAAAACTTAAAGCTTCCTTAGATATAAAGCAAAACATTTTGTAAACTATTTAATTCAGAGTATTATACACATTAAATATATTTAAAATTATATATGTTTTCTAACTTATGTTTTAGTATTATCCTCATTTAATTAAGAAACCTCTTAGGATTTGCATTTACTATCCTATAAATATACATTTTCTATTTCTTTTAAAAGAAAATATAAATAACATCATTTACTTTTTCTTTTAACTTGATTTTACTTTTCAACATTATAGAACTTATTTATTAAGGATATATTTAAGTTTCAAGATCTATTTATATGATAGTAATTGTGTCAAGTAGTGTTAGAGTAGGAAGACTATCCCCAATTTAATAGAAATTAATATAAAATGTTGTAGACCTATAATTCTTATGAAAAAAAGTTAAGGAGCTGAGACATCTTTGTTTCTCATATAAGATCAATAGGTGGCATTGAGACCTTTTAAGAAATATATGCATCACACAATTTAGCATTTAGAACAACAGTTTGAAGAAATTGAAAATCCATTGATGCTTTAAACATAGATGTCAAGAAAGACTGGTATAATAAAATCTCACGTAATAAAAAAAATATTTTTTTAAAAAATTTTATTGATTGATCAATTATTATGCATGGGTGAAGACAATTAATTCTAATAGAGGATTTGAATGAGGATGATGAATCTTCTAGTATAGAGACACTAATAAATTCAAAAGGTAGATATTCCTTTCTTTAGGGAATGACTTTTAGATTGAATTGCATAAATAAACAATTTTCTTAATTATGTTTAGATTTCAAAGGAAAACATGTAAAACTTATTAGAGGCACATTAAACAATTAAAAATCTATACGTATTGCATTCCACAAGCAACTATGAGATGAAAGCATCGTTTAGGATCTAGTACAAGATAAATAAACTATTATATGGATTTTTTTATTCCTCTTAATTATTGATGGATTTTGTTTTGATAGTATCAAAGATGTTATTAAGTTCAGAAATATACATAAGAGTACAATATAAAACTTATATGTCTAGTATAGAGGAATGACCTAAGGGAGACCAAAAATTTTCTAAATATGTAAAGGTTATAAAGAAAATTGTCAAATAGAAATAGGGATTAAGGTATTAAGAATGTTATTTGAAACTAGAAATATTATTTTTGAAGGCTAAATTAATGTATAAGAGAAGAATATGCTAGAACATTCTCACAAAAACTAAAATAGGAATGAATATAAGGTGTCTAATGGAAATAAGTCAATTCATATAATCATTGATATAAGGAGGAGAAAAAAGACAGAATGTTTAAGGTACCAAAATTGAAAGAGGGATAATAGACTGTGAATCCTTATGCCAAATTAGTCTTAAGGAAGTGTTTCATGTTAAACCAACTTGGTTATAGATCAAGTGGTTGCACCCTTAAAGAAGTTGTTTAAGTACTAGAGCCAAAATTTTCTATGGTTTAGATACGAATGATGATGAATATGAGGATGATGGAGATCATAGGTACAATTATGTGATAAGGCAAATGATGTTACCTTTGAAAATAAGAAGACAACATATAGATACTTTAAATGTTTTTATGTATTATCACTTAAATTTTATTTAATGTAATTATTTATTGTAGTATTTATGAGAATATTATTAGGAAAGATGTTATAAAGAGTTTGGTTTTAGAGGTTAAAAGACACATTAATTTGTATTCAATTAGTTGGATTAATATAATAGAAAGGATAAAGTAATAAAATGGTGAAAGGTACCTTTTTCTTTTTGTATACACAAATATATGAATGCTTTCTGCTTATTATTTGTAAGATCTTGTTAGTTTGAGATGGTACCTTAATATGATGGGTGATAAGGTATCTACATGATAAGTAAAGACTACATTAACTTTACCTTTTTTATCCTTAAAAGGAAGTAAAAAAATAAAAGATTTTAAAATATATGAGTTAGAGACTATAATCATAAAGTCTAAGGAGGTGCATACCTTAATTGTGAAATGGCTATTAAAAGTGCAGCAAGACTCTAAAGTGATATAACATCATAAGGTAATCAAACCAATGTAATGAGAACTCAAGGAAATGGCAATAGAGGAATTACCTTATTTTATAAGAGATATTCAACATTATATTGACATGATTCATAGTATTAGCTTTGCAATTTATTTTATGATAGGTGGCTTTAAAGAAGAATAAGATTTACAAGGAGATAATTGAAGAAATATTGCCTAAAGTGCATACGTAAGAAAGTATGAGTCCATGCACACTTTTAGGTTTATTAGCCTTAAAAACAATGGAAATTGAAAGTGTGTGGATAGTTATACAATTAGCAAGATTTTACTGTTAAGTACAAATTTTCTATTCTTAGGCTTAATGACACTTGGTAGGCTATTTAGTGAAAATGTATTTTTAAGATTGATCTTTGTGGTAGATATTACAATATTTGGATAAAACTTGGAGATGAATGGAAGATAGCTATCAAGGAAAATGAAGTGTTATATATGTGGTATAGGATGGTGTTAAGGTAGACTAATGTGTTTAGTACCTTTGTAGCTTATTAAGTTTGTAGATAGTTAATGTATAGATAACTAGATTCACTAAAAAACCTACCATTTAGGACCCTAAATTTAGTTCTTCTTTGACTAATGCTTTTCTGTCAGGCAATTAGGTGAACTGTTCTTCCTTCTGCAACTTAGGTTTTTCCCTCCCTATTTGTTCCCTATACTCTTCTCTTGAAGCTCCCCCATCTTTGGTTATTCATTTTCAACCTTCATCATGCCCATACTCTCAAGGACATTAAGTCTTTTATACCCTCATTATTTCCTACCTCTCTATTCATTCCATATTTAGCAGTGACTTTCTAAAATGTACCTAATACACCTACACCTTAGAAACCTTTATCGACATATCTACATTTGAATTTCCACCTAATCTGGAAACAACATCCTTTCCACCCTTAAATAACCCCACCTCCTCCCCATCGCTTATTCCTCCTAACTTGTCTTTTACATCCTCTTTAAGAACCCCTACTCCCAACCTCTCATATTTGTAGCAACCTTCTCCCGAACCTTTGTCAATCATTATCTAATCTCCCTCCTCCTCCCAACCAGTTACCAACTAGAAACTAAGTTAGAGAAAGGTGGTGGGTGAGGTAGATGGGAACTCACTACAATATCTACCTATTGATTTGATTGAAGGAAGAGCAATAGTGGTTCCTGACCGCGCGTCATTACGCTAGTCAAAATAAAATAATTAGACTACTACTATAGCAGTGGTGAGTCTAGGTCGATCCCACAGAGAGTGTGTGTAAAGCTTATGGAATGAAATTAACCAGTGTTTATTAAAAAGGGGGGTTTTGGATTTTGAAAGAAGAAAATAAAATAAAACTAACAAATTAAAACAAATTAAAGAAAACATGAAAAAATGATAAAAGTGGGGAATTCGGTAGGGACCCGGTTCTTTGGTTCAATCTCGGCCTACACCCTGACTAAGCATATTTTATTAATTTGTTGTTCTCAAATCTCTCCTAGCAACTATTAATCGTGGGTTAATAATTAACCCGAGTTTTCCCTTAGGTTTTGTTTAATCAATATACGATCGTTAATTAAACCTAACCACTGAACAACCTAAGATACGATCTCTAGATTTAATTAGGCGGTAACATTAGGAAAACCGATTAATCAAGAAAACAACCACATACGATGCGTCATTTAACCTAGATCAAGTTATCCCTAATGATTACAAATCATTAGTCGCTGCACATGAATTTCAACATAACAATTATGGATTATATCGAAATTCTAGCAATGAGTTTGAAATCAACGATTCAATGAACGAATTAAAATCATCAATTCACCCAACGGGTTCATACACAAATAACTAAACAATAACAAAAATCTGATTATCCATACACAAAACCCAAATCAATTAACATAGGATAACACAATCAATTCCTAATGAGAGAAAGAAACAATAAAATAATAAAAAATACTTAACCCGGATCGTCAGCATCGATATCGCCTCTGAACCGGCATCAAGAAACTAGCCTTCCATCTTCATTTTCATGCTCCAAGCCCAAGCCACATTTCCCATTGCTTCGGCACTCTCAACTCTTCCCTTTACTGTTCACTATTTATGGTGGGACAAACAAATGTAGAGGTTTTATACGCACCAGCTCCAGATTAGCTATGACTCTGCAAGCCGCAGTCTTCCTTCCAGTAGCTGTCCCCACGTCTAGCTTTTATGCTCTTCTTTTATGTCTTTATGTCGCAACTGTTCATTGACAAGATGAATTAACCTTGCAACCCTCCTTTTAAACTTGCTCCTGCGCCTGCTGCTTATGCGTTTTATGGAAACGCCTTAGACGCAGCGTTGCTGCATACATGCTGGAACGTTCGCGCAACGTTAATGCATGCGTTGCTGTGTCAAACGTAGCGCAGCCACCAAACAACTTTTTTTCTAAAAAATGCAAATGTGCTCCAATTTGCTTTGAACATCTTCTCTTTTTGGTCTCAAATATATTATCATATCCAACCTAGTAGTCAACACAAATTGAACATAAATTAAATATTTTATCTTAAGAATAGGATTGGAATCACATGAAAATATATAAGAAAATATAAGATAATTCAATCCTATCAAATACTCCCATACTTAGCTTTTGTCCATCCTCGGGCAAAACATCCAAATTAAGCTCAAAGACTCGAAACATTTACTCAATTCCTATATTTTCTAAGAATATATAATCACAAGCAAAGATGAATAACTTTCAAAAATCATAACAAGAAATCAACATTCCAAGCTTTTACTCATGATCAATCAACATTCAATATCTTCAAAAGCTGAGCAATCTAATAGTAGATTCGCAAAATGTGTTTACTAAAATATATCAATGGGTACACTCAACATCATTCATGATCATGACAATCCATAACTTTACATATCATTGCATTTCTCCACCACTAATGTTCACATGCAAAATCATAAATCAAAGGACTTTTCAAGGTTGTAATGTAGGAAAAGGTGAGGTGAGATATATTTAGGTCAAGTAGCATGAAAGTCATCAAAGCTAGTGAAACAAAGCAACACTCATCAAAAACTGGGTACCGTCAGCTATGACGAATGCAACATTTATATTTCATAATCCCATTAAGCTCTCATACACCAACCACATGAAGCATATATCAATCCAAAGGAATCACTCATACAATTTATGACAATGAAATCATAAGAGTGAACCTTCCCAGCCAACATCTACCTCATATTCAACATACTCAAACAGCACATCAATTACAACTCTAGGAAGATGCATAAACCATAAACAACTTTTCAACATATATGCAATTCTTCCTTGGTACATTTATTTTAAACAAAAATTTTTCTTCCTTTTTTTCTTTTTTTTTCTTTTTTTCTTTTTCTTTTCTTTTCCCTTTTTTCTTTCTTTTCCTTATAAAAAATTAAAATAAACTACATCAACATGGGAATTTCAATGATAAGACATAAAATAACATCCCAACATTATAACCAACCCTCACATATGTACACCCCCATACTTAGAATTTTGTATATCCACAAACTCAACAATCACAAATGTTCCACTAGCTTTATGACTTGGATAGGACATTTGGTTAAGTTTAAAAATATAAAATGTGGTTTATACAAAAAGAAAGGCTAAAGCTCAAAGGGGTTTATCAAAGAAAAAATCATGTCAAAAGGATAGGTTATTTAGCTAATGTAGTTTATGAAAAACAATGAGTGCCTGATCATATCCATGTTAATGCATGTGATAAAAATGTGGTCTCGAATAGAAATTCAACGCAAAATCGGGATGCATATGTCATGAAGGTCACATATTATCAAAAGGCAATGAGGCTGATATGGACGTGTCAGTCTAATAAGGCTCAAAATCTCACCGGCTTTGTCTACCATTAGTCGCTACTTATCTAAAGATAATGCATATCGACCAAACATAAGAGCAAAAGTACATGTTAAAGTTGCTGTGAAATTCTCTAGTCAATCACACTCTAATCATGATTATATAATCCTAAAGGCAATAGAAAATGAGAAAATGTTTGTTTCATTTGTTTTATTCTTTCTCTCATTTTGATTGCAAACTTAAAAATAAATAAAACAAACAAATTCAAAAATACACATGCATAAAAAAAGGTAATGCAGAAATGTAAAGGAAAAGAAATTTACTTCTCTTGGGTTGCCTCCCATGAAGCGCCTTTGTTTAGGGTCGCTGGCTCGACTCTTTCTTCTCCTCACATGACAAAATTGTGATCTTCGGGTATTACAGTTAGCGCTACTTCCACGCGAGGTAGTTCCGGATAGGGCCTTAGTTGATCATCATCCTCATTCAGCATCTTCCTTATCCTCAGACTCTCAATCCTGACTGAGTTTATACACTTCGGAAATATTTCGAACGTCTCTTCACCTTTTTCTTCATCATTTAATTCCTCCAATCTGTTATGTAAAGGTAAAGAGTTAGTTTTAAAAATAATCATGAACTCAGTACTTACCTCCGAGCTAAAAGATGAGTCCTTTTCAGCTTTGAGCTCCTTCTCAACTTCTTCGGCACACACAATTCGTTGAGGGTTGACCTCAAAATTCTCAAGCTCCTCATTACTTTGCAAATTTTCTGCACAAACGTCCATTGGGTACACCTCGGGTTGATCCGGCTGCTCCTCTTCGCTTTGCGATTCTAGGCGATCAAGACTTATTGCCATCTGACCCATTAGGTGTTCCATCCTCTGTTGGCTTTCTTTTATCTCTTATCGGAATTCTTACAATTCTTGTTGCATATTTTGTTGTAATTGTTGCATATCCTGTTGTAATTTATTTGGTTCAATCTCGACCTACACCCTGACTAAGCATATTTTATTAATTTGTTGTTCTCAAACCTCTCATAGCAACTATTAATAATGGGTTAATAATTAACCCGAGTTTTCCCTTAGGTTTTGTTTAATCAAGATACGATCATTAATTAAATCTAACCACTGAACAATCTAGGATACGATCTCTAGATTTAATTAGGCTGTAGCATTACGAATTAAGAAAACTGATTAATCAAAAGAATAATCACATACGATGCGTCATTTAACCTAGATCATGTTATCCCTAGTGATTACAAATCATTAGTCGATGTACATGAATTTCAACATAACAATTATGGATTATATCGAAATTCTAGCCATAAGTTTGAAATTATTGATTTAATGAACGCAGTAAAATCACCAATTCACAATACCCAACTGGTTCATACACAAATAATCGAACAATAACAAAAATACGATTATCCATATACAAAACCCAAATCAATTAACATAGGATATCACAATCAATTCCTAATGAGAGGAAGAAATAAGAAAATAATAAAAAATATTTATCCCGACTCATTGGTTGTCTCCGAACCGGCATCGGGAAATTAGCCTTCCATCTTCATTTTCATGCTCCAAGCCCAAGCCACATTTCCCATTGCTTCAGCACTCTCAACTCTTCCCTTTACTATTCACTATTCATGATGGGACAAATAAATGTAGAGGTTTTATATGCACTAGCTCCAAATCAGCCGTGACCTTCCAAGTTGCAGCCTCCCTTCCAGCAGTTGTCCCCACGTCTAGCTTTTATACTCTTCTTTTATGTCTTTGTGCTGCCACTGTTCATTGACAAGACGAATTAACCTTACAACCCTCCTTTTAAACTTGCTCCTATGCTTGCGGCTTATGCTTTTTATGGAATCGCCTTATATGCAGTGTTGTTGCATTCACGTAGCGTTAAAGTATGCATTGCTGCGTGAAACGCAACGTAGCTACCAAAAATTTTTTTTTGATACAAATGTGCTCCAATTTGCTTTAAACATCTTCACTTTTTGGTCTCAAATATATCATCATATCCAACCTAATAGTCAACACAAATTAAATCTTTTATCTTGAGAATAGGATTGAAATCACATGAAAATATATAAGAAAATATAAGATAATTCAATCCTATCAGTTCCAAATATGGAGACCTTACAAGAAGGTGCAAAATCTTGGAGTTTAATATTGGTTGGCTTCTTTTAAGGTTAAAGACTAAAATTCTCTATGGTTCAACATTGGAACATGAACAAGTGGGAAAACCACTATACAAAGTATTTTTAACAGAAGAAAATATGTTTCTTTTCAAGTTCAATATAGAACAAGGAGCCAAGGATGTGTTGGGAGCATGACTATGGCAGCTACAGAGTACTATAATGTTCATTCAACCATGGAGACCTATAACAACTATGGACAATATTAGCCAGGAACATGTGCCAATTTCGATCAACTTCTATTGAGTTCCACTTGAATACTTATCCACCAAAGGACTAAGCTCGATAGCAAGCTACCTAACGAGACCAATGAGTGTGGACCAACTAATAGCTCATTAAAAAATATTAGGATTTGCTCGATTATGTGTAAGTGTGGAACTTAGTAAAGAGCTTCTTGATACAATTCCTATCATAAAATTGGGTGAAAATAACAATTCAATGGAGGTTCTAATCAGAATATTCTGTCAATAGGAGACAAACCTTAGGCAAGAAGGTTTGTAGTGGAGAGCCATAGGGAGAAAGTTCTCCTAGGGGACTATAAGGAGTTAATTTGACTTAACAAGGAAGTAACCAAGCTAAAGAAGGCTCACAATTTAGTTAACCAAACAGTATTTCCTCAATGGAAGGAGTAGGAAGGTATAAAAGGTAAGGAAACAACAGATGAGAAGGAAGATATTGTGAACAATTTTGAAGCCCAAAAGGTTAACAAGGAGTATAACAGTAAAGGAATTGAGTGAGTAGCTCAAAGTATGGAGGAGGAAGTAAGCCTCGATAAAATTCACTCATTATTAACAGAAAATAATAGTGAGGAAGTCAATAATAGACTTTCCCCTAAGGTAGGAGATGATAAGGAACTAAACAATGATGAATTCATAATAGACACAAGGAGAAAATATAAGAGAAAGAAGAAGCTAGGAAGGACAAATAGAAAACCACCCCATGCCTTTAGAGATATTTCTTTTAATTGGTTCACTAGTCATATATGGATCCTTTCATTAGCTAGTGATGCTTGTATCATATCAAGAGACTCTTATATGTATTCATGTTTTTGTGAGGATGAAGTTATTCCTTAGTGAATTAATGTGTTAAGAGGGAATTTGTGAGTTTTAATTGAGTGATTGGGATATCAAATTAGTGAACTAATAAAAGAAGGTGGTTATAAGATGGTTCTTCTTCATTCATTGAAAGAGCAGTTGACAAACTCTCAAGTGGATTTGAGAAGTATATCTAGGCCAAAATACTATAAATTTGTTTTGCACTCTGATCCTTACTCTTTTAAATTTCATGTTATTTATTATTCATATAATTGGGATTATTTATGTTATTTAATTTAAGTTGAATTATAGTCATATATGTTCATTAAGGCCCACTTTATTTAATCCTTATCATTTGATATTGCAATTTTATAAATAATACTAAGCATTCTTTAAGATTTTGTAGTCAAATAACTATAAAGAAGTAATTCACCCCTCCCACACTTGTATGCCATGTAGGAACCAAAAATTGGTATTAGAGCTGGTTTCATTCATTACATATTTGTCTTATAAAATTTGAGTAAAGATCATTATGAAACCATTTACAAAAATTTTTAGTTAAGAAAGATCAAGCATGAGTGAAGACTCATTCTTTAACAATTTCTAAAGGAATCAATTTATACGTTATAGTAGAAAATGGACAATTATACTGCAGTAAAGGTAATTGAAATAGAAAATGTCAATACAAAGATTCTTTAAAAAAGGTTTAAGTGGAATAATAGGGATAAAAGTCTCATTACATTCAATTATATATGTATATATATACACACACACATTATATATGTATGTATAATATAGCATTAAATAGGAATAATTTTAATAAGATATTATTATGTGAGATATATTGTGAAATATGGGATATTAAGGCACACATAAAGTAACATGGAACAAATTGGGCAAATATGAATTGTTATAAAAGGAGCACAATGAATCCATTTCTAACATATATATGCGCACTTTATCTATATAATTTATGTTCTTAAGAATCTTAGTAACATATAGTAATCATGAGTTTGTGAGACATTTGTTAGATAGGATAAAAAGTGACAATCATACAAGAAGAAAAATATTTAAGTATATTGTTATTAAAAACAGCTAGTAAGATCACTCATCTTCCACAAAATGCAAAAAAAATGGATCCAACAAGGAGGGGCATAATCTTTAACGTCTCTAAAGATGATACAAGTAATGAAGAAGAGAGCCCAACTAAAAAAAATTGATAAGGATAGTAAATAACCCATTATAAAGAAATTCAAGAAGTTTATGACAAAGAAGCCCTCAAAAAATAAAAGAACTAAAAGAGGGTAAGTGTGGGCTTTAAATAAAACCTAGCATCTTTTATTATGAGTGTAAGAAGTAGGACCATACGAATTCTCAATGTCCTTTTCTCAATGATGAGAGAAATGAAAAGAAAAAGAAAAAGAAGAGAGATTACAAAAAAAAAAGAATTGAAAGCCACTTAAGATGACACTATATTAGGTAATTAATTGAAATGTATAGATTGTAACAAGTAATATAATGATTGATAAAGTATAATTCCTATGAGGAGGTATCAATTATTAATATTTATCTACTTAACTACTTAGTTAAGCAAGTTAATTTTAGGTTTTATTTGAGAAAACTATCTTACTTAAGGATGGAAATTTAAGCTCAGCCCAAAATGACTTAGCTTAATGTCAATAGACCTAGCTTGAGTTAATTAAGTTCAGGCTTGGGAAGGTTAGGTTAGCCCGACCCAAATATCTTCAACTAGTTCAAATCCCTCTCTTAAACCTTTTTAATCTAGGGAAAATAGTGGTGTCAAAGTTCATCTATTTGAAAAGAAAAAAATGAAGTGTGTCACCATAGAAGGGGAACTATAATTGGTATCTCCGATAATGAAGAAAGAGAAAATTCATCAAAAGTCCTCACATATGTTAAGTAAGGGTATTGGTATCAAAGTTTTAATTGTTTAATCAATCAAGGTAAAGAATGATGTAATCATTTGTTCTCACATTGATCTTTACGAATATAGTTATTAGTATACATACGTAGGTGGAGAAAGCTACAAATCAAATTTATAGATAAATATGGCCTTTTGAATTGACTTGTTTGCTTTTCTTTATTAGAACTGTGCTTATTTATAAAACCTTTAAATCATATTATAAATTTGATCCATATCAATATTGGAGCTACATTTAGTTATCAGTATACCCTTTTGTTATTGGAAATAAGGAAATGGGTGATATTGAAAACTAGGATGATTGTTAATCATTGATAAACTTTATGATGCATGAATTAAATGAGAACTTGCTATTCTTTATTGTTTTGAAATAAGGGGATCTTACATATAAAGGAACTTATTCCTTTTAAACTCTTAATATTACCGAATATTTGTCATCATCAGAAAAAAGAAGGGGTTATTTAACTAACGGAGATTTCAACTCAAACTTATGATAATTATAAAATATATTACTACTAATAAGTTTACCTTTTATAATAATAATCATTTTAAGTTATTGAAGAATCAAGTTATAATGAAGAATCAATGTAATGAGCTCTAATGAGCCAAGGGATGCATCAAAAAGAAAATTGAAGAAAGTGGAGCCTCGAGGAATAAATGAAGCCATAATATAGCAGTCAAGTTAAATAAATAAGTTTCAAGTTGAATTAAGTGAAAAAAAAAACAAGTCAAGTGAATCAAGAATAAGGAAGAATCAAGACATATGTAACCAATCAATATAATCTTCTTTGTAATCTTATCTTGGTCATTTCAATATTTTATTGAGTTACATAAAAAAAATCACATTTAGGGGACAAACCATATATTTTGTAAAATTCTAAAGGATGTTTAATTTGGTTTTTAAAGATTTAATCTTCAAAATACTTCTTAAAAAACATTTTAATTGCAATTGTGTCAAGTGTGCCAAAAAGAAAGCATTTTGATTTTTGAAAAAATTGTTTTCCTAGGAATTAAGTTGATTCATATGTGGATTAGATCAAAATAAAGGAGGGTTTTGATGTTTGTAATTTTCTATAAGTGAATTAGGTTAATTGAAAGTTAGGATGACTAAGGGGATCTTAATTTTCTATAAGTATTTAGTTAATTTAGTTTTTAGTTAGACATCAGTCAACCTATATGCAAGTTAGGATGACTAAACCCTTTAGAAAAGGGAAAGTTTGTCTAGAGAGTTTATAACTGATTTCACTAGGACATTGATTAAGACATCACTTGACTAGTTTGTGAGATCTATCGGTTGATATAATAGTCAAGGTAGCCAATATCATTGGAACTAGTAATGTAACAACTAGTTTTTGACTCTTAATGAATTTGCTTGTTAGAGTTTAGTTTAACAACTCATAAAGGTGTTATTGGATGATATTTTTGCACTTAATGATCTTGTATAAGTTATTGATGAGTGCATTCATAAGTGTGTGAATATGCAATGAGCTTTCAGCACATCTTTTGAGCTAAGAGGGAAGTCTGGAACTATAATTGTATAATTGTAAGATCAAGTAAGTGCCTGTTTGGATGGACTTTTTGGGAGGTCAATAAATACTTTTCTCGATCACAAAAGTTTTTTTAAAAGAAAAATAGGTGTTTGGCTGTAAAATAAGAAAAGACTTTTTAATAAATATGGCTTTTTTGGCAACTAAAATACAGCTTTTTAAGAAGCTCAAATTTGGAAATTCTCATAAAAGCGCTTTTTCGAGTAGATTTTTTAGCTCAATTAATGAGCTTATTGTTTAGTCCCCTTTGCTCTTATGTTTTACACATAATTCCCACAATACCCACAAACTCATCTTCACATTTATTACAATAAAATGCATAATTTATTATGTAATTAACTATTTACTCAACTTGAATATTTATTTTGAAATTTATATAATATTATTTGTCTTTTTTATATGTTTTAATATTTATTTTTATATTAATTTTACTTATGTTATAATCCATATAAAAAATTTGGTTAGATATATTTTCATTTATGTTTCATATGGTTTAAAATTATATAATAATTAATATATTGTACTTTGCATATTGTTTAATATACTTTAAATAATATTTATATGCATAAATAATTTTTATTACAAAATAAAATATAGTTCAAATTAAAGGTGTTTTTTATTTTTATGTTGCCAAACAGTCTACTGTATGAAACTGTTTCAAAAAAGCTTTTTTTTTAAATAACAGTCAAACATTCAACTCACTTATTAAAAAGTTCTTCTAGAAAAAGATCTACAGAAAAAACCTCTATTAGTATAAACCCAAAGGCTAAATTAGCTCCTGAATTATAAGTCAAAGTTCTTAACCCATTAAAGAAATAATTAGTGACTTTTCAAATGGAAATTGGGAGAGTTAACGTAAGTCAATGGTTATTAATCATTATAAACTAGTTGTGCTCTCTCGTCCCTACTCTTTTACATTTCATATTATATATTCCAATTACAATTCATATTACATATTCTGATTACAATTGAGATTTTTATACTATTTCAATTACGTTGAATATTGTTATATATTTAAAATGAAATTCATTTAAGTAAAACCCTTACTATTAGAAGTTACATTTATTTAAACATATTAGTGTTTGATAAATCCTGCAAAGAGTGATATAATTGAAAACATGTAATTCATTCATTTTAGTGTTTGTCTAGGGACCACCAAAAAGAAATATGATGACATAATTAATAAAAAAATTCTAACTATTTAACTTCATTATGTTGTTTATGCTTCATTTCTTTTTAAAATATTTAATATTTTCAATTTTGATTGATATTAGTTTTATTATCAAGAATTCACTTTACTAATTAAGGATATTGGGTTAGTAAATTAAGATATGTAATTTTTTAATTTACATATGCAATTACAACTATTTTATTTCATGAAGAATAGATGTTATTTGTATTGAATGCTTGTAAAATTTCTAATCACCGATTCAAATTGATGAATTTGATAGAAAATAATAACAT
>JAOQMR010000005.1:24232144-24244451 GCA_027563865.1 Erythroxylum pelleterianum
ACGGCAACATATCTTCTTAACTTTGCTCCATCCAAATCGGTGCCTAAAACACCTAGGGAGTTGTGGACTGGCCGAGTGCATTCATTAAGGCACTGGCAGACTTGGGGCTGCCCAACCCATGTTATAAAGCCTGAATCCACAAAGATGGAACCAAGGTCAGAAGTATGTTTGTTTGTAGGATATCCTACGGGAACTCGAAGGTACTATTTTTACAGTCCTCATGATAAGAAGGTATTTGTGTCGACAAATACAACTTTCCTAGAGGAAGAGTTTGTGAAAAATCACAAAGGAAGAAGTGAAGTAGTACTAAAGGAGTTAATGATCACTCGATAAGTATTCAAATGATCCATCATCGGTGTTCCATCTTAATATCTAAGGTCCATGAGTTCAGGGACGGAGCCAGACTCAACTCTAAGGGGGGCAGGGGGCCAACATCAATGACGAAGGAGGGCTGTGCATGCAGAGTTAAAGAGAAGAGAAGATAAGGATTTTTTTTAAAGGGAGGCCACTTATATTTGTAATTTAAAAATTTTAATTATATAAGTAATTTTTTAAAAAATATATTTGAAAGGGGGGGCTATAACATGGCTCCGTCCCTACATGAGTTGTTTAATCAAGAACATTTTCTTCTTACCAGACTTTAAAGCATAAAGGCTCTCGAGTTTGGCTCAATTTTTCTTGTTCTATTTCAAAGTAACCGTTTACTTGAAACTGATATGCTTCTATTTCCATCTTCCGTATAATTCCTATTTAATATAGCTATTTGTGCAAGTATTTTACGATGAAGAAGCAACTGCCTCTTATATAGAGTGTTTATGACTTGTCTGCTTCCTTCTCGTTCGAGATATAATTCCGAACATTATCATCCACCCAGTTTTTGATGAATTCGTAGACTTGTATATATAATAGACTCCATTCGGTGTCAGATTTGCCTTGGTTTTTATGATACAGAATAACGAATCATGGTATCCCTTCACATAAAGGAGATCTTCCATATTCTCCTTCCATGCTTGGAAGTTGCCACCATTTAGACTGATCATTCTACTTGTGTTGACTTCTATCGTATACAAAAGATGACTGGCTTAATAACCGTATTCGTGAATAGTAATGTATACATAAATAGTAACAATACATGTGAATAGTGCTCAATATCTTCAAATATTGATCTATCTTATTTTCTGATGTAGAAGATTCATCATTCAATGGCAACCACAGAGCATACAATAAGTAGACCTGTATAATCAAACCGTTCTCTGATACCAGTTTGATGGGAGGTATACACACCAAAGTAGCAGAATAAAATCTCTTCTGCCTTTTGTAGACTTGTGAGGGGATCACCAAGCGGAGAAAACCACGTAAACTTCAAAATAAATTCAAAGAAAGACGCACCGAAATTTTACGTAAAAAACCTTCCTAATATAGAGAGTGAAAACTACAAGACCATAATCCAAATATCTTTACTACTTAAAATAATGGGTACAACAAAATTTATCTAGATAAAGCTAGAAATAATACATCGAGATACACACGAAATTGAATTCTTTGAAATACAAAGAGAGTAAAAAAATATATCATAAATAGAGAAATACTAGTGGCAAATTATCAGGCACAAAATTGTTATCTACAATAATATCAAGACCTAAGTCTTAGATAATTGCTGATAAAATATCAGTTAAATCAAGTCACAAATAACCTTCGATTGAAAGCATAATCAAAGATATATCACTGTCTATTTTTACTAAGCTTATATTGCTTTGAATAGTGCGTTTGGGATACTAAAGTCTTCTCTCTTGGTGTCTATTTATAGGGAAAAATTTACTTAAGCTTTCCTTCCACTTTCAAGGTGGGATTTCTTAAATAAAGGAACTTCTAATAATCCAATAAATTTGGAAATACCAAAAGGATTAGCATGACCCCTAAGCAATAATGACACACACAAATTGAAAAATGGTAAGCAAAACTTTGCAATATATCATGTATATTTATCCTGTTATTTTCTTAAATTTTTGTCTTTTACGCTAGTATCAATTAATGAAGAACAGTAGTCTTAAGTTTTTGTATTCTTTTTTGGTAATGAGATCAGTTATTGTTTTATTTTCATTATTTATTATTATTTTATTCTAAGTTATTTACTTATTTATTTAATTATTTTATTTAGCACATTTATTCGCATTTATTTATAATTTTGCGACATTTTCATGACGATTAATTAAAGTAAGATTGTGACGGTTTAGGCTCTCGCTGCCGGCCGATATTTCTAAGTTACTGTTGTTGATGACGATGATGTGGTCTATCTATCTTCAGCAAACTTAACCAATTGTTTGTAATGCATTCATTACAAGTAACCTGAGGTGGTAAGAAAGAAAAGCGTCACCATCTTTCTCTCGTATTATCTCTACCTTCAGCGGTGGGTTGTGAAAGAAGTAATGGAGTCACCGTCGATCACGTCTGTAGCCATGTCGCTGTTTTTGGTGGGAGTAGTGACATGGGCATGGAGAGTCTTGAACTGGGTGTGGTTGAGGCCGAAGAGACTTGAAAGGTACCTGAGACAACAGGGCCTCAAAGGCACACCGTATAGACTTGTGTTTGGAGACTTGAAGAAGAACGCCGCGATGTTGAAACAAGCAAGATCAAGGCCCGTAACTCTCTCCGATGCTGTTGCGCCTCGTGTCATTCCTATCGTTCATGGAACGGTCAAGGACTGCGGTAAGTCATCTCACTCTTCTTTTCTCCTTTCATTCGGCTCTTTCTTCTATATAAGAGTCCTCTTCCCTTTGCTTATTTTGTTTCTAATAAGAGAGAATTCCTCCAAAGGTCAGTTTCTCACTTTTTTCTTCAAAACCCAGATACAAATAGTGGGGCAAAATTACACGAGTGCTTGCACGATCCATGTTGGCAATTGCTTCCAACTTCTGAAATTTATAAAAATATCGTCTCTTCTCCTAAAGATGTTTCATTCTGTAGTTGATATGATATTTGTGTTCATCCAAAAGATAAACTTGAATAAGAATATTAAATAGGGTGGGTATTATAAATAAGGGAAATATTAGTATGGGTGGGAATGGGATCCATATTCCATAACCAAACTAGAAGTAACTGCATATTATATTATCGGTATTCCATGCTAGGCCCTCTTGTAAGAACCTGGACAGCTAGGATTTTACTTGTAGGTGGAGAACTAGTTCGCCCCTCAATGATGAGGTGAGCCTGCTTGGTTCGCCTGTGAGGTGGTGCACCAATTGGACCTTCGGAGAAGTGTACCCGCTTGGCCGCCTACGGGATTTACTCGAAATAAAAAAAAATCTTATGGGTGTTTTATTATTTTATTCTTTCTAGTTAGTTTGTATTTAAATCCGAAGTTATTGACTTGTATCTATCGGTTCCCATTTCCACCATCAAATTATACAAATGAACTTGAATTATTTTTTATGTGTACTCTTTTAAGCTCTTTTTCCTGGAAGTTGAAAAAATATTTAACTCTCAAATGGGAACCAATTAGTACAATGCATATTAAAAGAAAACGAATTCAGCTATGGAAAGAGGCATAATGGTAAAACTTTTGAATAAACGTTAGGAAAAAAAATAAAGAAAAATCTGACTATAGCACTAGAAACTTGTTAACTCTAGAGAACTGAGTAGTGGTAATGGTGGAAACAACAGATAGGCACTAAAGGCATGTAGCTCGAGATGCATCTCAAAGTTTTCTTAATAGTGGAAACAACAGATAGGCTCTAAAGGCATGTGGATTGTGATGCCTCTGAAAGTTTTCTCAATCTAAAGATTTGTAGCAACAAAGAAGAAGCAACTTGATAGAGTAGGATAACAATGTTATTTTTTGATGTTTGATTTTTGGATTTGATAAACAGGGCTTGAACAGACTTTTTTCCTATCTTGGTTGGGACAAGCTCTAGTTGATAATTAAATGAGAGTTTAAATTTGTTTCCAATCTCTCTTATCTATCCAAAGGTTATATGGCAATAGACAATCTTCTTGTCTGGTTCTCTTCAAAAATCTACAATTTCTTTTAGACCAAATATCATAAACAATACAACCAAAAGCCATTATGAAATTATAAGATCTTCTTTGGTCTGACTCTAGAATTTGCAAATCCATTCTATTATTATATCATACCATTTCCATTATTGTATTGCACATTACAAAGAGCTAGTAGTTTGTTCTATATGATTGTTGGAAAAGGGAGATTTAAAGAATAGATAACCAATTAAAGAGTAAAGCAAGTTTTGAAGATGTTTTCCTATAGCCACGCTAGCTTGAACCTACGGTACACATTGTTGTTGAGGAACAAAGATCTCCAAGCAAGATTTATTGGAAAGGTCCTTTGATTGGTATCTTAACTAATTCAATTTTTTCCTTAACTTCATGTTTTATTGTTCTCTTAGTGGCTCACATTGTTACTCTCTGAGTTGGGGTTTTCTCTTCTTCACAAACCAACTCAGTGACGCGACAATAACGGAGCTCGATCACTAGCTCAAAATCCAATTTTTCACTCACAAACAAAACACATAGAGGTAGTGTGCATGTCATCAGAGATAAGGTAGAAAATGGATCTTTAGAAATCAAGTATGTAAGTAGTACTGAGCAGCTTGCCGATATCCTCACAAAGCCTCTCACTTCAGCAAGATTCAATCTTTTAGTCTCCAAACTAAATAGTTCAGAGTCCTAGGTTTTGTTTGAGTGGGGCTGTAAGAAAAGAAGGCACAAAGGGCACAAAGGGGAATCCAACTGCCAGCTAATATAAGCTGTCACTCATTTTCTGTTTCAACAAAATTCATCACAACTGTTGTTTTATTTCTGTTATTATTGTATGATTCATATTCATGGACCAAGTCTATATATAAACAGTCATGGAGATGAAATAAAATAACAATTCCTTTCATAAATCTTTTCAACTTGGTCCTAAAGTCCATTTAACGAAATCATAATTCATATATTTGAGTTCCTCCTATGTGATGACTAAGATCCCATCATGCTTGAGCAAGGAGACAATTATGTTATGGTTTCTTCTAGAAATCACTACATTATAAAAAAATTGTGCATTTCTTTCCCCAACTTTTACCCAATTAGTCCTCGACTTTTTCCTTTATAAAGAGGAAGAAACTTGTTCTTTTATTTATTTATCGGAACTTGCTTTTCAAATTGATGAAGTCAGGCATATGTTGGGTTCCTCCTTACTTGCTCTTGTATAAGATTGAGAGCTTTGAATGCCTCCTTGTGTTTGAGGTTTTTTTTTGTTTTGTTTTAGTTCCTCTTGTTTCCCTCATCTTTTGCTTACATTTAGCCTCAAAGCCTTGTACGAGAGTATTAAGTCCCCTAAATACTGCTTCATCGAACCCTTGGACATTGATGACATATTGTTGAACTTGAATGCTCCTTTCTTCTAGTTGTGTGGACGTTAGGGAACACCTCAATTGCCACATGGTATGAGCTAGTAGGGTTATTGAATTAAAGTTGTTTGGGAAATTAGTCAGCTACCTTGGGTTAATCAATCTCTATCTAATTTTTTCTGACAAACGAATCCTCTTACTGCTTGGTACTCCCAAGTTAATTGATTCCCGATGTACTTGAGGTCTATATCTTCTATGAAATTAAGGCACTCCATAAAATCTTCATTTCCATGCTGATTGAGCTTATTTGCCCCTCAGCTTCCTTCAATAAAATGATCTACAATGAATGAATTGATCATAGTTACTGTTTTGTAGAAGTTGATTTTGATTGGGATAGAAGGAAATCAAAACGAGACCAATGAAGTGCTTGTCATAATTGCTCAGAGTTCTCCGACTTTTAACAATAAGCCTCACTCCTCTGAAAGAGTGTGAGCTTTTATTTTGGTCTCAATAGGACCAACAAAATCAGGTTTCTTAAGTGATATATAATAAAAAAGGTCAACTAATAAAGATGACCATTTGTTGGCTCCCTCGTGTAAAATTTGTTATCAGAAGGGTACAATCTGAGCTTCATTTCTATAAGCGGGGTAATGTATTTGAGTTTGACAAAAGTTGAGGAATCGCCCACTAGCTTACTCAGTGAGAACTTTTTGGCTGCTGGGGTTTGCAAAGCTAAGGTATTAACATTCAAGGTCTTTATTTTCTTATCGTAGGTTATTTGGAAAGATAATAGTGGGGTATAACTCTCTACAGGACTACCCTTAAAGGGTTGTAGACCTAGAGCTCGTTATATGAGTTAGAGGAAGTTTGTGGGGAAGGGGAGAAAAGTTAGTAGGCTCAGAGTGAATTGGGATAGGGTGGTGACATATGGGAGTGGATTGGTTAATAGATGAGATGGAAGCTGAAGGTTGCTTTGCATGGAGATGAGTGTAGTTTCCGGAGAAGAGGATTCACTCTAGGGTCTACCATGAATCACTCATCTTTAATGGTGAAGAATCTAATAAGTTTGATAGGTGAAAAAGATGTCGCATGTTTTTTCCCAAAGATGATGAATAATAATAAGCGCCCCAAAAGGGGAAAGCAACCTTTTGCTACAAGCCACAACAATCGGAGGCAATTAATTGAGAAAGTTACACCAGACAAGAGCATAAGTGATATATAATCATAAATGAAACTCCTAATTGAGAAAGTTACACTAGACAAGAACATAATGAATGCAGGTCTAGACTCTAGAGAAGCTGGTGAATAATCTATCTCTATTTGGGAACTAATTATCATGTCGTTATTCCTGGAGTCTAATTTTATCTCAAACATATTCTTAGCTGAAGTATATTTTATTATGTTGTTTTGTATTATTATTGAAAATATTAATAGCTTTTGCATTCATTACTCGTTAAGAAGATATTATTCATTTATATTTTTTTTACATCATATAAAAATTGAATTCCCTTAAGTTTAATTATAGTTTTTGAAGGTGATCTCATGTATAGCATATTTGCTAATTTTTATCTTTTTCAGATTAGGTTAAATTAACTTAGATTTATGTGTCTAATTTGAAATACTTGTTATAATGAACATTATTATATGTGAACTGTATATCATTTAATAAACGAACCTTTTCACTGCTGATTCCTGATTGTGATATATCGGAATGGACCAAATGAATGAAGGTAAGAATTCCTTCAATTGGATGGGACCTATACCCAGGGTGAATATCATGGATCCTCAAAGCCTGAAAGAGGTGTTTCTAAAGATAGATGAATATCAGAAGCCAAAGGGGAATCCTCTGGTCAAGCTGTTAGCTACTGGACTTGCAAACTACGAGGGTGAGAAATGGGCTAAGCATAGGAAGATTATCAACCCAGCATTTCATCTAGAGAAGTTGAAGGTAAATAATTCTATTCAACATATGCAAAGGGTTACACAGATTTATGATGCATTTGTCTTGTTCCAGCTTATGATGCCTGTAATATACCAAAGTTGTAATAAGATGATCAGCGAGTGGGAGACTTTAGTCTATGAAAAGGGTACTTGCGAGTTGGATGTGTGGCCTTATCTTCAAAACTTGTCAAGAGATGTCATTTCCAGGACAGCATTTGGAAGCAATTATGAAGAAGGAAAAAGAATTTTTGATCTCTTAAAGGAACAAGCAAGACTTTTAGTACAGGCTGTCCAATCAGTGTATATACCGGGTTGGAGGTAAATGAGCATACAAGTTTCTCAACCTAAATTCAATTATTCAATATCTTCATATGTTTATAAATGATGTGTAGGTTTCTGCCGACTCAGACTAATAAAAGAATGGAAGCCGTTGACAAAGAAATACGAGCATCGCTTAAGACCATCATCAACAAGAGAGAGAGAGCAATTAAAGCAGGTGAATCTGAAAATGATGACTTGCTGGGTTTGCTCATGGAATCAAATTTCAGAGAGATTCAGGAACATGGAAACATGACGACTATGGGAATGAGTAGTCAAGATGTCATTGAAGAGTGCAAGTTATTTTACTTTGCAGGTCAAGAGACAACCTCAGTTTTGCTTGGTTGGACATTGATTCTGTTGTCCAAGTATCCAGATTGGCAACACCGGGCAAGAGAGGAAGTCTTGCGAGTCTTCGGAGACGATGTTCCAGATTTTGATGGGTTGAATCATCTGAAAATCGTAAGTATATTTCTTATATGCACCTCTTGAGCTCTAAGGTGGACAGTAAATATGCCATCTGTTTAAGAATGCAGAACGAGTGATCTATGTATGATGATTTAGATGTATAGAAACCTTGAAGAAGATAATCGTCATCTTTATACTTCCATCTAAATTTTCATATCCTATCAAAATAACAACTGAAAGGTTCTAATTAAAAAGAAATACATATGACTAAAGTGATTGCCTTATATTATCGTAGTTATCATGATTTTGTGTACCTAAGAATAGTCATGCTATTTTCAACTGTAGATTTACTTTGCTTTGATTATCATGGCAGGTAACGATGATTTTGTACGAGGTCCTGAGATTATTCCCACCAGTAGTTCAGCTTAGCCGAGCTGTCCACAACGAAACAAAGCTTGGAAGTTTGACTTTACCGGCTGGCGTGCATATCTCGTTGCCGACAATCCTGGTTCACGTCGACCCTGAGCTATGGGGTAATGATGCATCAGAGTTCCAACCGCAGAGATTTTCTGAAGGAATTTCCAAGGCAACTAAGAACCAAGTCTCGTTCTTCCCTTTTGGATGGGGTCCTCGAATTTGCATCGGCCAAAACTTTGCTTTGGCAGAGGCAAAAATGGCTTTGGCGTTAATTCTGCGACGCTTCGCATTCCACCTTGCCCCATCCTATGTTCATTCTCCTCGAACAGTCATAACGCTTCAGCCGGAACACGGTGCTCCTTTAATTTTACATAAGCTGTAACTTTGAACATCTATGACAACTAGCGGTATAGCTAAAATCGTGTGATATATATACGCTGGTTTTTCGTTATAAAATATGTATTATAGTTCAACACGTTTTTTCTTATTTTACTAGTGCTGTAAATGCACCAAGATTTTCCGTTATGCACTGGTTTCGGTTCCTATTTTAATTACATTAGTATTTTCTATAAAGTTCAGTTCTACGCAAAGGTTTGAATTTTGTTTACCGACTGGTACATACTTTATCAGTCGGGAACGCTACGAAATAGGAATACTTAGAGAACGGTACAAAATAAGAGTCTTTATGTATCGGATGTAAATACTGATTAGTATTGGCCTGTTTTGTTTGATACCGATGATATATTAATCAGTATTGAAAATATTGAAAAATATACGAGCTAAGTAGTAAAATTTTCAATTTTTTTAAAAAATTTAACTCCAGCCTCCCTCTCTCTCATCTTCCACTGTCTGTTGATCAAAGCTTTTTTAATTAGTTATTTAATTAAACTTTTATTGTGATTTTTAATTTTAAATTTTAAAATAAAATAAATATTTTTATTACTAATAATAATTATACATTAAAAACTTAAAAATAAATTATTTTATTTAAATTTATTTTAATCTTTTATATAATATTTATTACTAAAGTATTATTAAAAATATTTTATTTTTTAAAATACATAATTTAAAAATTATTATTTATAAAATGATATTTATTTTTATATATTTTTAATTATTAAATCAAAATTTATTTGAAATTTATATATTTTAAAAATATTTTTAGATTTAATTATATTTATTAATAATTATTAAATTAATTTTATAAATTAAATTAAATTAAAATATTTATAATTGTAGTAATAATTAATTTTAATCAATTAAATATATAATGATAGTAAATTAAATAATATATGTTTTTGTTTTATATTTCAATTTTACTTGGTTGTTTTCTTATTGCGAACTTTTGTTGTAAATTGTAATAATTTGAGAGTTAAATATTTTTATTATTCTTTTTAATGGATATTTTATGTAATTATTATTTATTATATAATGAAAATTAAAATTGTAATATTTTAAATACTTTGTGGTTCAGCCAGATTTTGCTAAGGCTGGACGTTGTAGTTTGGGTCCATGATTCTGAATAACTTCGGCTGGAGATCACCTGCAAAACAGTAAAGGCACACCGGGGATTGGTTCCCAGCAAGCCCCTCCGACGCTCAAGTTAGTCTTTTGGTAAAGGTTGTGATGATTGTAAACAGAGTGAAGTAGGGTTTCTTGTGTCGTACCTGAATAATAGAGAAATAGTACCTTATACACTTAGAATCGCTAGGTTTAGGTATTTACGTGAGTCTTTGCGTTTGCATGGGAGATTATCTTCTACGACTGGGCCGTCGATAACTGGGCCTGGGATTGGGCCTTGTATGGCCAGCCCAGCCGACCCAACCATAAGCCCCCTACTCCTCGAGTCTGATCGAAGAGAAGGGTCGAAGGAGTATATAAGGATTACGCTGTTTGTCTGTTCGACGGCTCACTATAAGGTCGATCGGTCGGAGATCGATGCCCTACGTGATATAGCTCTTGTTACGATCAGGGACCGAGCGTGCATTCATACCTGGTGCGCAATTGTTCGGTCTGGGAAAGGACAATCGGTTGTATTGCTCTAGAGCTGGGCAATTGCTCGATTCGGGCTTAGAACAGGGCGGTCGATCGGTTCGAGTTATGCCAGGATGATCGATCGGACATTGATGTCTAGTCGCAACGCTAGACCTAGTTATGATTTGACGATGCGTATCTTTTGGGCACCGTTCAGAATTTGAAAAGGTGCGTCCTCTCAACTGCCGCGCAGCTATCATGCGTTGTCACACGCTGTCAGGCTTGTCCTCTCGGCTGTCACGCCGCTTCGGGTCTTTAATGACTCTAATTCACCTCGGTTTGGATCTTGCCACGTGTCCGACGTCGGCTCGGATTTCGCCACGCGTCTAATGTTGATTGGTACTTTCATTCAGTGGATTGCTGTTATAAATATTGGAATCGGCGGACTATGGACCTTCTTTACCTCACATCTGATTTTTCAGTCTCTGCTCTCGTTATTTTCAGTTTCGTTGGTTACGAGTTCCGGAGCTTTACTTTCACCGCCGTTCAAACCCCCAAATCTCAGCCATTAACTTAGGTACGTCCCCTTTCCACTCCTAACCCTATAACTTTCTTTTTTGCAATCATGTCGTTGAGTGGTCTTAGAGATGTGGGTAGCCTTAGGGATGAAAACATTGAGAGGGCTTCGCGAGTAGTCGGGCCGCCTGAAGTAGCAGCAGAAATGGTGACGGCGCTGGAGGTTAGGGGGGTTGAAGAGGTCACGGTTAGTGACCGAAAGGATGGATTGGTCGTCGAAGAGCCGCCGAAATACAAATCAACAATGACCATGGCGGAATTGAACCAATCGGTCATCAAGAACAACATTCCTTTGTCCTGGGGGCCCAAGCTGGCATTCGAGAGGGAACGAATCCATAGTAATTTGGGAGGCTACTTTGCTGTTTTGGACAGCTTCTTTTCGACCGGGAGTATGAAGCTTCCATATGCCCCAATTATTGACGATGTATGCGACATTTACGCATTGAGGCCAAGCCAAATTCCTCCGAACGGCTGGAGATTTATTAACGGCCTGACCTTACTGTGCCATCAATTCGGGAGTCCCCTATCGATCGGAATTTTGCGCCACTTCTTGAGAATGAACTAGAGTTCAAGTGTTGGCGCCGGGGTCCCTCATTTTCAATATAGGGATGCGAGCTATCGTCCGGCTGGGACAGCCTCGAAAATCCAGTCTTGGAAGATGAAGTACTTTTTGTGATGACCCCAGGATCGTCCTTCGAGTCCAGGCCGTGGAGATACCCTCTAGCCGAGCAATGGAACGACCTCTTGGGTTTAACCCTTAGTAGAGAGGAATGGGAGGTGGTCTACCGCATTAAGGCGCTCGGTCGATACGACTTTGATTGCCTTATTCAGGGGTATCGCGGGGGAGCGTCGACCAGCTCCTTCTTAATCAACTCCCCGCCCCAAATTAGCTGGCTAGGGAAAGAAACTGCTCCTCCTGGTTGACTCCTTACGCTTTAACCGTTTTGTTGCCTTCACAAGCATTGGTTTTGGTTTCTAACTTGTTTTTTATATTTATGCAGCCATGGCAAGGCTCGGGGATTTCGACGGATCCTCAGCTCCACTAGAGGCCAGCGCAAGGCTGCTAAGCCTTCAAAGGCGAAGGGGCTTGGCAAGAAAAGGGAAGCTAGCGTGGAAGTCACTCAGCCTATTGTTCCCGAGCAAGGTGTTGCTCAACCCACTGTTTCCAAGCCGTCTGCGGTGCTCATTTTGGTCGTCATTCCTGTTCAGCCCAAGGTGGTATCCTGGTCGGGAGGCGAGGGCTGTGTGGTCGTAGAGGAAGAAGAGGAGGAGGTGGAATGACCCCTCAAAAAGAAGAAAACTGTTCGAGTTATCGACCGACCGCCTTG
>JAOQMR010000005.1:24256650-24270691 GCA_027563865.1 Erythroxylum pelleterianum
TGCCAAATCCTAAGTGGGAGCTTAGGTAGAGGACGTAGGTCTTAGCACCGAACCTCTATAAAAACAGCGTTTGCCTTCCTTCCCTATACTCTTTATTTAATTTGATTAAATTATTTTGTGTGTATTAATTCTGCAATTTTTTGTAGAGCTTATCGAAAAGGATTAAAGATCTATTCAACCCCCCTTTCTAGATCGCTTTCATTAGGTTCCATAATCCAACCTCCACATGTTATGTAGCTCACTAGCATACTTAGTCCTCTAGTTGACAGTGGAACACTATGTGCCGTTTATTGAAATTGGTACATTCTTATGTCTTATCTTTTCCAAGTTAATTCCTAGTTTCCAAACTTAGAGAAATATGGGAGTATTCACTAAGGGCCATGGTTTAGCCTCTATAACTCTTATAGCTTCTGCTTTTGTTGAAAATTTAAGCAATATAAGGTTTTACTATGATAGAAGGACCTCAATTAACCCTTTGCCTTTCCATTGCTTTTGAGCCCAACTGCTGATGATTGAAAAAGGGGTGTGTTTTCCTATAAAAAGGTCGATCAAGGTGGAGTTCCAACTCTTGGCTCCTTCATTTAACACTTCTATGTTAGGGGACACCAAACTACGTCCATTTATATATCTCCTATATGTTTTTGGAAAGCTCCTGAGTTTCTTTAACCAGGGTTTTATCTTTTCTCACTTGTGCTAGTTTTTAAGCTTTTGGGAGCTGTCTATTTTAAAGGGAAGGAAGAAGGACTATGATCAAGGGTTTGGCATTGAATGCAAGGATCTGATTATGGTTGGATTCGTCTAGACCAGGAGGTGAGATGAAAGGCGACTGGAGGTCCAAAGAGTGTACAAATAAGATGGTCTTCACCTGAGAAATCTACTGGTCAGCAAGCCTGTGGACATATAAGACGGGTTGTATTCTAAGTTATAATCTGACTTTTCTCCCACCACCTATTGCCAACGAAGTCGAGAATTTAGAATCAATAAGTTTAATTCTTTAGGAGATAGACTCCAATAAACTTGCAAACTTTGTTCGACATGCTTCTAATTAAAAATAATATGCCTTTATACATAAATATAACAACAAAAATCAATATTAAGAACATTATCAATGATTTTATGCTTGTACTACTAATTCTTTAAACCTAAAATGCAACAAAGATATCAAGGAATTAGAAAAGTATTAAACATTTTAATTTAATATTTATAAGTTTCATTTAAATTTATGTAATTTATAAAAATTATTATGTATTAAAAAATTGAGAAACTATTAAATATGATTTTGACAAGATTAATTAGTAAAATTTTAATTTTATACTTCATTTGGTATCTCTATATTTTTTAACCATTTCTTCAAACTTTTTTTAATTTAAAATACGAACTTACTAATATTTGACATATTGTGAATGATACCTCTTTTTAGATAACTAATTTCTTTTTTTTTTAGTTTTTAGTTTTTCAGTTTTTATATAGTAAAGTTATTACATAAAATGCAAGCAAACATCTATGGGAAAGAAACTCCCTTCTTATACTAGGCAAGGATGACTTTTGACATTTCAATCCAACCAGCTAATTGAATATTATACAAATTATTGTTAAGTTCGACAAATTAAATGGAATTAATTAATTAGATTTTTATTTATAATAACTCTTGGAATTTCTCTATTAGATTAATACTGTTTTCATTAGTTTTGTTGAATTTATCCAATTAATTATTAAGATATTATATCGCATAACTTAGACAATTATCATCAGAAATTTATAGATTTAGTTATATCATGCTATTATAAATATATTTATTTGCTTTTTCTATATGTTAAACATATCATAAATAGGTCATACTTATATGATAATATCTTGAGAGATTATGCATTCACAAGGGAGCAATACTAGTTAACATTGTGTTGAGTATTATTTGAAGTGTTGTACTTTTAACGATAATAGTATACTACCGTTATAAATAACGATTCTGAGTGAATGTGAGCTTTATCTACTTAACTGTAGTTTAATCACATTCTTCATGCCAAGACGTATTTAATTGTTTTTATACAACTTGATTATAAAATTAAAAAACAATAATAAATATATTCTTTAATAATATCCACATGTCGAAGGGGCAAATCAAATAACAGATGTAATTTCCAATGAAGAGAGACTTGTACATTACAGAGAACTCGCCCATAAGCCCTCCCTCTCCCAGCCCCATCCCACCCGTATTCTGGTCCTGAATCTAAGACAATCCATACTGCACAGCTCCCACATTTCTGTGGGCAGCAACTGCAACAGCAGCTGCACCAACTGCTCCAAATTGGGACTGTGCCTGCAGTAGTTTTGCATCCATAGCCATTCGTTCGCTCAACTGTTCCACCTTAGCTTGCGAGTGGTAGAAGGGGGTTGTGTGCATATCTGTCGCCATGTCAGGGATCTGTTTGGCTGCCATATTATAAAGTAGCTGCTGTTGTTTGGTTTGTGAACCGTCATTCGACTCCGAAATAGATTTCCCTTCAACCATTATATTGCTTTGGAAGAAGCAGTGAGACGATGTTGCCTGATGAGGGAGGAGTGCATTTCTGTAAAAGCCCCTTGAATCATAGGCATCTTTGGCGTTTCTTCCATTCTCGCAAGGCACCACTGATCCCACAACTCTCCCTGGTTTTGCTGCTCACCAAAAAAAAAAACATATATATATAGTAGTGGCAAATGTGGCACTTGACGGCAGGAAAACCACAATTTGTTTCTGTTTGATCAATATTAATGACACTATGATCACAAGATATGGAACTCGGATGATTAAGTTCAGACGCTATCAGTAGAAAGCAACCCGTATTGTGACAAGAAATGCTGTGAAGGATCCCACATACAAAGAACCCCAATTTAGGTTTTAAATTTGAACAAACAGTTAGGTTTGATTCCTTCCGATGGGTTGAACTCATATGTGAATATTGTAGACCTGTGATACCAAGCCTATGGAAAAGTATAAGCCCGTCAAGGAAAGGAAAGGAAAGCAACTGATAAGAGAGCGATATAGAAAAAAATTAAGATAATGCGACAATTGTTGGTCATAACAATCCCATATCCATTCTATAGGTAGATGCTCTCTTAAATGCTACCACATCCGACAGATTGCGTAGGAAGTAATGGGGGTGGATTGACTGAATATTTGGTATGTGGCCCATAAAAGTGCTGTAAAATACTCTCTTAATGTTATGTTAAATAAATATATGCTTGAGGTTTACAAATGTAGGGTATCTTTTGTACTACAAAGGTAATCTATTCATAAATAATAATTAGGCAAATCAAAAGGGATATGCAAGAGCAAACAATCTGAGGATTTCTAAGGCTGTTGAGAGCCAGGTATTTCACACAAAGAAAAAATGTTCTGCTTCCTGTTGAAGATGAAGAAGATTTAGTATTTTCTATGGGAATATTACTACGTATCCAGTGTAAGAATAGTTTGTGTAACCAATGGGTATATTCTTTTCTCTTCTCTTCCTTCTTCCTATTCTTTACTTTTAATATATAAAGGGAAAAACTTGACATAAAATGTTTTAAATCAAGAGATAAACTTTGCAAAGAAATAACCTACTAGACATACATGTGTTAAAGCCTCTTTGGTTTTTGTCCTCAATAGTGCTATTATCATCCAAATGCTTTTAGTCTTCAATCATGTCTTTCTTTTCACTTCTTGTTTCTGGTTAACAACAGATGACCGTCTAATGCCAAATATCTACAAATTTGTACATAGCCTAATTTACACTCAGCCTCTTTAAGGCAACTTAGCTTCACAGTATCTTTGTTAACGGAGAGCTCCCCAAGATTGAAGTTACTTGTAATGGAAATTGATTTTCATTTTAAATAGTTGATATATTGGATAGACAAAAGTGGAAATTTATCTATTGTATTGACTTCCACCATTAATCTCATGGAAATAGATGAGCTATCTCAATAGATAACAGATTGCAAATTCTAGCAATTTGGGAATCAAAAAACATATGCATAACAAGATGGATAATCAACAGAAAACGCCTATGAAAATGGTTTGGCTATGATAATCTTCTTCAATTTGAAAGTAGAAAGCAAGTTTGGTAAACCATGTGCGAACCATGTATGCTGAACCATTTATGAAAAGCTTTCTCAATAGCCATAAGGATCAAATGTGACACATCCATTCTTCTGATTCAAAGAAACTAAAATGTATAAATAACAAAAAATTTATTGTTTTACCTGTTGGCACTCGAGGTGGAGGCCTTGAAACCTTGGACAGATTTCCAGAAATTGTGTCTAAACCAGAACCTATAGATGTCTTCTCTTTCACTTGGTGATTTTCAATCAAAATTGGATTTGTCGGCATATTTGTGGCTGAGTGAACAGTAGGCCTGAATATAGCAAATGATCTAAGACACATATTGCAACCACCCTATACGAATATTCATAGAAAAATAGAAGAGGATTTCTAATCACAAAAACCATACCGGGGAAGAGAGACATGCTTCCTCTCAAGAGGAATTACTGGTGCACTTCTACCACTGTTTTCCTCAAGATAAGCAAACTGCTTTCTAAACTGGCCAATAGCACTGCGTTAAGAATACATTATATCAATCACAAACAAGGAGCTTGAAGTTTGAGATTTGTGATATAAGACAAAGGATTAACAATTAGTAGGAAGCAATTAGAACCTAGGATAGATAAAGTTACTGCCTTCATTTCCATTGATATAGTTCTTGAGCAGCTGCGGATGGTACTCCAGTATTTCCCGGTATAGAAGTTCCCGAACATCCTCCTTTGTCATCCTTCGTCTTTCAAAGTCAAACTCCAACTTTGAAATTGGCTGACAAGAAGGTTCTCTTTCAATTTTTGATAAGCCCTTAAAGTAAGGATCAGCTAGTGCCTGAAAATAAGAACTCGCAAGAATCATTATATCGGAATACAAGAAAAGGAAAAATGGAACTTATAGTTCATTATTTTTCACTTAGAACAGAATCAGACAGAGAAATGGATTTACTTGTCAATAGACGTGTTATATGGACAACATTTCTATTACAAGAATAAAGAAAAAACCTCTTCAGCAGTTAGTCTATCGGTTGGATCAAATGCTAATAGCCTATTCAGAAGGCGGACAGCTAACGGGTCTGCTTTTGGAAATCTCTGAGCAAATGGCACAGGCTGTTTCCTTCTCATTGCTGTCAAGTATTTTCTTGCTTTATCATTACGAACCTACATTGTTACAAGGAAAGCAACATTGTAACAGGAGCAATAAGTACCGACGAAAGAACAAAAGAAAACAAGGTAATAGCATAACAGAATTAGACAATAAGAATCATACCCCCGCAATGGTTTCTGGTGAAGGTGTCCCAAGAAGATCAGTGATCAGATCTAATTGATGAACAACACTCCTACCCGGAAACAATGGCTTCCCTGTCAAGACTTCAGCAAAGATGCAGCCAACGCTCCAAATGTCAATTGCTGGAGTATACTACAATCAGTTGAAAAGAATCTATATCAGGCACTTTGATTATGAAGTAGACACTACGGGGCAAGATGTAACATGACATGATTACCTGAACGACAGACATTTCAACTTCCAGGAGAGTTCAAATCCTCCCTGAACAAGAATTATCTTAATCTAGGCATTACTTACTAGAAAGAATTCAGAAGCATTTTACAGAAAAACATGTTTTGTTTAATACTACACTACATCTGCTATAGTAACATCCAATATGAGACTGATTTTTAAGATAGATCTTGATTAAACTGGTCCATAATAGGAAATTGATAATAAGTTACACCTTTATCATTGGCCACTCTGCAACTACCTAAGGAAAAGAAAAGCTGATTACGCTTCAAAAGAAACAAACAGGTTCCAGCATGAAATACTCTATTTCTCATGCTAAAAGTGCTGAAAGTGAGTATTGAGAATGGCGCAAAAAGAGTGAAACCTTCAGGAACTTACTTCACATTAATACAATTCAAGAAACCCTTTTATACCCAAAAGAAATTTTGCTCAATTGAGGCAAGGAAGCAACAAACAATATTTTGCAAAAGGAATCCGAAGTCTTAATCACAAGAACTGCTTTGTATTTTATACACAAAAGTCTCACATATCAGAAGAATATACACAAACACATTAACAGAAATGAAAATAGTTCAGAAAAATGTCCAAAACAGACTATTCTAGTTCCAATGTTTATTCACATGCAATCAACATTTTCTTTTCATGAGAATAGAGGTCCTATAAGCAACAACTTTGGATAAAAGCAAAGGCGAGTAATTTCAGTGCCATTAAACCTATGGTATGATAGAATATTCACACCGAAAAATTCCATAAACATTAGGCAGTCAACTATAGTTTTTGTAATGGATCATGATAAAATTATCATGAATCCATGTTATGACTATACGTTATAAATCTGGTGATAGGTATGAACAAGAAGCCAAGAACATCATCAATTTTAAGATATACAAGCAACAGAAATGAGAGAGGCTTTGCAACCAAAAAAGTCGTATCTCAGCATTTGGTCCATGATAACACATAAATTATGACCATCTAGCTATCGTTCAAAGAAAAGGAAGGTTTGCACAAGTTGGATGAGCCATACCTTTGAAAAAAAGGATCCACAGAGCTCAGGAGCTCTATACCATCTTGTAGCAACGTAATCCTGGACGACGCATATCATTAATGAGCATTTCTGAGACCCTAAAATAGAAACCAAACTATAATATCATCAACATCATGTTATAAGTACATACCGTCCAAAAAACTGTAGTTGGAGTATCACCAAATGCTACCCTCGCCAGCCCAAAGTCACAAACTTTAAGTTTGCAATTAGCATTCGCCAATATATTTTTGGGTTTCAGATCTCTATGGTACACATTTGCTGCAACCAAACAACTTCATTCAGAACAAAGGTAGACCAAAATGCGTAAAGTTCACACATGAAATTAAAAATAAAAAGCATCATATCAAATCAAATTATCCATTATTATGCTCTAACCAAGGATTACAAAAACCATTTGCACCAAAAGCATCTTAAAACCGACTGATAAATAAAGGAGAAAATTGAGAAAAGACAAAAGAAACCAACAGCATACCTGTATGCATGTACTTTAGTGCTCGTAACATCTGATACAAAAAGAACTGATGGTGTTCGCGAGTCAAATCATCATTAGCTTTGATGACTTGGTGAAGATCAGATTCCATTAGTTCAAAAACAACAAATATGTCTCTAAACTCCCTCTTTGAGGGTGGCAACATTATGCGCTTAATTTCAACAATATCAGGATGTCGTAAAAGCCTAAGCAATTTTACTTCTCTTAAGATACGAATAGCATCAGAGATGTGTTCAAAAACATTATTGATCTTTTTAATTGCCACTTTTTCTCCAGTATGTGTATCGGTTGCTGCACAAACAACTCCATAGCTTCCCTTTCCTATAATTTCAAGGATCTTGTATCTATTTGCATCCCCATACTCGGTGAAGAAGTCCAAATCTTTTAAATCCTGAAACATTAGAAAAGATAGTTGAGTAAGCATGTACCAGTTGGGGATTTAAAAGGCCAACATAACTTCTACTTCTTCAATAGAAGAAGAGATAAAGGAACATGTCTTGCAAAGGAACACTAGAGAATAGTCATTCCTTTCCAGTGATATGTAGAAGGGTCTTCAAATTTTCTGACACTTGCTCAAGCAATTAACACTAACCACAGTATTATCTGTGTCAAAATCAAAGAGAACTTGCAATCTCAGGGAAATCTGATAGCATTAGGGCAGATCTCGACTTAGTCATATTAGATCACTCAAATCAGATATTGCATCTTAACTCAGTAAAGAGACCACCACAAACTTAAGCCTAAATCTCCATGCAACTGCCAGGCTGCGAGCTTCAAAGAAGATAATTTGTTTGGTTTTTTAGTCTCTGCTCTCCGTAGGGACAAAACAAAATCAATATAACCAATACCCATTTCAATCAACAGAGAAAGAAATAATTCTAGTGAGAAAAAGCGCTTCATAAGAATAAAAAATCCAAAATTTTCAAAACACACTCAGAAACCAAGTATTCACTTTTCTTCAATATACTAGAATTCAAGATCAACGAGGGAGAAGCCGACCTTCTTTGCTTGTTGCATCTCTTCTACCAAAATAATAATAATAATAGACAAAGCCTACAAAAATCAAACACCCAACTCACGAACAGAAGCTTCGACTTTCTTGGTTTCTCCTTTGGCGAAAAAGACAGAAAGAGCATAAAAATTTAGAACATCTCCTTGAAGAACCCTACAAAGAATTCAACCTTCCTTCTCTCTCTTTCTTGGAATCTCAACAGCATTAGCTACACGTAGTACTTTGTCTTGAAACAAACAATCCGACAGATTCCCTTCTCTCTCTTCTTTTCCCTTCAAAACTTTGTCTTCTTCTTCTTGAACTCCTTCACCTTCTCGCAACACCCACAAACCAAGACAACAAAACCCCAGAAACCAAAAGAGCTAAAGGATAATAAGGAAATACGAAACCCCTCTGGATTTTTGGTGATCTTGGGGTTTTGCAGAAGATCTGTTGGATGAGACTCGGTGGATCCAGAGAGAGAAAAAGAGAGGAAAGTTAAGGAGTCGTTGTTTTATAGTTTTTCAAAACTAATATATCAGTTGGAAGAAAAGAAATAAGAAACATAATCTTATTCACCAATTAATTCCACCGCAAAAATTTTAGATGAATTAATTTTTCAGGTTAATTTAACTTGGTGATTAAAATTTAATTAATTAGTTAATTTTATAAATTAATTAATTTTTATTTAAAAGTCTCTTTAAATTAAATTTTAACTTTTTAATAAACAAAAATAGCCTCATTTTTTAATCCTATTTCAGATTCTCCAACTTTTTTTTTGAAATTAAAAAAAAATTTACTATAGTAAAACGATGTACAATTTCAAAAGAAGGAATATCCTATTCCCTTTGCCATATGTATTTTGTTTCTTAATTTAATGGAGACTATTCCACAGTATTCCTCCTTACCGTATGTATTTTGTTTCTTAATTTAATGGAGACTATTCCACAATATTCCACCTAACTTTACCTTGGTAACCCCTTGTTATATGGATAGAAAATAGAAAGCTGTTAAGCATCTTCTCTAGTATTTTCACCATGATCTTAGGAAACACAATATGAGAGGACCAATAGACACCCTAAAATTAAGCATATAATTTATTAGTTGCATTCTCTTAGTAAAAGAGAGACTCTTATTATATCAACTATTGGTACTCTTTTGTATTTTTCTGTGAGAGGCAAGAAGTCTCTATATAAGGGCCTCTTATAGGAGATTGGAGCCTTCTTATATTCAAGATCCATGGAGAAAAAATGTGAAGTTGTTGAAGATATGAAGTCAATTTCTTTCATATCTAAACCGAATAAAACTTTGAAGCACCTAATGGTAGACATTAGAGTGTTAATGAAGTTATGATACACCTGAAAGAAGCAAGAATTCATTAAAAAGGAGAGACTATAAATATTGAGTTTTTTGCATTTAAAGTGAATTTTAAAACTCTTCTCATGGCTGATCATATGACTAGTTAACCTTGACAATACTTTCATACTTAGAGGGTAAATAATCGATGGGACAAAAGATGGCCCTGCCTTAATGCTTTTTAGCTCCTTTGAAGAGCCTAGTAGGTTCACTATTGACTAAAATGATATATGAGACAATGGATATGGATTAATAGATCCAATAAATGAATATTAAAGGAAAGACAAAACCATGTAAGGTATTAATAAATAGCATGAATTCTTTCAAGGAACTTGGATTGGAAATCTTTGGAATAAGGCTAACAAAGATCTTGTTAATTTCCTTCATCTTAATGCTCTTTTTGAAGAATTATATTACAACTTCTATTACTAATTGCTTTAGCATGTGCCATAATTTTTAAAACAAAGCATTAATGCCATTAGGTCTTTGAGCCTTATTTGTATGTAAAGTAAAAAGATCTTTCTTTATCTCATATTCAATAATAGGTAATGCCAACCTATTTGCATCTAATGCTGGAATTATATCAATGATAAAAGATTATAGCAAATGAACTAAAGAAAAGCAATTAGAGGAGCCTAAAGAGCTGCAAAAGTATGCATAGGTTTCTTCCAATAATTTTGAGCAAATGGAAGTTACAAAGCTATCAAGCTTTTGGAGGGAGGATATTTTATTAAATTTCCCCCTGGAAAGAATGGATTTGGAGAAGAAGGAAGTGTTCCTATATCTATGCCGAACCCATTGAACCCTTGATCTCTGCCTAAGTAGGGAATAATTTACTTCCACAACTTGCACATTTTCATTTAATGCCTATTTTTCTTCTATTTATTTTTTATAAGTTTAGACAGTTTTGATAAAGAAGTAATTGAACCTTGGTGAGCCTATACTTAGCTAAAACAACAACTGCTTAAGTGTTATTGTACCTTTTTTGGTTCATTGTTTTAAGTTCCTTCTTGATTATTGGCATCATTCTCCTATAAATAAAAGATTTATACCCTCTAAAGAAGTGGTTTAGGCCTTTGAAAAATAAATTCTCAAACTTAACATCATTAATAAGGAAGTTGTTGAACCTGAATGGAGAGTGCCTTTTATGCCTTAGATCTATTTAACGGATAACTATAAGAGCGTGATCAGAGAAGAGAAGGTATCAAATAAATATAGTCTCTTTGGAAAGTAATTTAACCAATGGCTATTTACCTTACTTTATCAAGTTTCTTCCTTAAGAACCATCTTTTTAGTTGCTTGTTACTCCAAGTGAAAAATTGTCCTTATATATTAAGATCAGTGACTCTTATGCTAATTATTCATTTGTAGAACCCTCTAAATGATTTCTTAAGGAAGCATTGCCTTCAATTTCTAAAGGGTATAATGTGCTATTAAGTCCCTAAATACCATTTAGGGCTCATATATAGAGGAAGATATTATTGTAATTTGCTCCATAAATAAGTTCTCTAAAAGAAAAAAAATTGAAGCATAGATGAACGAGACACGAAAATGAGTTTTTTCCAGTAGTAATTCAATTTTCATATGAAGAACTTGATCAATTATGATAATGCTTATAACTTTTATTTTAATAGGATCAAAAGAGAGAACAAATATCCCATTATGGTAAGAGTAGTGATTAGAGATAACATGCCAATTAAGCTTAAGAAAGCTAAGCTTATTGATATTTTCCTCTTTCAACTTAGATTCTAGACAACATATTAAGAAGGAATTTAAATCTTGGAGATAATAAAAAAGAAGTTGTTGCTTATTGGGGTTTTTCAACCATCTCACATTCTAATACAAGAAAGCCATTATCAAGATAGAGTTAAGGTAGTTACATAATTCTTCCTCTTAGATTTCCTCTTTGTTTTGGTCTTAAAACTATATCCAAAATTAATATTATTTGAAGGGGTTAACAAAATTGATTATCAAAACATTGTAAACAGTCTCCTCCTTAAGAGTCATACCATTATTAGAATCAACCTAAGGATGAATTCATGATCGTGGAGTAATAATTTTAGCCAATTGTTCCTCAATCCTAAAAGGTAAAAGAGATGAAGGGGACAAAAGTTGGTTTAGGGGTTGCCCAGAATTATTAGGATCTTGAGTATATGAGCCTATGCCATCAAGGTTATCTAGGAGATCATAAGATAAACATAAGTTAGCAAGAATCTAGGAATTGTCAAAATTTAGACTTCTAAAGTAGTATTTTGACAAACATTCTCTAAAGAGCTAATTCATATTAACTCAAATAGTCTCCTTCAAAGAATTTCTTTTTTATTGGTTTCTAGGAAATTCCAAGATGATAACATAGAGGCCTCCATTAGTAAGAGACAAGAACTACATCTTAGACTAGAGCTTATTTAGTGCTTATGAGCCCAATCATTAAGTGGTAGGAAAGTAGGTCATTTGAAAAAAAAAGCTATTAATGCAAAATGCCACTTAGATGCACCTTCCCTAAGCAACTTAAGAAGTGGAGCAACAATCACATTACCAACTTCCATTAAATAGGGTAGGAATGTTAATAAGCTATAGGGGATGAGTGATTGAGAACTTGCTTATAAGAATGTGTTAGAAGGGAGTCAAATGTTAGTTTCATGGATGGAGTAAAGGTGTTAGAGGGATTAGGAGTAACTTGGTAATTACTTAATACCCATAAATTGCCTAATTCATTCTTCTTTCACTCTATTTAACTTTGTATTTCACTCTTACTTAGAAGATTACCTCTATAGTTATCAATCGAGGGAGTTTTATATCCTAGACCATAAAAGACAATACATCCATTATAGGATGGTAATAATAATGTTGAATAATATTAAATGACACACTTGTATCATATAGCCTTCTCCATATCTATATTATAAGCTACTTTTTAATATTTTAATGCACTATGAATTGAAGGTTAAGCCAAAATAGTTACTCATAAAGAAAAAAATTGTTAGGCATCTGTTTCTTCTTCTCTTTGTATTAGTTATAGCAACCCCTTCTTATTAGGTAGGAATGTCACCTTCAACATTGTCAATATCATCCTAACCGCTACAAAAAAATCTTCCACTACCCATTCTATAGTTTAGTCTTTTCTTTCTTTCTTTCTCATTTTAATATTCTTCAAACAATGTCTTCATTTATCATTTTATATTATTGCTAACTTTCTTACAAGGTTCCACATCACCTTTGATCCCAAATAAATTTTTGTTTAATTGAGTGGTTCACTCACCTTTCAAATATTTGTCAAAATAAAAAATATGGTTCTTTATACTAAGAACTAGTCCCACGTAAGCCTAAGCTAAATCATTGAGTCTTCTTAAAGAGATTGAATTATCAGTAGTACTTTAACTCTCTTGCATTTATTTGTAAATAAAATTGCAATTAAATAAGTGTAGTAAACTAAACGAATATCACATGCACCTTTTTTATTGTAAACTAGTAAACAATCATACCTTATTAAGTGAATAATCTACATAGATATGTATAAAAGGGAATTGAATAAAAAGCCATCACAAAATATATACTTTTTTTTAATTCGAAGAAACCCCGTAGGCGGGCCAAGTGGGCACACCTCTCCGAGGGCCTAACTGGCGCATCACCCCATAGGCGGGCGAAGCGAGCGTACCTTATTATCGATGGCCCAACTAGTTCTCCACCTACAGGTAAAACCTCAGCTGTCTCAGGCTCTTATAAGAGGGGCTAGCATGAAATCGAACCTGGTACCTAACTAAAGCCAAGCCCCGCTCTCAACCATCAAGCCACACTGTTCAACCTAAACAAAGCAAAAACACACCTTAGATTCTATGAACATACATACAACATAAACTTTTAAAAGAATTCCATATTCTTGAAAAAAAGTATCCAAAATGAAAAAGTAGAACATGTACATGACATAAAATGCCATCATGAGTTAATCTTAAGCAAGAAACTAAGTGAAATATTCAACAAAGCATACTTTTAGTTCATAAAATTCCACTTACTTGCTAAATAGAGTCTAAATAAAATACTATATGAAACATATAAATAAATTGGGAATATTATGCCCACTATAACCTAATGTTACTTCTCCATTAAATTTCGTTCTGTAATCATCTAAAGAAAAATCATATAAGACAATACGGTGATCAACTTAGATTATGGAATCTTACTATCTTTATTAAACAAATGAATGTATATACATATTATACTTATCCATTTGAAGGAGTTCTCCTTGTAAAGTTGCCATAAGTATCATTTTTTTATAATAAATCTTAAGGGTTAAGACTACCACCATGTTTTCAAGAACTAGCTTTATAAACTTTTGCCATCAAAAAACACATTTTTTCTAAACATGAAAACCGTTTCTTATCCTTGTATCTTGTTTACCTTTAAAAGTGTTAAAAACGTAATGCAAAGAAAATTGCTTATCACTATTAAAAGATAACGTATGATAAATGTTAGAGTAGTGCCCTAAAGGCAATCCCCTTTAGCGCATTTTGTTCACAGTCATGTACAGACTTTATGAATAAATAAAGCAAGGCATATTTCATTTATTTGATGTTCATTTTATTATGAATTGAT
>JAOQMR010000005.1:24315954-24327177 GCA_027563865.1 Erythroxylum pelleterianum
AAGTGCTCATTGAATGTGAATTGGATGAACTAAGTGTACTTAATGTGATTGTTAAATGTGTTCTGAATGTGCATTTGGATACAAAGTGGGAATTTTCAACTTTAAAGTTGAACGTCAGACTGAGGTCCGATGATATGGGAAAATGATTGAATGAGTTTATGTAAGTGTGAGTGATGCATTCCATTTCATGAATGCATGAAATATAATGGCTGTTATGACCAGAGTAGCCAACAATCAGAACTTTAAGCTCAACGAATGAAAATGAGCTTCGAACTCAAAAGTGATTTAGAGCCTCAGGCTCAACATTTAATGAGTCCTATATGGGACAGTTATTAATGAACCCTTTATGGGACAATTTAGGCACTCGGTCACAAAAAAAATAACAAATAAAAAGTGGGTCTTATATGCACTGCATATGCATAATATGAGTGATTAAATTGAATTGAATTTGAAGTGTGCAATGTGTAATGAATGTGAAATATGTGTTATATGACTTGGTGAGCTATCAATGATGGTTACTCACTAAGTTTGCAAAACTCACCTAAAATTTGCAATTATTTTTCAGGACTCAGAAGAATACCCCGTTAAGCAATGGGAGTATATCTACTGCATGTGAGTGAAGGAAGAGGTCGGGATGAGTTCACGTCTGCATTAGTGTTATCCTATTCTTGTATAAATTTGTATTCCGCAAATTTGTGTAAAATAGTGCTTTGTATTTATAGTGGGCCCCAATTGGCCATTGAAATTCTATTAATTGTAATGTGTTGACCGAAAATGTTTACGAATGAAAGTGGACCCAAATTGGTTAGTGGTTTACGAGCATTTGAGTGTTTTCAAAAAAAAATTATACTGAAACTTGTCTCATTGTTTGCTTTAGCATGCCACACTCACAGGTCACGAACTCGGATATCACCCACGATGTCAGATTCGGGTCCTGCGAGAGTGGGGTGTTACATATGTGGTATCAGAGCCCAGAAGTACTATCTTATATGGGCGTATTATGAAATATGTGTCAAGTTACATGCATAAAAGCCATGTCATAGCATGTGTTCATTGTTTAAGCTATTAGAAATAGTGAGGAAAATGATATGTTAGAATGTGAGAAATGGAAGTTTTGGATATCATGGAACAAGAAGAAGTGTATGGTTAGATGTGACAAATAAAGATTTAGCGTATTGGTATTGGTGGATGTATTATGAAATACGACATTAGTGTTATATTGGGGTATATCCTTGAAAGTGGGATAGATATGAATATATAGTTGTGGATCGATAGAGGAAAATAGAGATATGTTAGAAATGGCAAGATTTCAGGATGGTTATGCATCTATGATTCTGAATTGATTGTGAGCATACGTGGGTATGACGAAATAATGAAAAATTGGAATGTGAGACGATGATAACGATAGATGAAAAAGTTGTCAAGGTTCAGTTGATTTGCTTATATGAATGTACATCTGATAATGGGAACACCATGGCAAGTGAAAATATTAAGCATATATGTATTATATGTGTGGAGAAGATATCGGAAGCAATCGGTGAGTTGGTGAATAATTGCTAGTCATAATTCCTATAGTTTAAAGTCCAATATGAGTTAGAGTAAGAAGTGACAGTGCTTATAGTGATAAATTGGGAATGAATTGAGATTGTCAATGATATTACCATATTTGAAAAAAAAAGAAGAAGAAAAAGAAGTGACATGATCATGGCATAATCCTCACGATCGAGAACAGGCACAAAAAGGGAAGTGTTGTTTAAAATCAAATGAGATCAAGGTATCCTTAGCATAAGCGACCAATTGGTGAGTTGTCCTAAATATGTCTCTCAATAAGATGTAATGATTTTGATGATACATACTTCAATGAGCCTTATTAAAAAGGATATTCTGATTATATGAGTTATGGCATGAATTGATCTTCATGAGATATTATGAATAGCTAAAATTGATTTTATTAAGGCACTAAGAGTGGCTGACAAGAAATGGTGAAGATAGTTAATTTATAAGAATCCCATGAGCGGGATCGATGGAAGTAGCAAGAAATCTTATTTTTCTTAAAAAAAAGAGAGAATCTCCCTGAATTGGGTTAAGTTGATTAGATGATTCAATTTAAGAATGATCAATGAAGGGACAAATCATAAATGAATTAAAAGTCATTATTGGAGTCCTAATCCTAGTGGAGACTCAAGCGTAAGAGGTAGAATATGCTACTGAGAAGGTATGCATTGTGTTTGATGTAAAAGATCAGACTATGTGATTGGATTATTGAATTAAGGAGACATTAATTACGAATATGAGGAGAATATAGGTTCCCGTTATACACATGTTCGGGAGACACAAATTTGATATGATTAATGTATTACCAACCCAGAAAGTAACGATTGTAAATAAATTGAAGTATATGGAGAAATTGGTGTAAATGAACAGACGTTAGAACACGTTAATGTGAAATTTGAGAAAATCATTCAAGAGAAGACGCCAAGTGGGAAACTGAGAATAATATAAGAGAATTTTACTTCATTGGGGAAATGAGATACTTAAAGAATTATGAGAATCAATCATGGGTACAAGGAGTTTTGGGTTGTAATTGTCGGAGGTAACAATGACCTGATAGTATTATACTATTGAAGAGTAGAGTGTTTCAATTGTGTTTGGATTGGTTAGTGACTATGATCATAAACGATATATCGAATGTATTTGAAAAGTGCAGAAGAATATTTTGAATATTTGAAGAATCTTATATATATCATGGAAGTTTCATAAGATTGAATCTTCACTTAAACAAATAAATTGTGGGCGGTCTAGTATTTGAACATGGCACATTAGAAGACTCAATAAAGATAGAGGTTAAGATAAAATCAGAAATTGCAAGGAATATATGTGGGATTTGGAGTTCTTTAGAACTAGCTGTGTGTTGGATACTACCAGCAGTTGTTAAAGGTTTTCTGGTCTTACCTCTTTAACAAAAATGTTTAAGGAAAAACGTGTGAATCGTATGACTAAGGAATGTAAAGAAAATTTTGAGGAATTTTTAACACCAATGATATTAATATCATTTGGGATTCGAGATTATATAGTATACAATGATGTTTCATAGCGGGGATTAGAGTGAAATCTAATGTAGCATAAGAAAGTGATTTCATATGCATTGAGACAACTAAAGTCTCATGCGCTGATTAGTTGATGCATGGTGTAGAACTTGTTACAGTAGTGATCCCTTTAACAGTTTGGAGACATTATATGTACAGTGAAACATTTTGGATTTATATATATCTATACAGACCATTAAAGCTCAAGGTAATTATGGAGTTTGACAGGACTGAATATAAGATTGAGATAAGGAATAGGGTTACTGAAATATGTTGATTAAGCAAATGAGTATTTCCCTGTAAAGTTAGTGTTGTAAATTGATGTATTGAATAGAAAATTCAATAATGGTGTAGCACAAATTCATATATTGAGGTTACAAAAATCTAGTGCAATAAAGAGTATAGAATATGAAGTTGATTAAGGGACAAAAAGAAGTGTTATTCAATGCATTGAATTTAAGATCAATCTCACATGAAAAGTTTAACAAGACCCAAATTGGGGATTCATAAATTATGGATCTTACTGTGAAGTTGAAAATGAATTCAGATTTTGAAATTTGAATATGAAAAATGTTACTGTGTGATTAAAATAAGAAGGATGTAAAAGCAATCGATTGAATGATTGAATTACCAACAGTCTTACACGTGGGAGATAAGCTTATAACTAGTATTTTGGAGCTTATAGAAACATGAGGTCAATGTACAGTTTAAGTGACTTTAAGTATAGCAATTATCATAGTGATATCATTAGAATACTGTATGAGGCGTAAAATGACAAAAGAGTCGTTCGCTCTTACATTGAAATAAAGAGGGTTTAAATATAACTAATGGCCAAAATTGATTCGAAATACAGTTGATGAATGAAAAGAATCAGTAATAAGAGTTAAATGATACAGGTAAGATAAATGGAATTGGTGGATCAACATCAAAGTTATGGAACATAATAGGATGGACATCAAAGTCGAGTGTATTAACACAAAAGAGAAATCGAAAGGGAGAATGTCTCTAAGAGTATCGCCTTGCCAAGGTTTGCTAAGGTTAGGGAAAAGGATAAGCTAAGCTTGATATGACATAGTCTGTATGGAATTATTATGAGTTAGTATTACCAATGAAAAATGTTTCGGATTCATACAGAGTTACATGGATATGTTTAGGAAATATCCTTATAATTCACTATATGTGTTATTGATGCTGGAAGTGAAATTTGTGGGTAATCTAAAATATAATGAGGAAGCAGTTAAAAGAGTGTGATATTTGAAGAAATGAGTAAAGGGGTTGCTTGAATTCATTGCCTATAGTTAATTGGAAGGAATAATTCAAATGATGAAGTGAAATGGGAAACGAAGGAGCATAAGAGGAAACATAACCCTGCTTGTTCGAGCAAACAGGGAAGAATTTCGAGGACGAAATTTCTTTAAGGAGGGGAGAGTTGTAACATCCCGTTACCAGCGGGGAGGTTAAAATAGTAAACATGAGTGATCCTTGAGAGTTTAGAAGTGCATTCACATGACCATGCATATTGTGATATACACATACATGTGAATAGTGAGATTTTTGTACATGAAAAAATTGTACATGCATTCATGACAGTTCCCGGTATAATTGTGAATAAATGTGATTGCTTTGAGAATTGTAGATTATTGGTACTGAAAATTGATTTGGAAAGTGCAGTTGTTGTTTTAGAATTTTTGGAGAATTTTTTGAAAATTTTTGGACTAGGAAAAATGCCAAGTGGCAGACCAATTGCTCAATGGTAGTAGAATTTGTTGTCAATAGCATTAAATTTTGGATACATGGCTTTAGGAATTATTGACAAGTGTTATTAATTGGAAATGGGGTTTGAATGGATTAATGTAATAAAAGAATTATAGTTGAATGCATAAACTTAGGACATGTGGAAAGTGACAAGTGTCACTTGCTAAGCCATGTCTTTTACCCCCATTGATGATGTTCATGTTCTAGATTTTTGCCCCCCTCACTCACAATGCTCTTTCTTTTCAAAAGCATTTGGAGTTGTTTAGGTGATTTGGTCCCCTCATTTTCGTAGCTCTCTCCTTCCTTTTGCTATTTTTGCTAATCTCCTCCATCACTCAACCTAGCTCTCTCATCTCTTATTTACTTCCTTGTCTCTTTGTTCTCTTGATTTCTCACCATAAAAACCTATCTCTATCACTTTGGAGGATGATGATCGTGGGTTGTGTGGAGAGTTAGGGATTTTGGTGATTTTCTTGAAGAGCTTGAAGATTGGGTAGCTTAATCAAGTAAGTTTTGCTTTTAATGTTATGGGTATTAAGCTAGATTAAAGAGTAATTTGAGTTTTAATGAATTGATTTTGTAAGGTTTATGTATGTGTCTTGGATGATGCAAATTCATGTTCATGTCTTATGTTTGGATGTGTAGGATGAGGTTTTGGAAGAGGTTTTGGAAGCTGTCTTATGTGTCTTGGAAGAGGTTTTGGAGGGGGTGTTTGGTGACATATGTCCGTTAAACGGTGTAAAAACACCCCTAGCCATTATGTGTCCGTTAAATAGACATAGGTATCTGTTAAACGGACTTTCTCGGGTGAAAAAGTGCAATTTGGCCATTTCATGTCCGTTAAACGGACGATATACATGTCCGTTTAACGGACCTTCTCGGGACAACTTTCGTATATCACAATTTGGACTATTTTAGAGGACGAATCTCACTTTGAGGTCTTCACGACAGTTGTAGATCTCGATGTCCTCTTTCAAATAGTCCAAAAATGAAAGAAATCAGAAGTTGGTAGCAAGAGTTATGGAAATTGCGCCAAACTAGGTTCAGTTTGATTGAGGTCTTAAACTTGGTTGCTTCTTTAGACCATAACTTCTTCTTTAGACCTCCAAATGACTTGGTTCTGGGAGCAATAGATTCCTAACGCATTTTCCTACCTCTCCATGAAAATTTGTGTAATTGGTGTTGAATTGAAAGAGTTTGATCAAAGAAAAGTGTGGGAGTCTATTGGGACAGTGCAAATGGGATTAGTTTTATTGAGCATACTCTAATGTTTTGATTATAATTAGACCTGTAGGAGTCCAAATGAGATGATTTTTAACTTGGAGTAAACGAGAGAAATAGGACTACAAATCACATGAAGAAGTGGAATTTTGATTCAGTCTCTAAGATGTTCTATTTATAGATGGAATTTGGGTATAGTACATTGGTTTTTCTTAAAAACAGTCTGAAAATGTTTGAGGCATATTTTCCCAATTGCTAAACCAAATTGAGTGATTTTGGTGTCAATGAAATCATAAGACATAGAGGAACACTTTTCTAGAAGAGAGTAAGACCAAATTATATCAGTTTCACTTTCTGAAGTGAGACAATAAGAAAGGAATGAAGATTTTAATAGGTTTAGTGAGGCATAAACCTAAGTATAAATTATGTTTGGATGGCTTTTGAAATGGGAATGATTTTGTAAAGAAATTATTGGTAAAATACCCGGGATTGTCATGAATATGCATGACACATATTTCATTTCAGTCATGTGCATATTAAACACTTATGATTGTACAAATTGTGATGTATGTGTATCTTGCATAAATGGGTTGTGCAGGCTAAATTTCCGCATTTGGGCGTTCCCAGAAAGTGGAAGCAATTGCTAATCTGGAGCGTACTGTGAGTAGACCGAGACGGTCTCATTTTTATTGTTTGTTTTATTTGGATTTTTGTATTAATTGACTATTGACTGATTATAGGAATGTGATTGATTATGATGGGTTCTAGACAGAAGGTCCGATGATGTGATATTTGATCGGGATGTTAAAGTGCTCATTGAATGTGAATTGGATGAACTAAGTGTACTTAATGTGATTGTTAAATGTGTTCTGAATGTGCACTTGCATACAAAGTGTGAATTTTCAACTTTAATGTTGAACATCGGACTGAGGTCCGATGATATGGGAAAATGATTGAATGAGTTTATGCAAGTGTGAGTGATGCATTCCATTTCATGAATGCATGAAATATAATGACTGTTGTGACCAGAGTAGCCAGTATCAGAACTTTAAGCTCAACGAATGAAAATGAGCTTCGAGTTCAAAAGTGATTTAGAGCCTCAGGCTCAACGTTTAATGAGCCCTATATGAGACAGTTATTAATGAGCCCTTCATGGGACAGTTTAGGCACTCGGTCACAACAAAATAACAAATGAAAAGTGGGTCTCATATGCACTGCATATGCATAATGAGTGATTAAATTCAATTGAATTTGAAGTGTGCAACGTGTAATGAATGTGAAATATGTGTTATATGATTGGGTGAGCTATCAATGATGGTCACTCACTGAGTTCGCAAAACTCACCCAAAATTTGCAATTATTTTTCAGGACTCAGAAGAATACCTCGTTAAGCAATGGGAGTATATCTACTGCATGTGAGTGAAGGAAGAGGTCGGGATCAGTTCACATCTGCATTAGTGTTATCCTATTCCTGTATAAATTTTTATTCCGCAAATTTGTGTAAAATAGTGCTTTGTATTTATAATGGGCTCTAATTGGCCATTGAAATTCTATTAATTGTAATGTGTTGACTGAAAATGTTTACGAATGAAAGTGGACCCAAATTGGTTAGTGGTTTCTGAGCATTTGAGTGTTTTCAAAAAAAAAAATTATACTGAAAATTGTCTCATTGATTGCTCTAGCATGCCACACTCACGGGTCACGGACTTGGATATCACCCACGATGTCGAGTTCGGGTCCTGCGGGAGTGGGGTGTTACAAAAATTATTTTTAAGTCCTTCATAAAAGTTGTAGAACTTTCTTTTAGCTTTCTATTGATACCAAATTTGCAAATTTTGGAGTTCTGGGTCAAAAGTTATGAATTTTAGAAGTTAGAAAGTCGGAATGAGAGAAGGCAACGTTCACGTGCGCCCTTGCAATGGTGAGCGCTCGCGTGCGTGCGCCTGGAGTGCACCGCACAGCCTATTTTCGATTTTTCCTCCCCAATCCGACCTTTCTCCAATCTTTTGGCCATAACTTTTTCGTCCGTCCTCCGATTGACTTGATTTTTAAAGCGTTGGATTCCTAAGATATTCTTCTACCTCTCCATAAAAAAGTTATAGCTTTTGATATTAATTTCTAAAAGATGGATTGAACCAAAGTGAGAGGATCGATTAAAAGAGCATGAATTGAATATTTTCTGAACATGCTTTAGTCTATTGGCAATATCTTTATCTGTAGAGCTCTGATTGAGTTGATTTTTATTTCAAATTAAACTAGAAACATGGAGCTACAACTTATCTGAAGGAATTGAATTTCAATTTAGGCCTAAGACTTTCAATTTCTGGAGTGAATTCGGGTGTAGTATTCAGTCTTGGGTTAATTTTAGCCGAAGTGTTTTGGCCATAACTTCTTCATTTATGAACCACGTTGAGCATTTCTGGTGTCGTTAGAAATGTAAGTCAATGGGAAACAGATGTTTTGAATAAGCCGGTCTGAAATTCCAAATGGAAGTTCCCTAATTATGCTCAGTAAGTTATAAGAAATGAGTCCTCCATGCTTTTATAATTCCGACTCTTGGGCTTCAGAAACGGGGTCCAACAGCAAGGTTGTTATTGGTGTATGTGCATAGTATCACATTGTTTTGTGCTAATATTGCAGAAGTGAGATCCAATTCATCCTCCGATGATGAGGATAAAGATGAGGATGATATATGAGAAGTACTAGCATTAGTACTCATGGTTGTAGACAAATATGGTGAAGGGTTCAAAGAAGAATCTGCTAGTGATTCATCCATTATATAGTAAATAATTCAAGACAAGATAAGGAATCTCTGGAAAAAAATCTAACTGTATCTCTTCCCAACCATTGGATTAGATAGATTACATTCATCTCAACTATTAATTAGTATTCTTATCCTATCCACATAATATCTAAGACAAGATAAGGAATCTCTATAAAAAATCTAACTCTATCTCTTCCCAGCCATTGGATTAAATTGCATTCATCTCAACCGTTCATTAGTATTCGTATCTTATCTACACAATATCCAAGACAAGATAAGCGATCTCTATAAAAAATCTAACTCTATCTCTTTTCAGCCGTTGGATTAGATTGTATTCATCTCAACCGTTTATTAGTATTCTTATCTTTTCCACAACATCTTTATAAATAGTTTTTTTGTTCTACTAAACTGAAACCCTCATTTCATATAACACTCTTTGAAATCCTAAACTATAACACCCTTTCAAACCTATTTGAAAAATAGCAAGCTCAAATTTTGGTATAAAGCCTTCATCAAATACCTCTCGAAGTTCATCATATTCAGTTAAAGAAGATCGAGTCTTGTTCCATGTATATCTTAATGTTTCACAAGATCCAGTCACTGGTAGAGATCAATCTATGACTTATTTTTGGTCTCGTATTACAACTGAGTACCATCAAATGCTGCCAAATCATATCACCATTGTTCGACCTTTAAGATCTTTACAAGCTCGATGGCAAACTATAAGGAGAACTGTTGGAAAATTCAAATGATATGTTTGAAAAATTGAAAACTTAAATCCAAGTTGTGCTTCTGAACAAGATATTGTAAGTACTTTATTTATTTATTTTTTTGTATGAATTGAAAAACGTTTGATTTATACCCTAAAATGTAACTTAAGTTACTTTATTGTCTTACAGCTCGAGAAAGCAAAAGATTTACTCATTCAAGATCCAAAATTTCAAAAAGGTTTCAAATTTGATCATATATAGCCAATCCTAAAAAATATGGAAAAATATGCGGATACTAGCAAAGAGAAATCGTCGCGTCATCGAAAACGATCTAAGTGCAATGAAATGTCACCGTCCTTATCCCAAAAGTTAGATAAGTCAATAGGATTATCATTGTTTTGCATTGATTTAAATAATGTTTTGAAGTTGAAGATCCATTTATTGAAAGAAATGATGAAGCTGATCGTGCTATCGGGAGGAAGAAAGAAAAAAATTAAAAAGGAACAAAATGAGAAAATGAAAAAAATCTTTTTATGTCTATGAATAAAGAAGTAAAAGTAATGTTTCATGAAAGTCAATCTCTGATCTTTTTTTAAAAAATATGAACTTTATTTATTATGAGCTTAAAATGAGGCAAAAAAATTAGAGTTATGGTAAAGACGAGAAGATAATAAAATTTTAGGTAAAAATCTAGATTTCATCAAAGATCTAGCGATGCATGAGACTTTCATAAATGAATAAATGAAAATTTATAAAAAAAGAACTCAAGAAGGAGAACTTCACGGAGGAGTTGACTTATCTAGTAGCTTTAGCCAATATTTTGATTTTGGAGGAAATGAGGATGACCTTCCAATCTATTAATTTTTTTATGTTAAATTAATATTCTCAAGTACTTTACTTTTACTTTTAATTTGATTGTTGTAATTTTAGTTTGATTGTAATCCGAGTCTTATTGTAATTGTAATTATTTTAGTCTGGTTGTAATTTCAAATATTTTCGTTGAGTTTTAAATTTTTAAATCAATGTTGTGGTTTAAATTTATGTACCTTTTATTTCAAATTTACCTTTTATTCTTAGCATATTTTATTAATGAATTAATAACACTTATAAATAAGAATTATAAATAAATTTAATACTATATTCAATATTAGCGTCATTTTAAATATCTCAATGATATATTTTGTGTAAAGAAATATATATTTTAAATTTAATTATTTAGTAAATTATGTAAATAAATCAAATTATGATAATGACATAAAAGGAATATGTTAAAAAGAAAATAGACAAAGTTGTCTTTTTAACTTTTGATGCATTACTATTCATTAGACCATTTTTGTGTTAAAATTTGGTGTTTTCTTTGGAGTGCTTTTATTACACCAAAACACCAAATTTGACATTTTGGTCTGTTAGCTGGAGATGGCCTCAGTTGCAAATGTTCGTCAAAATAGGTTATGAAACATTTTTCAACTATGTTCTTAATCTGCCGTGACTTAAAAGAATGCCATGTCCATTGCCTAAAAACTGACGAAGCCAACTTCAGCTTTCTATTCAAAGCAGAAATGTCGAGGTCTATCTAAACTCCAGATAAAATTAATGTAGCGACCCTTTTATTATACGAAAGTTGCTAATTAAACCCTGAGATATAAAATGTTACTCTATTAATCTTATGTTTTCAATTTTGCTGCAA
>JAOQMR010000005.1:24335509-24350685 GCA_027563865.1 Erythroxylum pelleterianum
AATATAATCTGTGTAATTAAGATGTGAGAGAAATTAAAGGGTAATTTTGGAAGTAAAATCATAAACATGCATGAAAAATCACGAATGACACTTATTTTGAATAATTAAAATCCCTCTAAAACGACTTTTATTTTGAATAGGAGGAAGTAGTAGACTCCAATTTAATGAGTGCATTCCTTTAATGGAGAAGATACAAAACAGGTTTGACTTATGGTGTAATAAAATGTTGTCTTATATTAGGAGACTCCAATTATTATTATTTTTTTGGTAAATCAGAGAATTAAATTAAATTAAAAAATAAATATGTACAGTAAACGTTCACAAACGAAGCTGATAAAGCTAAACTAGAAGAGCCTCAGGGAAGCCAATTATTAGGTTCTTGAGATTTTGAAGGCAAAGAAGGGAAATGGACAAAGTGAGATAGAGTGAATTCCATAAACTACGAACAGAAGGAGGCTTAGGAATTGTGCTAATTAATCTATCTAACAGTGTGTTGAACCAAGGCGAAGCACACCAAACGCTAGACTAAGCAAGAGTTAAGGATATCATTCTAAGGGATTAATGGCACTGCCATGTTGGATTCAGCTGTCTAATAGCTAATCTCCCTATGTAACCCTAACCCTAATACTAATGACACAACATTATCTAGTTAAAGCACAATCTCATTAAATTCACTAACAAATTACTTCCTTCGCACGAGATGGAGAACGGATCATAAGGATTTGCACGTTCTTCATATTTCCCGAGAATCTATATCCATTATGACCCCACTGGCACTCGAAGGAAAATTGGTGTTTTCCGGACATAGATATATCCTTATTGATTTACATTCTTTCATTGCTGCAAACAAAGAGAGAAAAAAAACAATGATAAAATTCCATGACAAATTAAATATTCATTTGATATTTAATTTATTTAACAATGGGACATCCTATCAGTATCAGTTTACAGAATTGTATCTGCTCAAATTTTAAGCAAGTTAGACAAACACAGTTTCGGTTGTTCATCCAAATTCCATGAACAATGACCTGGAAACTGTTGAAACCGAGTTTGTGTCCATAAATATCAAAAGAATACCCCTGTTAAACGTATCAGCTTCAAATGTAAAACAGTTTAAGTGCAATGCAATATCATGATCCATCACATCGTAGTTTACATCCAACCAAATTACTCCAAGTTCTCACAGATGGTTTAAAGATTTTATGGAATCAAGACTTCAAGTTATTTTCCAAGTCTTTGCTTACCCACAGGATGCTAAATTGTCTCAACTAATTTGCTGACAGCAGGGACTTACATCTTTGCCTACCTTCTCCAGTGGACAGTTGCTTATATACCCGGAACTTTGATCGGCCATACGACCAGCTATAAGGCCATAAAATAGCTTTTCTCACAGGGAAAGCAGGGCAAATTAGACACAAGTGAATTGCCCAAGTGACCTTTCAGTACACTAGCTTAAAAGTGTATATCTGATAAAGGTTACTTAGACTTCAGGATCCAGTTTCAGTATGACAATGGAAATGAAGAGTCTCAATATTAAATATTTCTCCTCCTTTTTGCAAGAGTGCTACGCTGCTTATAGTAAGAGTGATCTTGCACAATTGACCAACATAAATCAGGCACAGAAACTGCAGATTCATATTGTGTGTGAATGCTTCTTGGCCAATAGAGTCCTGAGGCAGTTGGCGGAGAATGGACTTGTGGCACTGTCCGGGAAGTGTCTGGAACCCGACCCAGGCACTCATCACTATCTCCATCTTCATCACCAGATCTTACCATTGCAGAGCCATCAGAGTCCCCACGCTTACCACTGTCATCAGCCTGATGGAAACACAGGAAGACATAAGAAAAATTTTAAATAAAAACTCGTAATTATGTTGATGTCATCTGTAGGACTTAAAAACCCAAAATGCAATTGAAGCTTAACCAATAGGAATTCCAGTTGACAATGAACTCAAGAAGCATCGATATTTGTTGTACATTGTTGTACTTGATCGCAACCACAACAGGCAAATTGAAACTCATCCTAATAACTTTGGTACAGAAACTTAGCATATCCAGATATTAAGGAGACATGGAAAAAAGAAGCATCTAATTTATTTCATAACCTTTCGTCATCTGAAAATTGAAAACTACATGGACACATAAATGAAGACAGAAAAAGAACTTTCTCATTCATCCTTTTGGATCACCAATGTCTTATTTGGTCTTTCTCGACAATCATCATTTTAAGGGAAATGAGACTTAACACCTCATAATTGGAAAACCTGTTAATCCTCAAGTAAAGCTGCTAAAAGAACCTCTTATAGTTTAGAAAGTGACCCTTCTCATACATGAAGACTTTGAAAACATCAAGGAAAAAACTGTTCTACATAGAATTTTGAAGCTAGCAAATACACCAATCATCATGGCTTGTTAAGATAGCTTATTTGCTCAAAAGAAAAATGTGTAATATACCCAAATACTTTCACTCCAAACACCCAGAAAAGTATAGCAAGCCTGTGTCTCCTAATCCCAAAAACAGAATCAGCAATGTCACAAGTTCTCAACTTGATCTCATTAAAAGCAGAATCCATCAAGGATGGACCACAAAAAATTACCTTGAATTTGGTGGATGAGAGAGTAAGACAAATTTTATACCGAAGCATTAAATGATCGTATGTTGCATGTTAGGAATCCTTATAGATAATAACAGCACATGAAGCCGATTATAACTGATTCACTCTATGCACTAATTCCTACGCTCTCCATGGTAGGTTCTGCTAGTAAATGAGCACATGTAGAGGATTCAGGCATAGATGATTACCATATTTGCATTTTCAGTGAAACAAACCAAATTAAAAAAGAATAAACCTAGGACGCCTATCGTGGAATGGACCTCATGTCTATCTATATATAGAATAAGCAGATAAATTAGTTCTTGTTGACATATTGGGTGCCTCTGCACAAAAAGTCCAATAGCGAAATTGTTGCCTAGCACTAACATGCATACCTTAGAAGAACCATTATCTGTGTAGCCATAATGTTGATTGAACTCGTGTAGCTCCATAAACTCATCTATTTGCCACTGGGGGATTGTCCCAGTTGCAGAACCTCCAGAAAATGACATTTTAGCTGACCTAAAGTCCCCAAATCCACCAAGAAGTGGGGGTAAAACTTCATTGCGTGAACTAGGCAACGGAATTGAGCAATCTTGACCAGAGACAGAATGTGATTTTGTTTCTGAAGTTTTTTCACCTGAAGGTGACTTCCCGGAGGAAGAGGACGCACCATGGTTGGACAAGTTGGTGGGTTCTAAACCTACTTTTACCCCTGTAAGCAGAAATCTTTGATGGGCAGACACAAACTGGTTGACTGTATGTATAGCAACATCACATTTCCTGCAGAGTAAAGCACGATCCTCTAGACAAAAGAAGAAGCCAGCTGCCTCCTGCAACAAGTGGCAGATTTTATTGTCAACCACATGAGAGATATATGAATGAAGATCTCACCAACTCAACAAAAAATCCAGCCAGACAACAAGCCAATAAGAGGAGGAAAATTATTCATCATTTAGCAATTAAGATATGATGTCATTCACATCCATAAAAATTGCTTCGAAGATCAGCCGAACAAATCACTACAATTAATTACAAGAAAAAAAATTATTTTTAGACCAAGGGGAAAAATACTATCTGCCATGAAACCTCAAGTCATGCTTTTAAAAAAAAAACACCTCGGCAAGAACTAAAGGAAGGAGGTTATAAGAGTAGCCACAGACATCCAACTAACCCAAGCACAAATAACATAGATGGATCTATCCTAGATAGCCCAGCTAACCATTGATTCTTCTATTTTTGTCAACTTTTGGTTATTTATTTATTTATTTACTAGAGATGGGTGGGATTGGAGGGGGGTTAGTATTTGTCACATAAAACATGATTTTCAACCATCATCAACAAGATTAACTAACATTATGTAACAAAGATCAGATAGTAGTTATCAAGAACAAAAGCTACAAAAAAATGTGTTTTCCTTCTAAGGGCACGTTTGGTTGAGCTTTTATTAGTAGAGCTTTTGCCAGTACAACTTTTCTGAAAGAGCTTTTTTTAAAAGTCAGTTGACTGTTTGGTTGTCAATTTAAAAAACAGCTTTTTTAAAAGAGCTTCATACCGTAGACTGTTTGGTAACATAAAAATAAAAAAGCACTTTTATTAACTTTAACAAAGCAAGAAAATCATTTTGAAATAGTATAAAAGTTGAAGTTTCTATGAGTACAACACACCCATCTTCTCTCCAACTTGCACATTCAATATTCTATTCCCCAAAAAAAAGATTTTCCAACTCACATTCGTGTGTGGCTAGAAAAAGCTTGAAACAAACAATGCACATTCATGTGTGCCTCAAACTCTCTCAAGGACTCCAAGTGGGACATTTTTGGATTTTTGAGGTCCTACTATCTCTCACTTGCTGCGCTTCACTCTCTCTCTCTCCCTCCCTTTCTGTTAGCGTCTCTTTCCTTTGTAAAATAACACCACGAGGACCCCTTCCCTTTTTTCTATGTCCTATCTTCTTCCCTCTATTCAAAGAAAGATCCATCTTTTCATCATCTGCGTATTGGTTTATTCTTGTCCAAGGCGAAAAAATCAAGTTTTTGATCCCTGTACTACCTTCAAGAGTAAAGTCATTGTTGCTCTGAAAAAGGAGAGTGCTTTCTTTTGACCAAAGCATCTGGGTGTTCTTGATATTGGGAAAGGTGAAGTGGGTATTGCTTGCAATGGTGGTTCTGGCTACTTGAATGATGAACAGAAGCGTGATGAATGATAAACGGAAGAAATAGAACAGGTGTTTGGGGGGTTTTTCTTCTTTACGTAAGTGACGGAATTTGCCAAAAATTAGCTTCCCGAAAAAGTTTAAATTTGAGCTTTTCTGAAAAGCTCCAAATTTTAGCTTTTGAAAAAGCTGTATTTTAGCTTTTTCAAAAGCTATTTCTACTTGAAAAGTGCTTTTGAAGTTTGCAGCCAAACACCCAATTTTTTCCTGAAAATAGCTTTTGCGGTGAAAAAAAGTGCTTTTAGAGACTCCAAAAACCGAACCAAACAGGCACTAAGTATCAAGATAATAGTGCAAAATAGCTATATTTAAAGATTGAGAATATTAAGACTTCCAACCAGTATCATAGCATACATAAATTTTATGACCAAGAAGAATCACATTCACTCAACTAATCTATCCCCTTGTCAAGGAACTTGATCTTTGATGGTAAACATTTGTAGTCCACATGACATATAGTAGACTATAATCGATGTCGTAGCACCTTCAATAATTTCTAACCCTATTCTTGAGACCAATTGAATTGATCATAATGAGACTTGCTGGACAAGGTCAAACTATTGGTTATTGACCAGCTTCTATTATTGCTTATTGATGCAAAAGAACTTAAACTTTATAGAAGAAATAAACGAGGAAAAATTAATCACCACAAGCCTTAATTTAGTGGGATGAAAGATGGGAATTGAGTTAACAAGAAACAATAAGGGTTGAAATTTAGATTATGTTAAGATTCGTTATTAAATAGGAAGTAGTTATAAGTTAAATAGATTATTCTAGTTTAGATATATTATCCTATTTGTTTAGAACCTAAATTTATAGAAACTTTTATTCGAATAAGATTTAAATTTATTAGGATTCCTACTAGAATAAGGTTCAAAGAACTCTCTATAAATATATGTATAGTCAACCCTTCAAGAATAATCCTGAAATTTTTCTACAAACATTGAAAACAAGGTGTAATGCTTTCTTTGAAGAGTGATTCTTAGACCCTAAGAGTGATTACTAGATTTCTACCCTCTATTTTTTGTGTTCCTCGCTAAATTTTAGGCATATTAAGCCTAGATTCCAACTATCAAATCCTGAAATCCTAAACTTAAATTTCTAGCAATCAAACCTTGAAAAATCAGCCATACCAAAATCTGAAATTTTAGTATTTCCAGTTGAAATCCAAAGCTAAAACTTGACATTCCAGCAACCTATTACCAATATTATGAGTTTTAACCACTAGTTAATACTTTTTCTATTTGTCTTACATCAATTTAGTATCAAAGCTTTGATTCACAATGGCAACACGTGGTGAAGGGTGTATAGAAGAATATTCAGTGACCTAGAATGAGATAAAATACTTATTAATATCGCAAAAAAAAATTGAGCGTCAATGATCCTCGTTCACAAGGTGCTCCAAAAACCAACTTACATGTAACAACTCGTATAAGAAAACATGTTCAAAAATTTTTAGAGAAGTTAGACAACCTTGACATACATTCCCTAAAAGTCAAAACTCCCACAAATTATGTGAACCATCAACCTGTAGTTAATGATAAACATCGAGAAGTTGGTAACAAGCAGGATGAAAAGATTCATATTGACCAACAGTATGCTGTGTGAGGAAATTTTTTTTCTGAAAAGTTACGTACTAATTTTGATTTCTCAAATTTAGCAAGCACTACCCAGAGGAAGTGTTTATTATAAGTGGTGAAATTAATGACAACCTTTCTTTCAACTGATCAATTAGAATCTTCAAGCCTACATGTAGATGATGTTTAGGTACTTCATGACAGGTTTGACACTAGGAGATGCTCCGTTAAACATGAAGAAAATAGAACCAAGTGAATTATTTGGCAAACCCTAAAGCTAAAAGAATTAAACAACAAGTTCAAACACTTAAACAACAAGATGAATGCCTGAACTAGAGGTTGAAACACCTGAAGAATAGGCTGAAACCCCTAAACAACAAATTAAAATACAAGCACAATAGGCTGAAACAAGGCAACAAACTGAAAGAATAGGACAAAAAGCTAATATAACAAAACAGGGGGGCTGAATGAAGATGCAACAAGGAGAAGTAGATTTGAATGAAGATGCAAAATTAACACAAGATACGAATAACGGAGAAGTTGCGAGTGCACTTTCAAAGTCAAAGTTTAGCAATGATGACAAGTTAGTGCATCTGCCTACAGGAAGCAAGCAATACGTATGCTCTTGGTGGATATGTTGTAGGGAAGCCATGAGGTTTCGTTATGAAACCATTTGCAAATATAGTGATCAAGAATTATGATGCTGTCCACAATGCTAAACTATTCTTCAAAGAGGTTGTACGTCTACATGGATTAGCTTTAACCATCGTCTCTGATCCTGACGCAAAATTCATAAGTTATTTTTAGAGAACCCTGTGGAAAATATTGAACACTAAGTTTCAATTTTCAAGTCTTTCCATCTCCAAACATACGAACAAACGAAGGTGCTGAATGGGAACTTAAGAGACTTGTTATGATGTTTGGTTGGAGACAATGTAAAAAAATGGGAGCTAATTCTTCCCATTGCAGAATTTGCATACAATAGTTCTATAAATAGGTCAATTGTTAAGAGTCCTTTTAAGATAGCCTCAGGAGTTCAACCAAGAAAGCCTATCGATCTAATTCCTTTACCAGAAACAATCGGAGTCAGTGCTAAAGCTAAAAGTTTTGCACAACACATGACGAACGTCTTTGACGAGGTACAACAAAAGATAACAACTAACAACTTGTCTTATAAAGAATATGCTGATCAACATCGCCGATTGGTGGAATTCAATGAAAGGAGTGTGATGATACTTAGAATTCGTTCAAAGCATTATCCAAAAGGGCAATATAAGAAACTTCATTCAGGAAATGCTAGCCCTTATAAAATCATTAAGAAGATAAGTGTTAATACTTATGTTTTGAAATTACCAAGTGACATGGGAATTGCTCATATCTTTAATTTTGAAGATTTAACCATTTATCATGGATATGATGATACACAATCTCCTACTACAACTGTGAGAATTCCAACCGTTACCCATCTTATAGAGGAGAGAGGATGTTCTTGATGAACAAATTGTCGCAACAAGAGATTGAGGATAGACAATTTTTTGTCCAGTGAAAAGGAAGACCAATTTTTACGGTACTTAGATTTTACAATCTAAATTTTGGAAGTTGAATCTAGACTTATATGATCAATATTTGTCACATTTTATGTTGAGGACAATTTCAAATAAGCTGGAGAGAATTGAAGCAAAACAACCTAAAGCATATGGAAGAAATAAAAGAAGAAAAATTAGTTAATATGTTAAGATTCCTTATTAAATAGGAAGTAGTTATAAGTTAAATTTATTATCTTAGTTTAAATATTTTATCCTATTTGTTAGAACATAAATTTATAAAAAATTTATTAGAATAGGATTTAAATTTATTAAGAGCCTTTTCCTACTAAAATAAGGGTTCTAAGAACTTCTCTATAAGTATGTGTATATCCAGCCTTTCAACAATAACAATCTTGAAATTTTTCGAATTGATTCTTAGGTCGTAGGAGTGATTCATAGATTTCTACCCTCCATTCTTTGCATTCCTCGATAAATTTTAGCCATATTAAACATAAATTCCAACCATATCAAATCCTGAAATCCTAAGCTTAAATTTGTAGCAATCAAACCTTATAAAACCAGCTATACCAAAATCTGAAATTTTAGCATTCCAAGCTGAAATCCAAACCTAAAACTCGATATTCCAACAGCCTATTACCAATTTCGTGAGTTTTAGCTACTAGTTAATATTTCTTTTTCTTTTTTTGTCCTACATCACTTACGGTCAGTCAAAATATAGATTAACGGCATAAGTATCAGTTTTTTTGAACAGATCCAAAACAAGCCGATTTTTCTTATCTATAGTTAGGAGGAAAATGGGAATGTTTGTTTCAGCATCATCACTAGACCATATACATTATCTTTTACTCTACCAAACTCTCTTTCATCATCTTTTCACAACCAAAGCTCCATACCAATATTCAAGATAGAAATAGCTGGAATTGTTTGACATTTTATCAGAATACTATGACCAAACCACCTCTTCCTTATGGGGCAATGGACAAACAAGAACTAAAAGGGGAACAGACTAAACAATTATGAGAGGTTACTAATCTCCTTTTTACCTAAAAGTTATTTGATAGCCATGATTCCAGTTAGCACATTTCTTAAAAGAAAAATACCAAGTCAATAAAAGTAAAAATTTTATTATCTCAGATTTTATTAAGATATCACATCATGTCATGAAAACTCAAGAAAAATGAATATATAACAGAAAAGGCCTTAGGATAATCATAAATCCAAATAGAAATAATATTTCTATAAGAACCCTAGACACATCCACAACAAATACCCTTTGCCAAATTGTATTGATATCCACACACACACATATGCATATTCTCATGAACAACTCCTCTTTAAATGCTTTGGCATGTGCTTCCTATCATCCAAAAGAAGAGGTTATTGATTCCCACTCTTACCATATATGAAAGAGCTGGGGAAGTTAAACAGTAACATCCAAACTCAAATATAACCACAACTTTTATTACATGGGCAGAAAGAAGACTCAAAACTACATCTTTGATATTACCCTTCATAGCTTCTTCACATTGCTTTCACTAGTTTAAAGAAATTATTCAACAATTTGAATGAGAGAGTCAATATTATGTTGAATGGTGGCCAAACCACCCAGGAATCAACGAAAAGAAAACAATTAGAACCTGTAAAATGGATGAGAAGCCCAGGGGTTAAAGAGGGACCACATGTAGAAGACAGTTCAAATAGACATAGCCAAGTAAAAGTCCTTAAATATTTGGAAATAAAACTAAAAAAGAGTGTCTTGAAGATATAGATCCCCTCTATTGCGCAATATCCCAGTACAAAAAGCACAATTTGACATATTATGGTCCTACAATTTACAATTTTAGATCAAATCAATTTGTTGCTCAAATTTGAAATTGAATCATTTTTTTTATCACATAAACTAGAACCTAAAGCTACCTCAAATGTTCACATTAAATTTTATCAAAAAAGGAAATGGTGGAGTTTCATTCGACTGACTGCCTATGCTGTGACAGAGTTCACCACTGAGTTTAAAGAAGCCACGAATATCTTGCTATTTCCTATTCTAAAGTTACCATGAAGTAAACAAAGGACTAGGAGTGCAGGTTGAAATAACAATAAGGACAGTAATGTATCTTGCTAGCAGCATTGAGACAGTGACTATTAATCATATTACCTGACAAATATCACATTTAGGCATGTGGGTCGAAGAGGTTGACAGTGGGACTCTCTGATGCTTGCTTGCCAGCTTGTTGGCTGCGTGAACCTTCTCGTCGCACGCCCAACACAACGCCGCCTCGTCGGCACAACATAGCACGTTCGCCTCTGCCGTGTCGCACACGTTGCACTGTATCTTCATCTCTCAAATTCGCTGCTTCAACTTCACTATCTAAGAACCCAAAAGACAAGATTCCGATTTCTCTATTTCTCTCTCTAAACTCAATATTTGAACTTGCCCACCTTTTATTTTTCTCTCAAGATCTCAACTTTCTCGCTTGAACAACACTTTGCTCCTTACCCAGCAACGTCATACAAGATTAAACAGAAATCAGTTTATTTGGGTCGACATTCCGACTAGAATAGTGGGTGTGATATTTATTTCCTTTATGGTATATATATTTATGATGTAAATGAGGGTTATAAATAAAAGAGAAGAAAGAAGAGGATGAAATGAAGCCACGGAGCAAAGAGGAGTTTGCTTTTCTATATACATATAGAAACAGGTGAAGAAGTGTTGAACATTGTAGAGGATATTTTTGGCGGCCATGAAGTTTGATGTTACACGTGGCCGTTTGTAGTTGAATGTGGTAACAGAGAAGACCAGTTTCTCTGCTTTCAACTGTGTTGCGTATTCAGGAGCGTTTCCCATACGCGCTCTTCTGTCGTCAACTGTTATTCCCGACAACTAAGAACATCATTCATTCATTCTTAAGAAACCATTTTTTTTAAAAAAAATTAAGTAAGCATTTTTATTAAGATAGATACAAACGTACTTTAAAACTAAAACAAAGAAAATATTAATTCAAAATTATGCCACTAGCTGATAGAAAATATCCAAATTTACTTTAAATTTTATTGAAAATTTTTACTAAATAATTAAAATGAATTTAAATCTTAAAATTTTTTAATTAATCGAGTATTTAGAAAAGCATAATTGAGAAATTATTTCAATCTTTGATACTTGTGTTTAATTATAAATAATACAAATTAATATATTAAATTATTAATACATGTAATACATATTAAAATTTATTAAATTTTGAAATATTTCAATTATCAAGTAATATAAAAAGGTTGGTGTTTGTGTTTTAGTAGAATTTTTTATTGAGTTATTATTGTTATTTGTTATTTTACTTGAATAGCATAATCAACTGTAACATTATCTTTACATTTTTGAAACTTCTAACTATAAGCAGTAACTAGATCTATTAACCCTAATTTTTCCTTAAATCGTGTCTAACTCAAATAATTTCTTCGACTAGATCTAATTATTGGTCAACCTAGAACAGATTCTCTTAATTTAATGCATCAATAAAAATTATGAACTAGGAATATTAGGTTATTATAAGAAATAATAACACAAGTTTGAGTAGCTTAACTGACGTAATGTTACCCTTAATAATGCATGACCACTAGTTCGTTATTTGTGAATTAGGAATAGCAACAATTACATATTGAAGCCCTAATTATAGCAATAAATTTGCGCACGAATGATCTAGCAAGCCTAAACTAAATCAAATAAATACAAATCACAAACACTAGTTTTAGAATAACACAATCAATTCCATAGAAGAGTAAAGAATAAAATTACTACAATCAATTAATTCATAAATGAGGTTTTAGGCCTCAACATCTCCTTAAACTGGAAAAGAGGTTTAGTCTTGCATATTTTTTAAACACACATGTCTAACAGAAAGGAAGAAATTAAAATTTGATTGTGTGATACACCTTTGACAAGAAAATAAGGGGTCTAAATAGCCTAAAGTTTTTTAAAGATTTAAGAAAATAAAAGGCCTATTCTAAAATAATCCTACCTAAATTTAATAAACTATAGAAGTAAATAAAATAAAATAAGACTCTTAAATGAGGTAGGAAAGTGGTTATTTGGCTATATATTTCATACATAGAGGCTCTAAAAGCTTCCAAAATAAATCCCAAAAGAAAGTTAAAATGTATATTAGGAAAGGAAAATGTGTAAGGATCAAAACAATAGTAGACCACAAAAAATATAATCAAGGGTACTTAAGAAAACAACATCTTAAAGCTAGCTTCCTGTAACATCAATATGTGGAATATTAACTCAAGTTACATTCCTTGAGGTGTTAGCCTCAAATCTCCATTTTAATCTCAAGATGGGGCTACAAACTAGATGGAATTTATGAATTAGAATATGCTCCCTTACTGCTTGAATCAAGGACATTACAAGTTCCTAATGTTTAATGTTTAAGTGTAAACATGCTTTTGTTTTTAGCTAGCCATATATAATACACTTTGTTAGTCAAAACTAATTGTTAAGGTTAAAAACTGAATAGTAGTCAAATTATCCAAAACTATGAATTAAGCTCAATTTGCTTCTTTTACCTTCCTTTGCTGCTTGATCAAAATATGAACCAAAATGAGTATCTTAGACACAAAATGAACTTTAAACACTAAGCATTAAGGAATAAATAAATATTTAATTAAGCACTTATTAAATTCTCACATACTTACCTTTGCATGGCCTCAAATAAAACCCAAAACTCAAACTCATTATTCATAAAACACCTAGGTTGCAATGCCATCGATAAGGAATAAATAACCCCTCAAAACTTATGATAACTTATGAACAAATAATCTCAACAACTCATGATTGGTTATTAATTAGTTTCACTTAAAATTGGAGCGAACTAGATAGGTAGACCTTCACGAATATAAACCCTCAACTCTCATATGTTTGAATGGAATGTATTTCACTTAAAATTCATTGTAATAGAAGTGCCCTATCATAGGCTTACATATCTTCTCATTCTCCACCACTAGGATCACATACAAGATAAAAATTATAAAGACTCTTTCCAAGGATTGTAATGGCCCTAAGGATCAAGGTGGAAAATAATTTTGGGTATATAGCTTAAAGAGCAAGAAACTGGTGGACTAAATCAACATTTGATTAAAAATTAAATGCAAAAACAAACACTCAATCAAATTCAGGGATGTAAAACTTGAAAAATGCAAAAAACCTATTCACGCAACTTCTTAAATAGTTTCTAAACATTCAAAATACAAAATATTGTTAATATTACTTTTCCTCCTTCAACTACTTCGCTTTTGATTATTTTTGTTTTCCCCCTCATTTTTGGGATCCATAATGAAATCCATATGCTTGATGTTCAAATCTTACTCTAATGCACTAACCATAGCCAATCCAGATAATTGAAGAATATCACCCCATACTTATTCTTCACCTACTTAAAAATAAAGATGAACAATGCTCCATTAACTCTAACATTTAGGTATAAGTCTTTTTTTTCTAGTCAAAGGCTTGTAATGAGGGTTAAAAACAAATAAATATCTCCAATTAATCTCAAAGGGGATCATCAAAGGGAAAATAATTCATATAGGTAGGCTATTTAGCTAATGCAGTTTATAAACAAAAAGGACCTTAATCATATTCATGCATGCATTTGTTAATATGAACTCAAAAAGAATTAAAGCAAGTTTAAAAGAAACAACATGCAAGGAAGAATATCCCATATGAAAGGAAAAATAATGAGACTAATATAGATATATCAGTCTACAGGTCTAAATCCTCACTGGCTTTTATCTACCAAATCTGATCACTAACTAAATCCAGTCACTACCAATTCTTAAGGAAAATGATTATACTAATTAATTAGTGAAACCACTTATTCAATCATATTATAAATCTCTCAAGCTCAGTTGATTCTTCACTCATAAAATGCAACCAAAAACACATTGAAAAATATTAAAACTATTTTTCAAAAAAAAATTAAAAAACACACAATTTTTTAAATTTAAATCAAACCTAAATCCTATTTAGTACCATCCTATTTACCATACTTAAAACTTACAATATCCCAATGTAAGGCCAAATGCAAAAAGAAGGCAAAACAAACAAAATAAAAGGCACAAACAAGAGGGAAAAGGAATAAACCCCCATTTGGGTTGCCTCTTTATGGTTATTAAGCATATGAATCAATTTATCATTTTAGCTAGGACTTAACTTTCATGAAAGATGATAGAAAGAGTCTTGTTATCTCCAAGTACACACATTTCAAGTAGGTAGGAAATGGTTTCAATTCCAAAGTAGGCGCCTACATAACATAAGGTAATAATTTAGGGTAAGATTTAGGTAATTAGAATTCATCATTATCAAGAAATTAGGGTGAATAATGCACTGTCATCTATTAGTATTGATTTGAGAAACTATTGGTCATGGTAGCGACACTTTGAAAATAGTTTTCAAATACCATTAAAAGAATTAATTACTAATATCAGAGAGTTATTACGATTAGACACAAATAGATTAGAAATTAATTTCATTCTCTATGTATAATCATCATTGTAATATAAAAGGATTGAATTACATAGAAAATATCATGCCCATAAATGTTAGTTAAAAACCACTTTTATATTCCTTAATATATATTCATTGTCAATATATTTACAAACCTGATAGATCACATACAAAAAATAATTAAAGAGAGAAAATGTAATTGATAGGTCTATATTTTATATGTTATTTAGGGTTGAATTAATTGGTATTTTCCACTTCTATAGGGTTTTTATAATATTTTCCTATATTTATTTCATTGTTTTATAGGTGATAATCTTAAGGAGAAAACTCAAATTTGAGTGTAATGTCTCTACCATTGTCCAATCAAGGATATTTTATAGTTATTTGGTAATAAGAAGATGTACAATAACTTTTTAAAAGATATGGGAGGTTAATTATAGCTTGAGATGTCAAAAAGTAGAGAAGTTGATGGAAAAGGGCCTAATAAACACAAAATATGCCAAGGAGACAAGTGCTTATCTTTCATGAGATTCAATGGACTTAGGCAATACTGGTGCCAAATAAAAATTGGTGTTAGGTTTCAATTAAATACTGGTTCATGATGTTTAAATGTTCCAAAATAAGATTGACGTTGGTATGGATGCTGGTCTCGTGTCGATACTGTTAAGTTGAAATTGACTTAACTTATTGATTAAGTTTTGATGATAAACAAAAAGGAAGATAACGATGAAAAGCAGCTGAATGAAC
>JAOQMR010000005.1:24382351-24394736 GCA_027563865.1 Erythroxylum pelleterianum
AGCTAGACTACAAACCAAAGCAGCAATAATGAGAATCAAACTCAACCATTCAAGCAAAGTCCATATATCAAGCTTATCTTTTTTCAACTCCTCAGGTAAATCTTCCTCCAAAAAAGGATCCTCCTCCTCCTCCTCAACAACACTCCCTTTACCCAACATTCCTGACTTTGCTACAAATCCTGATTTCAACTGTCCCGACCGTCCAACCGTCACCCTACCCGATTTTTCCGGCGGCGGATCCATCAACCTGGACTTACTCCTTTCCTTGAACAAGTTGGACTTCTTGTTAAGGGAAGGACTATTAGGAAATGAAGCGTCGTTTCTCGAGCTACACCTCAAAATCTCCCCACCATCACCAGCAGCAACACCACTGCTAGTGCTGTCTTTCTTGGGAGAATCTTTATACTGCAACTGGCGTCTCCTCACTGACTCGCCTGACCCAGGTGGGTTCGGGTCGAATGAGACCCGGTTCACTCTTGGAGAAGATTCAGGCACCGTAGATAAGTTTCGATGAATAACGGCTGTGTCGCTTTGGAGCTCAGCCATCTCCAAGTCCATATCTAAACAGAACTCACCTGAGGCTTGCTGCTTGTGCAAGAACTGACCAATGAGCTTCGAAGTTGGATCTTCCGTTGAAGATGTAGCTGCACTATCACTACCGTCGTTGTTGTTATGAGTAAAGTCAAATCTGTAACTCTCATTACCATTAGTACTTGGATTCAGCTCCTCTTTATCTTTACTTTGTCTAACCGGGTTATTCAAGAAATCGTAGCTGGAACCTCTCATGATATTCCCACCACCACTATCTCTACCTCCGTCCACCTTGATCAGCACCTCTCGCCGGTCATCGGAACTAGCAGAAGCCATGACGCGATATCCGGCGTTTTTCCAGGATACCCGTGTTTGGTCTAACAAATGCCCCAGATTCTCAAAAAGGTACGTGAAATTTGTCAAAAGAATGTGGAGCGAGTTGAAGAACGTGTAGGGTGGAAGGGTGTTAGGCTTGTGGGAAAGTGTGAAGGGAAACAAATGCCTACGGTTTCAATTTTACCCCTTGGATTAAAAAAAAAACACAGAGTGGACGCGTGTCTTGGGACAGTGAATAAAGAAATGAAGAGTTGATAAACTTTAAGAACTTTAATAATAATAGAAAACAACTCCTACGCTACAGCGCTGGTGGTGGGTTTGGTACTCCGTTGGTTCGGTAGAACTAGAATGGGGATGTGCAAGAACGAAAGAGACAGCTGAGAAAAAATAAAATAAAATGCTGCTTCGTTTGGCCACGTAACATACTGTTTATTACATATGCCAAACCCTACTTCGTCTTTTTACCGATCTGCCATTCTTCGTCCTCTTTCTGTCATATTTGCCCTTTTAATCGGTCTGACTTACCCTCTAACGAATACCTTATGGTTTTTTATAATTTATTTTTAAATCTTAATTATTTATATGATAAAAACATTAACTAACGTTACATACTATAGTAATAACATTAATAGCGAATTACTTTTGTAAAAATTGTTAATATTTAAAATTGAATTCAATAGAATTTTAAGTTTTTAAATTAATCCTAATTAATGGCATACGTATTCTTCGGGATTTTATTTATTTTTTATTATATTACCAAAATTGGGTACGCCCCTTAATCAAAGGGCTCAACCGACTCCGGCGGGATTGGTGGCTATGTCCGAAAAACAAAATGGACAAGTATCCCTTGCTCGTTGGCGGACGTACCCAAGTTGTAGGCAACAATCATGAAATCAATTACTAAAAAGGAAAAAAAAAATATATATATATATGATGATACACAAAAGCCAGAAATTTATATTATAACCACCACAATGATATAAACTTCTAGAAGGTGAAGGACCAGACAAAACAATATCGCATGGTGCAGCAACAGTGATCAGTTTTCAGGGTGTGTAGACTTCGATACTCCCGCTTCCACATTCAAATCTTGATTCTGGGCCCTGGTCACTTCCCTACACGTTTACGACAGCCACCGCCAATTTCCACCACAGTGGAACGCTATTCTGGATGCTTCCATGTGAATGCCCAACAAAAGTGTTTCCACTAGTTTTTACTTTTTAGACAACAAGATAAGTTTTTACTTGAGTTTTTTTACCAATCAATAAGGTTAATCCTAATATTTCATTAATAACTTTAATATTTAGAAACTTAAAAATTAGTTTAAACTCGACTTGGTCAAATTTTAATATTTTTTATTTTATTTTTTTGGCCCCAAATATTACGTTATTGTCTACATGACAAGATGAGACCTACTTTTTAAATTTTTTTTGAAAAGGTTTGATTCTAACATTTCAAAACGAATATTTAAGACTTAACTTTTAGAACGCGTTAGAATTTAATCTCATTATAACAGAATTACTAATGGCTTGATGACATTGTTGACCTGACTCTTTTTTCTATATTTTTTAATTTTATTTGCAAGTTATGACAACTGGTCGGGTCAGCCTGATAAGGCCCGATCTAGCGAGGCCCAACGTCAAGCCCAGGTACTAACAACCCAATAGCAAGAGGTCGTCTCCCATGCAAACACAATGATTCACGTAGAGACTTAAACCTAATGGCAACTTATAGCATATATAAGGTATTATTCACCCATGATTGAGGTACGAACTCATAACCCTAGCTGTCTCTTCGTTCTCAAAGATCTTAACTCTCACGAAATACTAACTTGAGCGTCGGAGGGGCCTTCCGGGAAATAACCCCCGGAGAGTCTTTATTTGTTTTGCAGGTATCACTTAGCCGAAGTTCCGCAAGATCATGGATCAGAACAATGATATTCCAGTCCAGCAGAATCCGGCTGAACCAACAACCATATAACGGAATTGCAACGTGAGACTTGTAAATAAAATAAATTTATACTGGCTTTATAAAAAGTGTAGTTCTCTATTACAAGGAGTGTATTTAATTTTTATGTAATTTTCTATTTTATTAAATTACATATATCTTCAAAAATAATTGTTATTATTTTTTTTCTCAAAAAGGGATATATGAGAGAATTTAATAAGACTTGTTATGTTTAAATATAAGTGAAAGATAGAAACTTTTAATTTAATATTTGTTAGTTTTATTTTATATAAATATTAACGAATATCTGATCTACTAAATATTTTATTAGAATGTTATAACGAAATAATAATTTTTATAAAAATAATTTGCATTGGTAATAAAATAATTTATTTTAAACTTGACTAAATTCAATTATTTTAATTTTTTACATTGCAAGTATGTTATAAAGTCATTATAACATGCAAATAAAATAAATTATTAGTCATCGAGTCATTAACAATTCTGTTATAATGGAGTTAAATTTTAACATTTTCTAAAAGTTAAGGTCTTAAGTGTTCTATCTAAAATGCTAGAGTTAAACTTGTCGAACAGTATTAAAATTTAGGTCAAAATTGACCATTTTTTAAGTTTTTTTAAAAGTAGGTCCCATCGTGTCACATCCTGGTGACCGACAAAAAATAAAATAATAATAACAAATTGTTAGGTTAGTAAAAGATGTTAAATTTTTTGTTATGGTGGGATCTAATTTTAACAATTTCTAAATATTATAGTTATAATTGTTCTCTATGGAATGTTAGGGTTAAACTTATACACCAAAAAAAATGTTAGGGTTAAACTTGTTGATCAGTGAAAAAATTAGAGTTAAAAGTGACTCTTTTGCCTTAGTTTATATCCTATAAGTTGTGATATAATTAATCAATACATTGTTTATTTTGTAAATATTTATTTAATTATTGTTACATATTATAAAAACTATATATTTTGGGAATAAAATTATGATAAATTATAATTATAAAATTCATATTACATTTAAATATTATCTTTAAATCATTCTTGGTTGTTATTTTATTAAAATAAATGTTAATAAAAAGAAAATTTTTGGTATATATTACATTTTTCCTTTATGAACGAAGTGGTCAACTTTCATCAAAGTATGTAAATACTTAAACAAACATATGGATACTTGTTATAAAATAAGTTCTGACCGACACAATAATCTTATATAAAAATATTATTTTTATGTATATGGATAAACTTATTCTCATGATTGTATAAGTAATTATTTGTTTTGACACTTACAAAATATATGACATATGGATTGTTAGATATTGATAATAATTAAGACTAATCTTAGTTAAGGGTAGTTCGATTGATAGTTATTGTATATAACATAAATGATATAAAAGTAGTTAGGTGACCAATATAAAATTCGTAACGGCTTTATAAAAACTGTAGTTCTCTACTACGACTTTATAAAAAGTGTAGTTCTCTATTACAAGGAGTGTATTTCATTTTTTAAGTAATTTACATTTTATTAATTTATATATAGAAGTGAAAAATGATATGAATGTTGGGCCCGGGTCCCATGACTGATTCCAAAGCAACCACTCGAGGCGGTCGGTTAAGGATCATTCAAAAAGAAATTGAAAAACTTCAATTTAAGCAAAATTTGAGCTGTAGCAATAGGCGAGTTCACCGTGGCCAACATACACTTCTATTTCAAACCACAACACTTAACAACTCAACCACAAGATAAGCATAAATATACACAAAAACTTCTCTAATTCTCATTGCCATAACAAAATAGAGTTTGAACAAGCTTTAGTTACACATCAAACTACATCAATAACTTAATTCAAAATACGAAGGATACTCAATGTTTGATATGCTACTAAACTACCCAAAAGTAATTGAACTAACTTAATTACTAAATGTGGCTAACTCAGAGTTTCTAATTGCCTTGCAAAGATCAACGATCTACTCGTTCTGCACCTAAGGAGTGAAGATGATGGGGTGAGCTACAAAGCTTACTGACTAATATATTTATAGCCATTGGCAACGAGCTACACAATCAAACATATATGCGTATATGTACATACCAATATGTAAACATCTATATCTCATTTTACTCTAACCATTCCATCATCCAAAATTGTAGCTCAAACTTAAAGATAAAGAAGTTATCATATAACACATATCATGTGGAATTCATCATCAAAACATAATCACTCAAATGCATCATATTTGACAATTTAAAGATGCAATGCATAACAAAATGGCTCGAGAGTTCTTCTCCATTTACACCGTGAATGAATTGAGTCCATTTTTTAGATCTCATGTGCCACAAGCGGGCAGTCGGGAGAAGGCTTTAAATCAACATGCAAGTGACTAACGAAACGGTTCCTCTCTTGCCCAAACAAATGCAATTCTATGCTCAATTCAATCAATCACATATTCATATTCTCATGCTTCTTATACTTTTTCTTCTTTCCATTTATACAAAATGCCATAATATTTTTCAAGGTATAACATGATTATAATCACAATGCATTTTCAATATTCACAATAATTCAAAATAAGCCATTTTAGCACACAATACACATGCAAGGCATTTTGCTTATTTTACACAACAACTATAAACAAATTACCTATCTAATTTGCTTGTTGAAATCTAATTCAAGCTTGTCTTCCATCTTGCTCTTAGATTTGGTTTTCTTGGTTTCCTTCAATTAAACCAACATTCATTCAACCCAATATTCTAACAAAATTCATAAAACTAAAATAATCACATAAATGACAAAATCAAGCTTAAACCTAACTTACCTATAGTCCATCTAGGTTAGAAAAACTAAAACTCTAGTTTAGAAACCCTAAAATCCAATGGGTCTCTTAAATCATCTTCTTCCTTCCTTCATTCCTAATAAATCTCATTCCTTTTTTTTGTCTAACTCCTTCTCTAACAAAGCAAGAAGAAAAATGAAACTTACCTTGAACAAATCTTCTTCCTTCTTTTCTTTTCGTTCACGTTTTTCTCCTCTCTTACAATTCTCTTCTTTTTTTTCTTTCTTCTCTTCTTTCACGTTTTCTCCTTCTTTCTTTTGCTTCTCACGACTCTCTCTTCTCTTCTTCTTAATCCAAGACCATTTTTATCCTTGGTCTTCCAATTATGCCCTCATCATTTAATGAAATGCCCATTTTCCCCTTCTTTGGTTTTTATCTACTTACTCCTCAATTCCCTTAAACACCATATTAATTCTAACTTAATTATCATCTTTCTATCCAAAATTCTAATTTCTACTTATGTTCACTAAATTAATGACTAAATTCTAAAAATAAATAAACGATTAAATAACTAAAATAAATAAATAAATAAAATTAATGAATAATAAATAAATAAATCATAAATAACTAAATAAAAAAATTCGGGGCCCAATAATTCTCCTCCCCTTAAAGAATTTTGTCCTCAAAATTCTTACCTGAGTCTATAAAGAGGTGTGGGTACTTCTCTTTTATTGCTTACAAAGGCTCCTATGTCGCCTTCTCTCTTGAATGGTTCTTTCATAAGACTTTAACCAGCTGCACTGTCTTATTTCTCAAGATCTTTTCCTTAGAATCTAAAATCTCCATTGGTTGTTCTTCATAAGTCAAATCCTCCCTTAATTGAACCTCTGAAGGTTGAACTATGTGTGAAGGATCTGATCGGTGTTTCCTCAACATTGATACATGGAAGATATTGTGAATCTTAGACAATTCCGGTGGCAAAGCTAATTTGTAGGCTGAAGGTACAATCTTCTCAATGATCTCATAAGGGCCTATGTATCTTGGACTGAGCTTGCCCTTCTTACCAAATCTCAAAACTGCCTTCATGGAGAGGCTCTAAGAAACACTTTGTCTCCAACTTCAAATTCCATTTCCCTTCTATATGCATCCGTATAACTTTTCATTCTGTCTTGAGTTACTTTAAGTCTCTGCTTTACCAAACCAATCTTGTCGACTGTAGCTTGTACCAACTTAGGCCCTAAAAGCCTTCTTTAACCTTCCTCATCCTCACAAATTGGAGTTATGCACCTTTTACCGTATAAAGCTTTATAAGGTGCCATTTGAATTCCTGAGTGATAGGAATTTTTGTAAGCAAATTCGATTAAAGGCAGATGATCATCCCACAAGCCTTTGAAATCTATGACATAAGCTCTCAACATTGCTTCCAAAGTCCGTATTGCTCTCTTCGATTGTCCATCAGTCTGTGGATGAAAAGTTGTACTAAAATATAACTTAGTTCCCAAAGCCTCTTGTAAGCTTTCCCAGAACCTAGAGGTGAACTTGGGATCTCTATCCAATACTATCGAACTTGGAATCCCATGAAGTCTGATTATTTCATCTATATATTTCTAGGCCAAAGCATTCAAAGAATCTGTCTGTTTAATTGACAAGAAATGTGTGGATTTGGTTAGCCTATTAACAATCACCCATATTGCATCATGCTTACTGCTAGTTCTTGGCAATCTCATCAAGAAATCCATTGTGATCTTTTTCTACTTCCATTCAGGATTAGACAAAGGTTTAATCTTACCGATAGGTGCTTGGTGTTCTGCTTTAACTTGCTGGCACACTAAACATTTTCTAGCATACTCTGCAACATCTTTCTTCATTCATTTCCACCAAAAGTGCTCCTTCAAATCCCTATACATTCTCGTACTCCCCGGGTGTATTGCATAGGAAGTATTATGTGCCTCATCAAGAATCTCATATTTCAACTCTAATATATCGAGAATTCATAATCTGTTACCTACCACCATCAATCTATCTTCTCTTATCTCTATTTCAGAAGGTTTACTACTTTTAATCTCTTCTCTGAGCTTGCTCAAATACTCATCTTGCTCCTACAATTCCTTAATATTCTTATTCAATACTAGCTTTACTCTGAAATTAGCCAATATACAATTAGACTCAACTTGCCTCAATGTCACCTTCAGGTTGGCTAGTTCTTTCAACAAAGGAAGATACACTGTCTCTATATGTGCCATAGTAGATTTTCTACTCCGTTCATCCGCTACTACATTAACTTTCCCCATGTGGTAGTCTATCATCAAGTCATAATCTTTCAATAGTTCTAACCACCTTCTTTGTCTCAATATCAACTCCCTTTGGCTCATCAGATACTTAAGACTCTTGTGGTCTGTAAACACCTTGGTAGTGACTCCATACAAATAATGTCTCCATATTTTCAACGCAAAAATTATAGCAGCTAACTCCAAGTCATGCGTAGGATAATTCATCTTATAAGGCTTTAATTGCCTAGAAGCTTAAGCAATCACCTTATCTCCTTGCATCAACACACAACCCAATCCCTTCCGTGAGGCATCACTATACACTTTATACCCATCACTACCAGAAGGCAAAGTCAAAATTGGTGCAGTTGTGAGCCTATTCTTCAATTCCTCAAAACTGCTTTGTCACTCCTTTGTCCACACAAACTTCTGATTCTTCCTTGTCAATTTGGCAAGTGGGGCAACCATCATGGAAAAGCCCTCTTCTGCTATACCCAGCTAAACCCAAGAAACTCCTCACTTCTGCTATGTTCTTAGGTGTCTCTCATTTCACAACTGCTTCTATTTTCTTCGAATCCACATGCACTCTTTGCTCTAAAATTACATGTCCAAGGAGCACCACTTCCCTTAACCAAAATTTGCATTTATCGAATTTGACATACAATTCTTTCTTCCTCAATGTCTCCAAGGTAATCCTCAAATGTTCCTTATGCTCCTTCTCACTCTTGGAATAAACCAATATATCATCAGTAAAGACAATGATAAATCAGTCTAAAAAAGGCTTGAAGACTCTATTCATCAAATCCATGAAGGTTGCAAGTGCATTCTTTAATCTAAAAAGCATAACCAAGAACTCAAAATGGTCATACCGTGTTCTAAAGGCAGTTTTTGACACATCAAACTCCCTTATCCTCAAGTGGTAGTAACTTGATCTCAAATCTATCTTAGAAAAGACCCTTGCCCCTTGCAATTGATCAAACAATTCATCTATGCGTGGGAGCGGATACCTATTCTTGATAGTGACATGATTAAGCTTCCTATAATCCACACACATCCTCAATGATCCATCTTTCTTCTTTACAAAAAGAACCGGAGCTCCCCAAAATGAAGAGCTAAGCCTAATGTACCCTTTCTCCAACAAATCTTCTAACTATTCTTTAAGCTCCTTCAACTGCACCGGAGCCATTCGGTAAGGTGGAATTGAGATCGGTGCAGTACCTGGAAGAAGCTATATGAGGAACTCAATTTTTCTAAGTGTTGGTAGTCTTAGTAATTCCTCTTGAAAGACATCCGGAAATTCCATAACCACAGGAATTTCTTCTAACTTTCCTCAATCAACCTTCGTGTCTACCACATAAGCCAAGAATGCTTCATATCCCTTCTTCATCATTTTCTCTGCTGTCAAAGCTGAAACAACTCTAGGTAATGTTGGGCCCCGATTCGCATTAAGCATGTTTAAATTATTTTGAGGTTTAAATTAATGATTTTCTTTTGGTTGGAATAAATTGAGGATTTTTGTTGCTTAAGTTATGATTATTAAATGAAGGGATTTAGTGAAATTAGATTTGTTGATAAAGAATTATATGAATTGAGGGTTTTATTTGTCTAGGCTAATAAAGATTAAATGGAGGGATTAGATTAAATTAGAATTTCCTAATTGTTAGAATTAAAAAGAATGAGTTGAATTGGGGGTAAATTAGGAAGTTATATATGGTTTTAAGGCTTAAGGTATATTGAGTGGGCTTTTAGCCCTTTGGCTTATCTTTTAAATGAAGAGTAAAGAAAGTAAATGGGCTAAGGTCCATGTAAATTGCAATTAAATGAAGAAGGAAGGACCAATACATGGAAGCCCACGAAATTAGGAGGGGAAGATTGAAATTGGTAAAATTTTAAGTGTTTAGTTTAGGAGGGAAAGAAAGGAAGCTTTTGGGCTTTGTAGTCTTTGTAATGTCATTAAAAGAAGAAGAAAGCAAGCAAATGGGCTAGGGTTCTTTAGGGTCCATTTAAGTGAGCATGTAGGAAACAAAAGAAAAAAGAAAAAAATAAAAAGAAAAGAAGGAAGATTAGGCATTGTCGTTTTAGGAGGAAGGAAGCTTAAACAAAATCAAATAGAAGAGAAGCTAAGGAAGTGTGTCGTGAGTGTTTAAGTGAGGGAAGTGAAACTACGTAGTTTAGCCTAGGTTTTAAGTTTAAGGAACAAGTTATCTAAGTCTTTTAAGAAAGAACATTCACGAAACTATCAAGGAAAAAGAAGAGAAGCATACGAAACTCACCAAAGAAGAAAAGAGAAGATGGGTTTCGGCCATGGGAGAGGAAGGAGAAGCAAATCGAGAAAGGTTAGTTAAACTTCATCGTTTTTAGCTTAGGTTTTCTTAGTTTAAGACAAAAGTTTGTTAAGCTTAGAGAGAGAAGCTCACGAAAATTAGAGAAAGAAAAGAGAGAGGGAAAGTTTCGGCTAGGAGGAAGGAAGAAGAAGAAGAAGAAGAAGAAGAAGAGTTAGGGCTTGTTGATTTCTTGCCTTAGATAAGTGATTCTAAAGGTTTCTTCAAGAAGAAAGTGAAAAGGAAGAGTTTAGGAAGCAAAATCTGATTTCGTGGGTTTCAAATAGGTTAGAGGATTTTCGAAATTTGTTGGTTATTTAGATAAGTTGTGATGCTAATGGTTTAGATAAAGTTTGGATAAGGTTATATGGAATAAAGTTCATGTTTTGCTTTTCCTTAGAAAATTCCAGCATTGATATTCTCTTGGTAATTAGGGTTTTTATGTTTAATGTGGTTAATGAAGGTGAATTGAGATAATTAGAAGAAGAGCCAAGGCATAGTGATCAATCCTAGAGCTAAAGGAAAGAAGATGGGTTATGGAGGTTTAAGAAAAATCAGCTTGCGTGGGTGTCTTCAGGGCATGAGATTTTCGAAAATAATTGATTAAATTGAGAGAGGTTTTGGTTGTTATAGCTTAGGAAAGGTATAAGTAAGGTTAGGTTAGTTTAAAGTCAAGTTTTTGCATTCTTTAAAATTTTCCAGCATAGTGATCTTTTGTTAATTAGACTTTTTATGCTTTGATTAAGGTCTTTTATGGCCATTGGAGATTGAGGAAGGATAAGTGAACCAATTGCAATGCCAAAGGAATCAAGGTGGGTGGCTTTTTAATATTTGAGTTGTAAGCTACAAACTTATTGTGAAATAAATGTTTTGAAAATGCTTTCCGATGATTTGTAAGTTTTAAATGAATTAGCTTTGATGATGATTTGATGCTATTTGTGATGCTTTGAACTTGTAGTAGATGCTTTTTGTTGATAATTAGATATGGAAATGTTTGAAAAAAAATGTTTGACAAAAGGAAAAGGATTGGATTATGTGAATTTGGGAAAAATGCCATGTTAGGCAATTATGTGTGAATGATGTGAAAATGCATGATTACCTGGGTTTGTAGTGATCCCCTCTGTTAACAAGTGCACTTGTCTATATAGGCTTCGCTCGCCTGCCCGTTAGTGGCACAGGAGCTCCGAATTTCGGACTCTCCTCCGTTCATGACTATACATGACCGCTTGGCGGAATTGTGTAGTACGTCCTGTTAGGATCACTCAAACCATTTGTTATGTGCTTATGTGCTTTTGTGTTATAATTGTTGATGATTTTGTGTTATGATTGTTGACTTTGTAAATGTTGTGTTTTTATCGGACATAACGTTTGTAACTATTGACTTGAAAATGATTGTTTAAAACAAAACTTTTGTATGCTTATGCTTGGATATTAAATTGTTACCCACGGAGCCATCAAGCTCACCCCCCCATTTCCCTCCATAGGTTTTGAGCAAGAAACCGAGTCCCGCATCGGAATTGAGGCAACTCCGATGCATCTTGCTCTTGAAGTTGTGTTTTGGAAATCAAAGCATTAGCTTGTTCTTTATACTTTCATTTTGTTAATTTGTATGTACTCGGGCTAAATGCCCTTTGAAGCTTTGTATTGGTTTATTTTCATGTAAATATGAAGGTTTTAAAGTTTCAATGTATTTTGTATATGTTTCCTATGTATATATGGTTGTATGATGAACTTGGATAAAAAGAAAGAGTAAGTGAGATTTCTTTATGTTTTGGAAACAATTAGAATCCTAAGAGTGTGATGGCTGCCATTTTTGAGTTAAGTTTGGGATATTTGGATTGGATTGTAGTTGGATGATTGAATATTTGGAAGATTGAAGTGGTTTTTATGCAGGTATGGAAGTTGGGTTGCAAATTGAAAATTTGGCTAGATGCACTTTTAGGGGAGGTGTTGTCCATTTTTTTTCTAAAATGGGCAGCCACTTGTTTGAGGTTTTTAGACCATGTTAGGGCTTGAATTTGAATGGGAAATCTTCTTGAAGTTTGTAGAGCATATTAAGATCTTTAAAATGGTATAAAATAGGTCATTTTCGGAGTTAGGAGTAAAAAGTTATAAGGGATGGAAGTTGGCCGAGTACTATTCATTTGGTCAATTTTCACTATTCATATGGTCATATTTTAGGAAGCCACTTTGCACAAG
>JAOQMR010000005.1:24407655-24426950 GCA_027563865.1 Erythroxylum pelleterianum
CATATAAATGTGCAAAATGTGCATGTTACAAATATGATGCATGAAAAATACAATTTCCTAATTTCTCACAGAATTTTAGAAATCACAATTCTAGCCCTAACATGGGTAACGGGATTCTACATCTAATCCCCCCATCTTCAATGGCATTAGGTCCACCACTAAGTGTTTTCCACCAATACATATTTCATAATCTCTATAGACTTGACTAATAATAATATATTGTCCGATTGGAGTACTAACCATCAAAGAAGTATCCAATGAGCTCAAATTTCTACCATGCATAGTTTTACTTGATGAAATAAAGGAATGGGTAGATCCGGGGTCAATCAAAACAATAATGTCGTCATCAAATAATTTGACTGTACCAGTCACAACTTCTAGAGCGGTATTTGAGTCCTCCGTTGTCGTAGCAAATACTATAGCTGGTGCTTGTCCCCTGGGTCTCCCTGGAGGAGTCACCTTCTTGGCCACATCAAAACTGCCCACCTCAGTTGCATTCTTGTGTTTCACAGTCTCAGCCCTCTTCAAAACTTGCATCTGAATTCCCTCTCTTCTTCTTCTATACTCAAGATACTCTCTAGTCATGTGCCCTTTCTCTCCACAATTGAAACAGGCTTCAGTCAGGCTATAGCACTCCCCTTTATGAAACTTGCCACAGTGATCACACTTGGGAACGAATGACTTGTCCCCCTCTCCCCTTCTATTGCCTCCGACCGTTGAGGCTTGATGAGAAACATTTCTCATCTGTCTGGACTTTCTTGCTCCACTACTCCTCGCCTCAGACTGTACAAGGAAAGTCCCAGCACTCCTCTCTGACATAGGAGCACCACCTCCCCTGCTGAACTGTTCTCTCCCTTTCCTCTTTCTGTTCACTGCACTCTTGATGTTCTCCACATTTTCAACTCTCAATGCTGCTTCAACCAACTGTTGAAAATCACAAAAATTCTGCGCCACCATTTTTTTCCTGATGGCCAAATGCTATCCCAATTCAAAGCTATGGCACTTAGCCGTCTCACTCATCATCATCTTTGCCGCATATCGGGACAACTGTGTAAACCAGCACTCATACTCGCTCATTGTCATCTCCTTCTAGTGAGATTCAGAAATTTTCTCTGCTTCTGCTGAATATACACCTCGAAAAAATACTTCTTCTTATAAGCAGCTATGAAATCCTTCCAAGTCAATACTGGCGGTCTCAACTGACTCCCTAACACACTTTCCTACCAATGTAAGGCATCCCTCTGTAGCAGACTTATAGCATACTCAACTTTCTCATCATCTTCACAATCCATTTGCTCCAATACCTTTTTCTATCTTCCTCATCCAGGTTTTTGCTTCTTCTGGATCAGTCGTCCCATAGAAGTCCACTACCTTATACTTCCTCAACTTATCAAACTGTTTCCCCTTCTTAGTCAGGGCCGGAGAAGAAAATTGCGACATCTGACCTATGGCATGAACAAATGCCTAGGCAAAGGCTTGAAACAGCCTAGGATCCAATGGAGTAGGAACTTGCTCCTGCGGAGGAGGAGACTCTTATGTCTGTGATCAAGAGGGCTCATTACCGTGCCCTACAGAAGCCTCAACGTTTCCTGGGGCTCAAGACTCATTAGTACCCTCCTTTTTTAATGGAGAGTCAGGTGCAATTGACCCTTGCAATATTTCTCGTGCTCTTCTACGAGGTGACATCTTACTCCTTCAATTAAAACACTAATGATTAGCTTACATTTCATTTTAATCTTATTTCCTACATGTATGCATGTTATGCATGTCACTTAATGCAGTCAATCAATTAAACAACTCAAACACTTAATCACACATCATAATAATTCATAACACTACATATTCTATGCTTAAGAATCCTTAAAAAGAGCCTAAGTTCTGATACCAAATATGTTGGGCCCGAGTCCCGTGACTGATTCTGAAGCGACCACTCAAGGTGGTCGGTTAAGGATCATTCGAAAAGAAATTGAAAAACTTCAATTTAAGCAAAATTTGAGCGGCAACGATAGGCAGGTTCGTTGCGGACAATGTCCAACTTCGCTGCGACAAAAGTTTGGCCTCGCCGCAGCGAAGTTCCATAAATACGCCGCCGCAAATGCCTTACCTTTCCGCAGCAAAGTTACACAAATACGCCGCAGTGAAGTTACACAAATAAGCCTCACCATTGGCCTCCCCGTGGCGAAGTTACACAAATACGCCGTGGTGAAACCTGCAGATCCAAACCCAGAATCCCATCATTCACACTAAATTCTACACATATACACATTACCAATCCAATTCAATCATACACTTATATTTCAAACCACAACACTTAACTACTCAACCACAAGATAAGTATAAATATACAAAAAAAACTTCTCCAATTCTCATTCACATTTCCATAACAAAATAGAGTTTAACAAGCTTTTTAGTTACACATCAATAACTTAATTCAAAATACAAAGGATACTCAATGTTTGATATACTGCTAAACTATCCAAAAGTAATTGAACTAACTTAATTACTAAATGTGGCTAACTCGGAGTTTCCAATTGCCTTACTAGGATCAAAGATCTACTCGTTTTGCACATGAGGAGTGAAAATGATGCAGTGAGTTGCAAAGCTCAGTGGCTAATATATTTATAGCCATTGGCAACGAGCTACATAATCAAACATATATGCGTATATGTACATACCAATATGTAAACATCTATATCTCATTTTACTCTAACCATTCCATCATTCACAATTGTAGCTCAAACTCAAAGTTAAAGAAGTTATCATATAACACATATCATGTAGAATTCATCATCAAAACATAATCACTCAAATGCAATTATACTTGACAATTCAAAAATGCAATGCACAACAAAATGGCTCGAGAGTTCCATAGAACAAAATGGAGAAACCGAAGTTTACACCATGAACAAAATGAGTCCATTTTTTGGATCTCATGTGCCACAAGCGGGCAGCCGGGAGAAGGCTTTAGGTCAACATGCATGTGACTAACGAAATGGTTCATCTCTTGCCCAAACACAAGCAATTCCATGCTCAGTTCAATCAATCACATAGTCATATTCTTATGCTTCTTATACTTTTTCTTCTTTCCATTTATACAAAATGCCATAACATTTTTCAAGGCATAATATGATCATAATCACAATGTATTTTCAATATTCACAATAATTCACAAGCCATTTTAGCACACAATACACATGCAAGGCATTTTGCTCATTTTACACAACAACTATCAATAAAGTACCCACCTAATTCACTTGCCGAAATCCAATTCAAGCTTGCCTTTCGTCTTGCTCTTGGATTGAGTTTTCTTGGTTTCCTTCAATTAAACCAAGATTCATTCAGTCCAATATTCTAAAAAATTCATAAAACTTCAATAATCGCATAAATGAAAAAATCAAGCTTAAACCTAACTTACCTATAATCCATCTAGGATAGAAAAACCAAAACTTTGGTTTAGAAACCCTAAAATCCAATGGGTCTCTTAAATCATCTTCTTCCTTCCTTCATTCCCAACATAAATCTCATTCCTCTTTTGTTTTGTCTAACTCCTTCTCTAATGAAGCAAGAAGAAAAATGAAACTTACCTTGAACAAATCTTCTTCCTTCTTTTCTCTTCTTTCACATTTTTTCTCCTCTCTCACGATTCTCTTCTTTTCTTTCTTTTCTTCTTTCAAGTTTTCTCCTTCTTTCTTTTACTTCTTATGTCTCTCTCTTCTCTTCTTCTTAATTCAAGACCATTTTTATCCTTGGTCTTCCAATTATGCCCTCATCGTTTAATGAAATGCACATTTGCCCCTTCTTTTGTTTTTATCTACTTACTTCTTAATTCCCTTAAACACTATATTAATTCTAATCTTTCTATCCAAAATTCTAATTTCGACTTATGTTCACTAAATTAATGACTAAATTCTAAAAATAAGTAAACGATTAAATAACTAAAATAAATAAATAAATAAAATAAATCAATGAATACTAAATAAATAAATCATAAATAACTAAATAAAAAAATTTGGGGCCCAACAATGAAACTCCCAAAAGCTTTACCTATCATGAATGTGAATGAAAGTGGAGAGCTTAATAAGGCTATAATTAGGTTACCATATACATGGAGACCTAAGCCCAATAAAGTCTTAAAACTAACTGGGCTAAGCTTTAATAGGGGCTCTTATGCTGAACTATCAAATAAGGAAGTAGAGAAGGATAAAGTGGAAGATCATGAGGCAGAAGTGGCTTGTATGGATTCATCTACTTTATCTATTAGGGAGAGTTCCCTTATACCAACTTAGGAAGGTATCAATATAATTTTGTGAATCCAACCCCTACTATGAACCATTCCAATTTATATGAGGTTATAGGAAATATATTTAACATTTCAAATAGGCGAATAGAAGATGAGAACAACCATCGAAATAAGAGTACTCACAATTAGAAATTGTCTTTAAGCGTAGAGAATGTTTGGGAGGACCTAGGTCGATCCTCTAAAAGGAAATCAGGTGAGAGAAAGGGTAAGAAAAAATTCAAGGGGATTTGACCATGAATTCCTCTTAAATTATATCAACTCTTTCGGCTATTTATGACTGTTTGGTATAGAATGTAAGAGGAATTTGGTACACAATGTAAGATGAATGAGTAGTCCTCTTAAAAATCAAATGATCAAGGACATTTTTTTGGAAAAAAAAATAGGCCCTTGACTATGGCTTTGTTGGAAACTAAAATAAAAATTAAGTAGTTGAACAATTGTCTTAGTTTTTTTCGTTCAAATTGGGTTATACATAGCAACCATCGACACCATTGTAATGGATGAATTATATTGGCGTATAATTCTGAAAGAATCATTGTTTTATAACTGATAGGCTATAAAGCATATCAGTTAACAAAGAAGTTAAGCTTACTAAAGTAGGGACTGAAGAAGTTACACAAAAGAAACATTGCTCAACATCTTCAAATGACTAAGGAAAATCTTAAAGAGCCTAAGATAATTTATATGTTGATCTTACTAGCTAGGAGCTAAGGATTCAGGAATCTGAGTTTCTCAGGGAGTATAATTTAGCACCAATCTTTCACAATTTTCTTTTAAAAAAGAAGGCTAAACTCATATAGATCAGGGCTGGGGATAGCAATTCTTGGTTCCTTCATAATGTTATCCTCGTAAGAAAAAATAAAAATAAAATCTTCATACTTATAAAATATGATCGTGATATACAAATAGAATTGGGAAAAATTGAGGGGCTCACTATAATGAATTCAGGAAGATGGTGGGCTCTAATACAAGGGAAGAATGCAGAAGATGTAACCTGGGTAATTTTATCAATGAAAAGATCACTCGAGATATGATGGAATATCTTATTAAGCCAATCTCCACCCACAAAATTAAAGAAACCTTATATATAGACCTAAACAAATCTCCAAACCCAGATGGATATCTCTTTTTCCAGATAACCTAAAACATAACAGGTTAGCTTCTTATTAAAGTAATGGAGGAGTTCTTTTATAGTTCTAAAATTTTAAAAGAAATGAATAAGACAGACATATTTCTTATACCAAAGAAAAAGAATTATAGTTATTTGAATGATTTTAGATCTATTTCATATTGCAATACAAGCTAAAAAATCATTCAAGGATAATTGCTAAAAGGCTTTAAAATTCCCTAAAGAATCTCATTAGCCCTTACTAACGAGCTTTTATATAGGGTAGATCAATCAGTGACAATATATTGCTTATATAAGAGATATAAAGAGCCTATGAAATAGAAAAACCTATTAGGAGTTATGTCTTAAAGGTTGATTTTTTAAAGCCTTAGACACTATTAATTGGGGATTTATATTAGAATGTTTAAAGGTATTTTGTTTCCCAAATCTAATTGTTAACTAGATCAACATATGTATTTCCTCAACTTTTTACAGTATCCTAATGAACGGAGCTCTTACTAGATTATTTAGGTGAACTAAGGGGATTAGACAAGGGAAACAGATATCCCCTTATCTATTTACCTTGGTGACTAAAGCGTTAGAAAGGGTGATCATCCACTACACAAATAGAGATTCCAGTTTTGTGCCTTATTACAAATGTGAAGCATTGAGGATTAACCACTGCAAGAAAAGTATGAATTAGCGACAGAAAATTACCGACGGTAAAGAAACCGTTGCCAATTATTGAGGAAAATCCTATACTTGTTGGAAAAGTTGTCTAGAAAATTTTCGATTAATGGCAGTAGCAATATCCGTTGTTAAACTCAGAAGAAAATGAATTTACGACGGTATTTAGTGACGGTAATTAATTACCGTCGGTAAATAAGGCGGGAAATATTGATAGAAAATGTTTTTAGTATATCGACGAAACATTTAACATTTTCGTCGGTAATTCCGTCGATAAATTCTAAAGCTATACTTCGTCGTCCGTAGTCTGCTTCTGCTTAATGTTTTTAAAAAAACCAAACGACGTCATTTTGTTATTCTTAAAACGTTAATCCAAATACCCTCCCCCCCCCCCACTTGACGTTTCCTCCTTCTTCCTCCTCCAGATTTGCCGCTGCGTGTGGAGTTGCGACCGTCATTTGCTATTCTGTGCGTCTTCTCCATGGAGCTACTACGTCTTCTCCGGTCGTTGTCATCGTCTTCTTCGGCAGTTTTCGTCAAGGTATTTTCATGTTCTTCGTGCTCTCCTCTGCTGCTGAAATGTGTGTCCGTGCTTGATTTTTCTGCTTAATTTGGAGTTAGTTTCATCTATAAAATGATTTTTGTGTAAATGTTTGTGTATGGGATTGAGTTTCTGTATGGGCATGAGTTTGTGTTGTATGACATTGATTTCCTTCGGCTTCATCAAGGTGTATTGTTGACGCCGAAGTCACCTATGAAAATTGTATATATTAGAGTCATAAAAATGAACAACTCAGAGAATGATAGTAGTTTTGACAGATTAAGGATAACGTATCAAATAATTTTTTTAGTGGCCTTATTTTATGATGTTATTCTTACTTTTATAATTTTAGCTAAATTAAAGCTTGCTTTAGTTATTGTTTATTGACTTAGCTTTTTAGGCATCTCAATTTGTTTTGAAATTTATCGTTGAATTATTTGAGTTTTCATGAATGATTGATTTAGATTGAATTGCAATAGGAAAACATGCATGAATGGTTGAGATCTTCCCTACTAAACATTGATTAATTGTTTATGATGATTGATTTTTGAAGAATGAAATATGATCTAATACATGTTATTTGAAATTGTGAGCTTTTAAGCTTATAAGCATTCAAATTTTATGCTCCATTTTCTAAATTGAGTGATTATCACAAAGTTTGATACTTCTACAACTTGGCTTTTTTATGCATGTTGAGAACATATCATTAGACTAGATACATTAAAATAATAAAGGAATTTAGGCTATATGGCTGAATTCTTAAAAAGCCTTGTAGTTTTGATCTCCCTTAGTTAACAAATTTAAGACTTTGCCTTCTTTTTCTTGCATATGAACCACAATACAAGCTACATTTAGTATTTTTATTGATTTTCCTTATCATTCTGATTTGTTAAATGATTATATGAGCATGTTTACATGAGATTCAAAATATCATTATGTGAATTATTGTGAAGTGATTCAAGTTGCATATGTGAATGTTCTTAGCATAATTTTGAGAGTATTTAACTTGTATTTTCAGTATTTTTATATACGTTGGTACTTAGTGTAGTTAGTCCCTATAAGTAACTAATTATTCATCTAATTTACCCTTTGAAAACCACCCCCATGAGTGAAAATGACGTTAGAATATACGTTTCCTATAAGTTACAACTAGCTTTTCACTATGCATAATGAACTCTTCTTTTTCTTCCCATTCTATATTATAAGAACACTTCCAACCTTTGGGACAACTTCTTAATGTTATTTCCTTTAGTTTCTTGTGACCATGCTTGTAATGTTATCAAGTTTTGCACTATGTATAAAAGTATAGATTATTTTGATCTTTGAACTTTAGCTAATTTTGTCGTTTTAGGTTGTTCGATCTATTTCTTGTTGTTGCTTCATGAACCATCACATGACTTTATTAATTGGCATCACCAATTTCTTATCATCTTTGTTTGATTTTGTTTCCTCACACTATATTAGTCTTACGATGGTTCTTAATGAAGCTTCTAGAACCCCAAGAAAGTTAATCTTCTCTCATCTTCTCTCTAACTCTTATTCAGAACTTGGCTTATTGAAACATTGCTATTGTTTCCTTTATTATGAATATCTCCATTGAACATGGAATTTTCATCAATTTGTAGGTTCAACATATAGATATAATGTTTCCTACACCCTTACTAAAACTTTAAGTCATAGTAATAGAATTATTATTCTCCTTTATTTTTGTCTACGTGATATTGCTTCATATAAATTTATATGCATCTACTTTATTAATATAAAAAGGTTAGTATCTCTTGTATAAGTTTCATGGTTCTTCACCGTTATCCCTTCTTCTAGGCTTTTTAGGTCTTTTAGGCTTCTTATTAAGAAAAGGAGGTAATATGAGCTACAATTTTTTAGTCTTTGATAAAACTTATTCACGTTTTCTAAACTACGCAAAATACATTTTATATGATTGTTTTAATATATCTCGCTTTCCAAACTGTTAACAATTTTGTTATTGGTTGTAGGAACGCATTTGTTGGCAGTATTTCTATTTCAAAAGAGATTGAAGAGAAGCTTTAGCAGGTATTCAAATGACATCATTTTCTTATTTTTTTTACAATGCCAACAATGAATTTGCACATATTTTAATCAAATTTATATCAGTTTCTATATTTTTCATTGTAGCACTGTCATCATCTTCTTTCACGTACTTCAGGAAGATCCTTCTGCATGTTGGTTAAGGTATGTTAATTTGTTTTTTACTATGTTTTTTAAAACTTGGTTTAATTTGGGTATTTGTTTGCGGTTTAAACTTCCCATATGAACGTATTACATGCCTGATTTAATTTGAGTTGCACGAACTGAAACTTGTTTGTGACATAAACTTCGGTTTATCAATGAATTAATATAGGATGAGTTTGACTTATATTATTGTTCCGATTACCTTAATTATGTTAATCCGTTATTTCATTGATGCTCTCTGAAATGATTATGTTCTATTTACTTTTCATGTGCGAATTTTTACATGGCCTTTTTTAAAATTTTATATGTTAAACTATTTTATTAAAATAAGTATTCATATTTTTATGTATGAATACTTATTATATTTGGCACTAGTACATATTTTAGATCTCAACCCATAAACCTTGACCTATAACCCATGATGGAGCTCCTATAAGGCTTATCGTTGAAAAATACGAGGAGCCTAGGAGTCAGAACGAGAACTTGTTATGTTGATTCGCAAGTCTTATCTTAGACGTTTTGTAATCTTTAGCGAACATGATTGATACTAACTATGGATTCACTGTTTTAAATAACAGTTTTCTATAAATGAGTATCCAGGATAGATCTTGGATGTATAGATGATTAACACCTAATGGTTTCATTAATACTGAATTTGTTGAGGGAGTTGAAGCTTTTATTCATTATGCATGTTCTCAACCTACATATATAGTTAGGCCAAAGATCAAATGTCCATATAAAAAGTGCAAACACAAATGTTTCCTTCCTATTGATAAAGTTAATGGGCATTTGTTGAGAAAATAGTTTGTCCCCAATTATGCAGCTTGTTATTTATGCAGCCGGTTATACCTTTGAGGAAAATAGGGAAAATCTAGAAGAAGAACCTAACCTACATGCAAAAATAGTTTTTTGACTTACTACAGTCAACTGACCAAGAATTATGGCCAAATTGTGAGACAATGACCCGATTGTCTTCAATTGCTCAAATATTGAACACAAAGTCTGAAGGGCATATTTCAGACTGTATTTTTGATAAAATTCTTGAATGGTATAATGAATCATTGCCTCCTGATCATACAATGGTTGATAGTTTTTACAATACGAAGAAATTTATTAGGGGTCTTGGTTTGCTTGTTGAAAAGATTGATTATTGCAAATTGGGATGTATGTTGTATTGGGGAGATGATGTGGAATTACAAGGGTGCAAATTTTGTTGTCAATCTAAGTTCAAGCCTAGAAAGCGTTCTATGAAACAGAAATTAGTATCCTGGAAGCGGATGTATTATTTCCCGCTAATTATGAGACTTCAAAGACTATATGCTTCTAATGTTACTGCATCTCACATGAGATGGCATGATGAACACAAACAGGAAGATGAAATAATGAGTCATCCATCAGATGCACTGGCATGGAAACATTTCAATGACACCCATCTTGAGTTTACAGCTGAAAGTCGAAATGTTAGGTTGGGATTGTCAACGGATGGATTCTAACCTTCTGGTCAATCTGGTCAGCAATATTCATCATAGCCAATCATAATTACTCCTTATAATTTGCCTCCATGGATGTGCATGAATGAAAGACGCTTATATGTTCTTGACAGTGATTATGCCAGGGCCTACAAATTCGAAGCATAAAATTAATGTATTCTTACAACCATTAATATTTGAATTATAACATCTTTGGGAATATGGTGTTCAGACATATGATGTGTCTCTGAAACAAAATTTTGTGTTTACAACAGCTTTGATGTGGACCATTAGTGATTTTCCAGCATATGCCATGTTGTTTGGATGGAGCATAGTTGAAAAATTGGCCTGTCCTTATTATGACAATGATTCTGATGTGTTTTATCTTCCAGACGGGGGAAAAATATGTTGGTTTGATAATCACATAAATTTTTTTTCCTCCAGATCATCCATTTAGATGCAATAAACAAAAGTTCATTAAGAATAGGCTAGTAAGAACACCTCCTCCCCCTCACAAAGCTGGTGAAGAGATTTTGTAGGAGGTTGAGGAACTAAGCTTGCTGAAAGTTACAGAATTTGAGGCTGAAGAAGTAAATATAACCATTAGTAAAAACTTTGGTTCAAGAAAATGAAGCATCTTTTAGGATTTGCCATATTGGAAAACTAATTTGATATGTCATAATCTAGATGTGATGCATATTGAAAAAAATATTTTTGACAATTTGGTCAATACCATAATGAACATTGAAGGGAGAACAAAAGACAATACAAAATCACGAGCTGATTTGTAACTTTTTTTATAGAAGGAATGAGTTACATAAGGATCTTCGCACTGGTAAATATCCGAAAGCATGTTACACTTTGGAGAAAAACAAAGGAAATTTTGTGTGAATGGTTGAAAAGTCTAAAGATGGTTATGTTTCAAACTTGGCAAGGTGTGTGGACATGAGGAAGTACAAATTATTTAGGATGAAAAGTCATAATTGTCATGTGTTTATGCAAAGGATAACTCGAATTACATTTCGGGAGTTGCTACCAAATAAGGTTTGGGAAGTAATAACATAATTAAGTTTTTTTTTCAAAAGTTTAACATCATATGAAATAAAGTTGGTTGAAATGGAAAAATTAGAAAGGAAAATTCCAATAATTTTAAGCAAGTTAGAAGGGATTTTTCCTCCAAGCTTCTTTGACTGTATGGAGCACTTACCTGTGCATTTAGCACACGAGGCAAAACTAGCCAGTCTAGTTCAATATCGATGGATGTATCCGTTTGAGAGGTAATTTAAATTTAAATTATTGTAATTGAAGTAATAACATGTTTTAACTAGTAAATTGTAATAACTATCTAATATAGGTATTTGTATCACTTGAAGAAAAATGTAAAAAAAACAAGGCTAGAGTTGAAGGTTTGATATGTAATGCTTATTTAGTGGAAGATGCTGGTACATTTTGTTCATATTATTTTGAGCCGCATGTTCACACAAGAGAAAGAATGACGATGGGGGAGGAACGAGTGATGCTGATGGTAATTTATCCACGTTCATATATCCTAGACGATCATATGGATGTGCAATAAGAAGAATGTTAACAAAGGAAGAAATTCATGTTGTACATGGTTACATTTTATTGAACTGTCAAGAGCTTCAACCTTTCGTGCAGTAAGTTGAACATGAGAATTATCAGTTTTCAAATGTTGTGTTGTTCAGAACTGAAATAAAAAATAATGTATTTAGATTATACGAGGCATTGTTACGCGAGATAATGCTGGACATCACATAGGATGATATAAATAAAGAAGTTGGAAGACACGATAGTTCGAGAGATATGTAAGTTTTCACTTTCAAATATTTTTATAGTTGAATTATAAGATTTAAGTGTTGAAATGACATTATACTCTTTGATATGATAATTTCTTTTATGTAGGCTTAAAAAATCCAATAGAGAACAAGTTCATTTATGATCTTCCAAAGGGACCTCTATGAACTGTTAAATCGTATCCGATGTATTTTGTTAATGGATACAAATATCATATATAATATCATGGTCATAGCATGGCAACAATAAATAGTGGAGTTTCCATACAGAGAGAATTGATGGATTACTATGGTAAAATTATTGAGACACTTGAAGTTAAGTACCCTGCATTGCCAATAAAGCGATGCATGATATTTAAATGTGACTGGTATGACCCAACTTCAAATGTTGGAACAAAAGTGCATAGCCGATAGAATCCAGTTGAAATCAATGACCGAAGAAGAATGAGACAATTTGAACCTTTATTGTTAGCAATGTAAGCGAAACAGGCGTGTTATGTCCCTTTTCCAAGCTTCGGATTAGATAAGTCAGATTGGTTGGCGGTTTGCAAAGTTAAACCTAGAGGTGTTTTTGAATCACATGGAAAAGGAGAGCAGAGAATTGAAAGTGAAGTGTTTCAAGAAGATGTTTATTTTATAAATGCATCTGTCACATATGATGATAATAAACCTTTGAACAATCCATCTAACGAATATATTGAAATTTCATCTACAGAGGATGACGAGGATCAGAGATCTGAAGAGGAGCCAGAGTTTGATTCTTATTCTTCCAAAGAAAAAGATGATTGTAATTTACAATTAAGTTATGATAGCAATTAATTTGTGTTTATAATTAAATATTTTATTTTTCAAATCAGTGATTTCCTTTTCAATATATTATGTAAAGTATTTAATTCAAAATCTTAATCAAGGAATGTCAACATGACAACTGGTTTTGGATGGTAGTAATTCATAATTCATTCCGTTGGGAGGAATGTGGCAAAATTGTCCTAACCTAAGAAATAAACAATGTAAGAAAAATCTCCACTTCATACACTAACGTTCATTTGTTTTCCATGGCTGATCTTCTACTTCAAGGTGTTTAGTATGATTTGGACAATGTCACTTTTCTTATTATGTGCATCTCATTTCCTTTGATGAAGCTATTATATATATTTACATTTGATGGTCTATACTACATATTGTTTTAAGCTTCCTTGAATCTCGAAGATGGCATATATGCCGATAGAGGCGGGATGGATGTCACAACAGTCTATAAATGAATAGGGAGATCGGTTCTTTTGGAAAATTCGTCAATTCCACAAATCTTGTTTGGACATTCATGTATGCATTAATATCCAATTTTGGATTGTTTAACGGTTTTCTAATATGACATTATCTAAGTTCTATACTGATTGTGTTTTACGTAAACTGGTTCGTACTAGTAGTTCATCTGGAGAGTTAGTCTTTCATACTAAATCTGGCAACTCATTTATTGTATCCTCTACAAGTTTAGCTATAGCGGAAACGTTGTTGCAAGAAGGTGTTAAAAATCCTACACCTAATGGAAGAAGTATCACTGTTTCAATTGGTGCGGTTGAATATACCAGGACCCTTCTCGGGAATCCAGACATCGGGGACTCATTTACCTTTACCGACTCTCATGTCATATGGAATCCAAGAAAATAATTATTTCATTGTGATTTATCGATGCGATACATTAGACTCAGCTTTAAAGTAGATTTATTGTTGTATCTGTAAGAATTTATCAAGCAACCTCCCTACTAGTTAGGGGTCAACCTGTGTCCTATAGAGTATGGGCTATTATTGTTCTTGTTCTACAACTTTAACAATTGTTAGCCTTCTATTTCGTCGTTTGTACTTGAATATGATATTCAATAAATCGCCTTATTTCTTTTTCCATATATTGTATAAAATATTGAATTCAAATTCTTATATTTCTAGAAAAATCAATAAACAATGAATTTTAGGTAGAAATATAGGACCAAAGAGATAGCGTGAGGTAATGCGACCCAGGTTTAGATGCATGTTAATTTGGAGGTATTTACTGTGAAGGTGGACCGTCACAGTCTGCAACTGGCATTGCATCACCTCCTCCCCCTCTAGAGCCTACAGTTGCAGATGAGACATCACCTGTTGCTCGTCATGCTACACCATCCCCAACTCATACGTCATCCATTACCCCTTTATCGGATGGAGGAGATGACCGCCAGCCTGGAGTTGAGGGACCTGATGGAAGAAAGTACATAACAATTGTAGATAATCTGTAAGTGAAATCACATTAAACATTACTTTACAATATTCTGTGGAGAACTGAATGTATGTGAAATTAATGTTTTATTATTATTTCTTAATAATTATCATTTACTAATATAAACATTGCTTTCTAATAGGACTAAATAAAAGAAACCATTCAGCGGCAGTCTCAGTAGAAACAACCTGTTGATGAGAGTCAGACGTATCTTGATGCTGTCGGTGGTAGAGACTATCGTGGAAGGATCTTCGGGCTATGTTCATTTGTGAACACATGTCATATGCAATCCTCCACGTCCAGTACAGCAGCAACTAGAAGATAGTCACCAACCAATCAAGTCAATTGGCTTCAGACCATAGTGGACACATTGATGGACGTCATAGCTCAGCTCAGACATGAGGTAGATGAGTTGAAGGCAAGGGATAGTCCCTCAGAGCATCGGCGGTCACCAGGAAATTAGGATTGTTATAGTCATTTGCTTTGAATTACAAAGATTTATTATGTACACTGTAATGTTTTTATTATTAATTAAGATAATTTTAACTTTATATCATTAATCAACTTCTGTTTAAACAAATTAAATATATAAACAAATAAAATTATTATGCACAAATAATTCACAACTGTTGAAATTATGCATTTATTATAAGATTATGAAATAAATTTTAATTTCAGGATTTTTTTAAAAATTTCTTAATTTTATTTACCGACGGAATATAATAGACCATTGGAAAAAAGCACTATATTTACCGATAGAACAACTTAAACTGTTGGTAAATTGTATGATATTTACCGACCGTTTTTCTTTTTCCGTCAGTAATTTTGAAACCTTTGCGATTATCTGAACCACAGTTTACCGGCCGTTCTTCTTTTCCATTGGCAAATGTATCGACGGAAAAAACTTCCATCGGTAAATTTTACCAACGGTTATATCTTTCTGTCGGTATAATTTATCGACGAAAGAACGCATAAAAATTCTGTCGTTAAATTTACCTACAGCCTTATTAACGATGTCGTTGTTCGTCGTTTTATTCCATCGAAAATTTATATTACCGACAGAATCCATGCGTTTTCCATCTGTAAACTACAGATTTCTAGTAATAAACCATCTAGCATTTGTAGACGATGTAATATTATTCCGTGAAGCAATATTCAATTAGGCTATTGATTAAAATTCTCAATAAGTTCTCTAGTCATCAAGCTCGAGAATGAACAGAGCTATCATTATTTATCCTTTGATATCTTAAACATGGATGTGTTAAGTAATATAACTAATCTAACAATTCAATACGCCTTACTAGGAAGCCAAAGTTCAAATAATGTTTTCCTCTGTTGGAGACGTTTAAATAAAAAATCAATAACTAGCAGAATAGGTTCCTATGAACTGGGAGACTCTAACTGATCTCCTCAATATTTAGGAATCTAATGTACATTGGTCTACGCATCTATGTATGCTTAGGAAGCTAATCAAAGATATTGAGAAATGTATTAAGAATTTCTTATAAGTTGCGAAGGCTGAGAACCCTAAAAGGGAAAAGGTCAAATAGGCCGAGTTGTGTTTACCTAAGAAGGAATGAGGATTTGGAACAACTTCTATCCAGGTTACGCAAAATGTGCTTCTCATAAAGATGATATGGAAAATTCTAATTGATAGGGAATCTCTTTAGGCTATATGGATCAACAAATATTATGTCTAAGTATTCCAATTTTTGATGAATTAAAATTAGTATATATCAGTCTTAAAGTTTTATCCAAATTATGAGGCTAAGAGATCAAGTTTATCCAATGGGAAACAATCCTGGTTTTGGATTGAAGCCCTCTCTAGAAGATAAGAGTTTAGAGTCCTTATTACCAGAATTTACAAAGATGCAAGGGTGAAAACCATCATCCAAAGTAATAAATAGAGTACTAATTTTAAGGATGCTTCTATTCTCATTAATTTAATTCCTCAATACAATCCCAATCAACGGAGGCTTGACAAACTAATATACATTGGAAATAGCTCTCGCTGGTTAACAAATACCTCCTTCCATACAATTTTTAGACCACAATCTGCTAAGGTTGCAAGGTACAAAGAAATATGGAATAAAATTCTCTCATGCCTAAGGATTCATTCACTAGATGACTAATGGAAAAAAAAATTGAGATGTTTTGGAGGCATTAACCCTTTATTCCTTCTTTGCAAAAGACAACCATAAACCAAAGAACACCTGTTCTTTCAATCCTGTTATAGTAAAATCATTTGGACCAGAATACAACACCTACTTCAATTACACAAGGCTCTTAAAAATGGACATAATTGTTTGATTGGATAGTGAAAAAGGCTTATCACCTCAAGCAAGATGGTATATTACTAAAGAATGCATTCATATGTAGTATCTATTCAATATAGCGCGAAAGAAATTACCGATTGTATAATACGCCATGTACCTCAACTCAGGAGCTAAATAGTTACAATTTAGTGGATAGGATAATTAACTGGATTAGAGAGATTATCCATGCATGATAATCCCTAATAGACAGATGGATTTATTGAATTGCAAGAATGAGAGGGATTATGCATAATACATGGAATGCAAACACTATACACCACGGGGTTGACTATTAGGGATTGGGTTTGAGGTGCTGGCTACATCTCATCTAGCCATTATAGGGTAGTGAATGAAGATATCTAAGCCAATGTGGTTTCAAATAGGGAAGACACTTAGGAAGCTTGAGCCAATGGGTCTAACGCCCACTAAAGTCTTCAAATAGAAGGTGTTAATTGCATGCCTCACACTTGTCCACTTGAAATCTTGCCAGATGCATTATATTTGATATGTATTTTGTGGAAGCAAGATTCCTAGATATCTCAAGGCTTTTATCAGTCCGAGTAGTATGCTAAAATTGTTTGTTTTAGGAGCATTGTACATGTAGTGGAAGTAAACCCAATTTGATAGACATTTAATGGAATTTCCTTTATTTAAAAAATGAACATTTTTCACGCCAAGAAGTTGATATAATTAGAAACCATTTTTATTTTTTTAGGCCCTTACATTCGAAGTACATATGGTGATTAATCAACTGGGAGGCTTAGTGAGCCTACTCTTTACCTTACACCTTGACTTCCTCTTTTCAATTGGTTTGAAACTTTCTAAAGAACCAATAAGAGAATGCCTTTCCATATTGCTTCATGTTTCACTTAACATAGTACCGATAGAGCTAGAAATACTAAGTGGCTTATTCAAAATACAATCAAAACATGAAGTTTTCTAACATATTTCTCCTTTTCTATAGGATTTCTCATTTTAAAGTTCAAATGAATCAAATATTACCAACTTCTCAGTAGAAATAACATTAGTTGGAATCAAGTTTTTCATAAGGTCTTTAATTAGTAGGAGTTTCAACAATACATGTTGAATTAGAAGCATGAGAATTAGTATCCTAGTGAACTAATAATTCATTATGAGCAATTATGGATTCTAAATACGAAGAGGTATCCCACTCTCTTGCGTTAGAAACTGACTTCATCTATATATATTGGTTTACTAATAAAGCTTGGTAATAGGCTTAATCCTTTAGTGGATGAATATTTGAGAGAACTTTAGTGGAAATTAACCAATAAAAGGACTTGTTTTTGTTTAATATCCTCAATTTTGATCCTTAACCTCCACATTTTCAGAAAGACTGGCAGGCTATTAAAGTGTCAAAGACCTACTTCTATAATCTTAAGAGCCTTTTCCTTGGTGGCAAACTTAAAAAGGAACAACTGGTCCGTATTTAGGAGTGCCTCCATAAGTCCTTCACTTCTCCAGTGTTTCATGCCCATTGTTTATTGACTAGGAAGGCAGAATGCTTCCCTAAGAAGAAACCAACCATTGTGGATGCACAAGACATAGCTCCTACCTTAAGAATGTCCAAAGATTGGGAGACGATAGATTAACCTTCTAAAACATCCAGAGGAATGTAGTAAAGTGATGAAGTTATAATGATTCGCCTATTACAAACTTCCAGTTAAGAGGCTTAGGACCTGAAGTTGACTAAGGTATTTGAGAATCTAAATTAAGGCTAAGGAGAGTGGGTGAAGTTTGCACATCAACTTGAGTTAGGGATGTACATAAGTTGGTAGAGAGTGGAAGCAAGGAAGGTAAAGTGGTGGAAGTCAGAGTGGGGGAGGATGGAAAGGGAAAGGTGGAAAATTCAGCAGAGCGGGTAAGGAGGAGTCGTGCTTTGGTTCTAAATTATCAGGTTCCATATATTACTAAGGAAAAGGTTTCTGTCACCCTCCAAGATAAATTTAAAATATCATTCTAGAAATGGTAAGTCAGGCAGTAAGTAAGTTGGTAGTAAAAACTGAATAATTCTCCTCTGAACTCTAGAAACTAATGTAAGGTCTAAGGGTAAAAGAAAAGGAAAAAGTCAATAGAGGGGAAGAATAAATAATGAGAAGTAGTAGAAATAATAGGAAAAAGTAGTTACCAAAATGAAGGATAGACGAAGCAGAGCATTAGTAAATTGAGAATCTATGTAGCTAAGACTAAGGTCCTGTTTGGTTGAGAGGTTAAGGATAGAAGGGGATGGGACGTAACACACTTCTATCGTTTGTTTGAGGGTTTCATAATGGAATAGAATAGAATGTGATGGAAGTGGAGGGTTTTATGTTGTTAGGAATTTTAACCTTCCAAACCCACACCCAAGGATATTTAATAGACAAAAATATCAGAAAATAATAACACAAGAGAATTTACGTAGAAACTCCTAAACCAGAGAAAAACCACGAGCACCAAGAAGAAAATCCACTATGTGAAAAATTCTTACTATCACACAATTTTTCCTCTCAACCAATCCCTTAATCCACCAACACACCCACAAAGAAATACCAAAGACAAACTCTCCAACTCTCACCTCAAATGAGGAATTTAACTAGAGTCA
>JAOQMR010000005.1:24437742-24457113 GCA_027563865.1 Erythroxylum pelleterianum
TATGTCATATATCATGGACTTCATTAATTCGATTAAAGATCCATATCAATTCATAAACTATGTTCATGAACATCAAATTAATGAAATATGCCTTTCTTTATTTGTTCATATAGTCTGTACACGACTTTGAACAAAACGCGCTAAAGGGGATTGCCTTTAGGGCACAATTTAACAATCTGGTACACACATAAGTCGACTTACACCAGTGGACAAGTCGACTTATCAATACCGAGCAAGCATAAGTCGACTTACACATGGTACAAGTCGACTTACCACTTACATATAGAACGCTCCACACCTTAATAGTTAATTAGTAAAAGAGTCGTCAACATTAATCATATTATCTTAAATCACTCTTAAAATTTCGTTGTTGATATAATAGGTTTTCACAAAATGCCCACCTCTATAATAACTATTAGAATATACAGCACATTTAATTTCATTTTGTAATTATACGTATGAATGTAATGCAAATTTACAAAAAATTACGCATACATGAATATAAAACAATCCAAAAACATTTGACAAATCTTTATGAATTGTATACCTACAGCCCATGGGACCTTTTTCTTATTCATCCTCTCTATGTTGTGTACAGGAGTACAACATTTCAGTGATGAATGTTTGATTGGTCCTTCCAATCAGTTTAAATTTTGATTAATTTGAATTTGATCTACTAGTTTCACAAGCTACTTAACAACCGTAGACATAATTAACCTGTCCTGCAGTTAACAATTTACAAATAATTATTTCACTAATTTAGTTCATTAATTAAAGGTCTTATTTTTCCTATAATGTTATTAAAAATATTATATATTTATTAAATAATGCCATGTATATATATATATATGAAATAACTAAAGTAACCATTTCTTCTTCCAAGTTAATAAATTTAACATTGCTATCGAAGGCATACTACACGAACAATCCGGGAGAATAGTGAACCCTCTCCCATACAAAAGGAAATTACGGTCTTAACAAGGGAAACAAAACATGCAACTAATTTCCTTTTAACTGAACAAATGCTTCAAAGTACATTATGTTTGGGAATAAATAAAAGTAGAACTAAGGAGAAAATATGAGCCGACCACAGAGCATGGAAAACAAGCTTCAAGTCCAAGTGTAAAACTAAAACTCAACGGCAATCACGTAGGGTAAAGAGAGATCAAGTTTTGGAGCAAATCTATCTTTCCTTTTGTATCCTTTTATCCCTTATTGGAAGCTCAACGGGCTTCTGGGCCTCATGCGGATGATCTGGGCCCTTGTAAACTTTAAGGTGGTTGAACAATGCTCTGCCGAGCTGCAAGAAACAAATATCAAGCGCATGTCAGCTAAGCGTTCAGAATTTTACAGATAGAAGCATCTATGCAGCTTGGCAACCTGTAGAATCATTTTGCAGGATCTCCAACAACACATAATAATATAACTGCAGAATTTTCATAACATTTACCCTGGCCGCAAGATATATGAAACTCAAACAAATTGAAACAACAACAGTAAATGGGTGCCATTGGCTCTGCATTGCCATGAAACTAAAAGTAACAAATAAAAGTCTTGACGTACTAAATTGCTTAAAAGTCCACTAATTCATGGCAAAGAAGAAACCATCAGATGATCACTCCCGCCTCAATCTTTCCTAGTTCTTTCTGTCACTTCTATACTTGCTGAAAAATAAATTTGATCAGGTACAGAGCAAAAGGAGAGGATGTTCATGATGCAGTTGAATCCCATACTTGGTGTGATCATCAATAATCAGTCATTCGACATTAGCAAGTTAAGGTCAATCATTTCATCAACGTTCAATTTCAGATTTAACAAAAACTTTAGCCATGTAACTAGTCCAAAACAACATTATCCTTTCTAGTTCTATGTTAACAAAGATCACAGAGATGTTCAAACTCTTTAAAAGCAATATCCTGCAATACTCTTACCCTATGTGACTATGTCAAGTGGATAAATGTTAGATAAAAATCAAGTTGTTCTGGCTTTATTAACAATTCCATCCTCAATCTTCCACAACCTATTAAACGTGAATCAGATCATGACCATCATATCTATTATTAACAGTAAGCTTCATTCCTATTTTCAGTAATTGAGCAATTTATTTCATTCAACAAGGCACTGCATTTGGAACTCAAATAGTCAGCCTTTCCAATTTGCTTATCAAGACCATGCTGCCAGAACAAGACGGTGAGATATGTAATGAAAGTAAAGATTTGTTGCCATTATTGACGCTAACACAATAACTCACCCTCCCCTTAGGAAGCATTCCACGAACAGCATGTTCAATAATTCTCTCTGGAATTCGCTTTTGTAGCTGATCAAAAGTCTCCACTTTCATTCCACCTGGTCTTCCTGAATGCCGTCGATATAGTTTTTGAGACCTTTTCTTCCCAGATACAGCAACTTTTTCAGCATTCACCTAGTGAGGTTAGGTAAATAAGAACAAGTTAGGAAACAAATAAAAGATCTTGGCAAACTCCAAGAAACTATAGCAATTCCTCTATATCCGCTTCAGAACGGTTAAAAATTGGGATCCTATTGGGAATTACTTAAACCAAGAATGAGGTAAATTGGCAATCAATAACTATAGCTAGGCCATCCCTCACGGGCATGAAAGCAAGTAAGCCTTTAATAACAATAATGCTTCATTGCAATTTTTTTTACCAAGGGAGATGTATATGACACAGAAAAGTAACTGACATGCAAATGAAAAATCTTCAATTTATTCTAAAGATGACAAGCTAAGAACTAGTTTTCTGTATAATGTTATGATTGCAATGTTCAAAACATAATCTTTATTCATTTAGCATGGCAGCAAGGACACATATCAAACACTTACTACAACAACATATGCTCCCATGTCAACACTAGGCGTGAAGGTTGGCAAGTTTTTTCCACGGATATAAATGGCAATGGTTGATGCCAGTCTTCCAAGAATTTTATCACTTGCATCAACAATATACCATGTTTTTTCTGTGCTTACGTGGTCTGCTGCTTTAGGGTACCATGTCTTATTCCAAATATCCTACAAGTGGGAAACAAAACTGCGATGAAGCAAGTAACAAGAATTGGCAGGACAAATTGTTCCAAATATTCGCATAAAAAGAAACCAATTTTCCAGTATACAATTCTTAAGCGCTGAAATATCAACCTAAGATTACATTGATCCAACATTGAAGACAAAAGTTTTTGTCTTTAGTCTTAAATGTTAAACGAAAAAACACAAACAAGATGCCCATGTTTCCTACTTGGGCTGTTTTCTTTTAGGCAGGGAGCAGGAACGAAAGGAGGGACATGTTAAACGTAAAGAACAACACAGACAAATCCCAGAAAGACAAACAGCCATAGAAATAAAAGCAAAATTAGATACAGAGGAAGAGAGATTGGTGGATTACAGGTCCATTAAGTTCAGAATCCTCGAACATCCAGCGTTGATCAAGTGGAACAACAGAAACGTCCTTGCCCTCCTTCTGAGACCGAACCTCAAAATTGCGCTTGAAGCTAACAACCATTGGAAACTCAGAGAAAAGAGAAGGCTCCGCCTTTGTCTTTGACAATGACAGAGAGAACCCACCAAGAAATGGGCTACCCCTTCCACGAACACCACTTTTTCCAGGACACCCACAATAGTATTTGAGTGATGAAGTAGTAGAAGAAGATGAAGAAGACGTTGAAGTTGCAGAAAGCATAACAGATGATGAGGCCCAAAGAATCGCCATTTTCTGCCTCCTCCACTCTTAAGTTCGAGCAGAAGTCAGCAGTCTCCCTTTGAAGTTGGGTGGTGATGCTGCGTAGATAAGAAGATAAAAAGAGCGAAAGCGAGCAGAAATTTGATAAAATGTTTGGGCTCGGGACAACAGACAAGTTCTGGGAGGCACTACCCTTTATTCCTTTTGAAAACTGGCTTGGTCCAAACAGCTACTAAGACTTAGTCATATTTATTAGGGAAAAGACTCACGAGACGTTTGGTTTGAATACGGATTTGGGGATAGATATGAGTATAATAATATAAGAGAACGAGAATTGGTATGAAAAATAAAAAATGATGCTTGGTTTGTAACTTGAGTTTCTGTATTAATACCAATAATATTGTTTGGTTTTTGCATTAATAATAATGAAATATAAACACCGAAAGAAGTATTGAAGTAATAATAATCGTAAGATAATTAATTTCGTATAACAAAATTAATAATAATAATAATAACAATAATTATTAATAATAATAATAAGATAATTAATTTCGTATAATAATAATAATACAAATAAATAATGATGATGATAACGATGATGATTAATTTCATATAATAATAATAATAATAATAATAATAATAATAATAAAAGAAGAAGAAGAAGAATAGTAATAATAATAAGTTCAAAATTTATAATAAATAATAATAATAATAATAACAATAATTAATAATTAATATTAATAATTAATAATAATAATAATAATAATAATAATAATAACAACAACAACAACAACAATAGTTAATAATAATAATAATAATAGTAATAATAATAATGAACATGATGATGATGAGTTTAATAATATAATTAAGAATAAAATTTGCTTATGTGGGAGAGGGGTATAAATAGTAACTACTAGATTGGAATGAAAATTTGATACCTACCTTTATTTGGAGGGTTTAGTAGATTCCCAAATTTAATGGAATAAATCCATTCCCTTAGAATTGAAAACCTCAAGCAAACGCTATTTTTTACAATTATTCTATTTTTTTATTCCCAAACCTTCAAACCAAACGCCTCCTCAATTTATTCCTCAAACTACAACTGATATCATCAGTTTTCATTAGACAAATCCTGAACTTAATTTTAAAGATGTACAATTAAATAACTAAAGTTTTTTTTAATTAAAGAATGTAATATATTTTCAAAAGATGAGGGCAAGCTTTACACGAGAGGTACTCGTCCTATTTGCATACAAATTGAATTAGAACCTTAAGAGGGGACTAAGCTTAATTTGTTACCTTTTCTATTAATGACAAGTAATATAGTGATAAATAAGGTATGGATCCTACGAACAAGCTATAACAATTTAGGATACCCTCCTACTACTAACTAAATATAATGATTTTTTTAAAATTAAGATTAATAAAAATAGAATGATTAATAAGGTTTGTCACTTTAATTTCTTTTCATTCACTTGAGGCACGATTTAGGATATAATTATATCCTATTATTTACATCTTTTTTCTTTAATCTTTTTAGGGAGAAACACACGCTTTGATATGTTGGTACCTTATATTGTGGACCTTTATGCAACTTTTCTAGGTTTGCACATGGGCTAAGACACATACACGTCTTAGGTCACGTTGCTCTTTAAAATTTCTATATGCTATACACTCTCCCTCTAGTACGCGTTATAGTTTGTATCTTTATTTGCATATGTTTCATAAGAGACAAGGGCTTGGCATATAGTCGTGTGCTACACCATGTTTAACCAAAAATTATGTTTTCTCCATACTTTTCGCTTAAAAATCTTCTTGAATTCGTGATAAAGTTCATCCAAGGCAACATCTTCATAATTACCTAAAAGCATACCATAAATTGAGTAAAATGAGGTAATTTAAGTACAAAATAAAAAAACTTTGTGGAAAATAAATGTATGTTTTACATACATCAAATATCCTTATGCTTCAAATTTTTTTTGTCCTAAAAAAAGCTATTCTCAATCACTCGTAACTTAAATAAGTTACAATTCTGAGCAAGTTCACCAAATCAATTAAGGTAATTGAAAGTTCTCATGATCCATGTAACTACATCATTTATTAACTAATTTTATCTATTGTTAGTCCTTAATGGCACCTAAGAGGGGAAGGGGTTGGGAGGTGAATTGGGTGTTAATAAAACTTTAACAATTTTTTAACCATTGTACTTAATTAATAACATTCAAAGTATATAATAATGAGGTAATTTTATTTAAATTTAATCAAATGATTGAGAAATAATTTAAAGAGGATAAGGAAAAGAGAATGTAAACCAATTTAATGTGGTTTGACAAATAATCATTACTTATGTCCACTCCCAAGATTTTTCTTAGAATTATACTATAATTCTTGTCTCAAGGAAAAGAATAACAATCTTTTTGAGCAATGAAGAACCCTTCTTACACTCTTCTTTCTATATGAAAAGAAACCTCAATCCCACTCGGATAACCTCCAAGTACAGTATTCAACATCCAAAAAAGTATTACAACTAAAAAATATCTCATTTATTCTTTTTTTTTTAAATTAAAGAAATGATATTAACTAACCAAAGAAAAGAATACAATTAGTCCTTTAGGAAGAACCCAAACTTTACAAGTAAATTAAAAATCCATCCTGTAAGTGTTACAAACTTCAATAAGCTAGAGGCAAGCAATTAAAGATCCAAGGAATTGACTAACTTAGATCTTAAGTAAAGAGTCTCCCTGATAGTATGCAAAATCACAAAAGTTGTCTCCTTATTCACTTGATAACTCCAAAATGGCTCACTCACATAAATGTGTCATAATAATGCTCAAATGGTTGAAAAAATCTTTGAAATGTTTGTATACAACACCTAAAACCTTCTCGATGCTAAAACTAATCAGAAAATACCTATTTATAGTGTTTTGTGACCCAAAATAGCCATTAGATCCGAGAACTATCTGATGCATTGGTTGATCAGTATGCATTTACAATACCAACTTCACTAACCATTGGAATATTAGTTAACCAGTACACATATTGATCGATCAATGTGGTACACTGGTTGGCCAATACATCAACTAATGTTGCTACAAACTCACAGTACATCAATTTTAACAACTTTGACCTATATTAATCGACCACTAACTTATATAGGTCGACCAATCACCTCAAAAACATGATTTTAACAACTTTAAATGCTCAAAACCAATTTATTTAATCCAAATATGATAAAAATTCTGAAATATTCCCAAAAAGATTACCTGAAAGATCAAGAGACTTTTGTATTAAAATCAAACGATTTAATCTCTTAATAAATTTAAAGCCTCATACAATGAAGAAAGAATAATGATTATGCATGGTGAGCCTTTTAGATCATTAAATTAACAAATCTGCTTAAAAATAATAATATGAAATATGAAATGACCGTGATGAGCCTTGATCTCTTATTATTATTTTGATCTTTATTTCATTAATTGCAAACTTCAAATTTTCTTTATCAACTTCATACACTGTCTTTTTGACTTTATTGGTTCATTATATTCTAATATTTCTTTTCATCAAAATAATAAATACATTAGTAGCAATTATGTTTTTTTTAATTATGAAAACGTCAATTAGTACGTCCCTTGGTTCAACAACTTCCCCCTTTTGATGATAACAAAACATCTGTGACATTAGAGAACAATAATAAAATTAAGCATGCAAAACAAAATTAAAAATAGAGACTACCTCCCCCTTAATTCATGCATAAACCATTATTCAGTATGAAGAGAATAAATCAATATCAAGAACAAACAAGATATTCAAAATCAAAGAAATATTCATACATGAAGATAACCTAAATTTACTCAAACATATCATATAAAATGCAATAAATGCAAAAATGAAAAGAAATCACTCCCACTGAATGTTATCACTCCCCCTAAATCTAATATCACCAAACTTTCTCCCCATTTTTGGAATCATAAAAAAGAAAACCAAAAATGCATAATGTAAAGTTTCATGCATCAGGCTAACTTGGTTAAAAAATGAGTTTGATCAAGATTGTCGATCTTTCTCACTAGAGAGTATTGTTGAAAATTTAAAGAATTAAAACAAAAGGTCAATTTTTATAGAGACACCCCTAATTATACCTAATTTGAAAAGGCTCCAATTTCGGTATGATGCATAAGTTGAAATTTTCAATTAAAGCACTAAAAGCAAGTTTTTAGAAAATTGGTGGTTGGAATTGTAATAAATAAAACATAATTCCAATGTCCAACAATCACTTTCATAAAAGAATGTATAATTTATTTAGTCCTAAATTTAAAAAATAATGTTGGAATAAAGTAATCAAATTTGAATTTTTAGAATGACAAATATGTGCAATCCAGCTTTAAAAAACCGATGTAATTTAAGGAAATGACATGAACATTATCAAGTAATCCTAGAGTTAGGGTTTATCCAAAGAGAATGTGAATTTTAAGGATCTTTAATAAAAAGAGGACAAAATTAAAGGAGATGGTTAGATACAGGTAATTTATTTAGGGTTTTGAGGAGCCTTAAACAAGAAAAAGAGAAAACAAAGGTAAGGTAAAGGAAGGGGGCATTAAATCATATGTAGTGGTCAACCACTTAGGGAAATTGATTGACCAGTAAAAGGTTGTGGTTGACCTTTATAGATCGACCAAATATGTCACAGGTTAACTTGATTATTTACCTTGAAAGAGACATTGGTCGACCATTATGGCTTTATGGTCAACCATTCATGCCATAAACCTTCTCACAAGCATACTGGAACTATAAAAATTATCTAAAAAAAGGAACATTGGTTAACCACTCCAAAACATTGATCAATTGTGTGAGTAATTGGGCGACTACAGCTTTGACCAAACAAAAATCAAACTCATTAGAATGATTAAAAAATGTCAGATATTGCGACATTGGTCGACCATTAAAGGACATTGGTCAACCAATATGACTATTTAGGTGATCATACAAGCAACCAATAAACTAAAAAACTCACTAGAAAGCAAAATGGAGTTAATTTTAAAGATATTGGTTAACCACACAAAGATATCGGTTGACTAGTTAACCAGATAGCTTAAGGAATTGTCTTAAAACTCAAATTAAAGTATCAAAACATTAGGAAAACACATATCAACTAACTAAATATCATAAAACAATTTGATCATATAAAGGGACTTATAAAAAAGAATTCCTATGAAAAACTAATTTCCCTCTAATTAAGCAAGATTTATCCTTCTTCAAAATTTTAGAGAAATAATAACCCAATTAATGTAAATTCGAACTTAGTGACATTGTATTTAATTCTAGGTACAAAAGTTAACACTTTAAAAATAACTTATTCATAATTCAAATTCAAATAATCATCACTAAGGATTTAAACTCAAATTGACACATAAAATAAAGTAATCAATGTGTTTTATGAACCTAGATAAGGTTCCTTGATTGTTTAGTTCCTTCTTCTTTTTAACCTACATTTTCAAGGTTTGGTTAACATTATTTTATTGATAAAGAAAAATCTACCAATATGTCCAAACTTACCACAAAAATGACATATCATGTTGTATGAGTAATGATGATGCATAAATACGTTGCTTGGAATTTTAAGTGTGTATGATTATTAAGGAAGTTTTCATTGGTCATTAAATATGTTGAATGGTCTCCTAGGTTGGTGAAAAGTCCTACCATGAGTATATGTATGATGCCTACTATGAATGAAGGCATGATAAATACTTCTATAAGGGTGTGAGTGGGTTAGCATGTTATCATAAAATTTATGTCTATTCTTTTCTTGAGAGCATTGAACTATATACTTAGGTTAAAAGCCATATGTGAAAGCATGATGTTTGCTCTTAGGTTGGGACTTAGTGAATGTGTTATGTGCATATGTATGTTTGGGTGTGGATTCTCTATGCTCATTTATCATTATAGGCAATAGTTCTTCGCTATGTAAATGTTCTCCTTTGATAAAGGAAGTTTTAGTGTTTTACTTTCACATTTATATCCAATTCCATTATTAGTATTCAAACTCTTTTAAGCTTATAACATTTTTTCAAGTTTCTCACTTCCTTTGTAAATTTAGATAAAGAGTCCTTAAGAGCATCATTTTCCTTTTTCAATGTTTCATTCTTACACATTAATGCATCTAAGTCATGATTGTCATTAGTAATCACATTTTTGGATGCTTCAATGTTATGTAATCCACTGTTCATCTTTTCATTCTCACTCATACATACATCTAACTCTTTTTGAACTTCCTTGAGTTTAGAAGACAATTTCTTCCTTTTCTCCTTATGATTTTTAAACTTTCTACTAATTTATCATATGTCAAATCAACATCATTATCATCATTACAAGAAATAGGGTTAGATGTTACCTTATCATTATTGATAGTGGTAAAGCATATGTGAGCTAGCTCTTCTTCTAAATGCTCACTTTTAGATTCACTTGTGTCATCTCAAGTTGATGCTTTAAGTGCTTTCTTCTAGTATTTATTGCGGTTCCCATTCCTCCTTTAATTTGTGTAACTTTTTATTATTTATAATTTTTGTAGGAATAAAGGGACCATTAGAAACTATTTCTTGTAGGTCTACACTTTCGGTCATTAGAAAGAATCCTATCATATAGGTTTCCAATAAAGATGAATATTGTTATCAAAGAAAGGTGGTCTACTAATATTTTGTTTATGTTGGTGGAATGATGATGATAATGCTCTTAAATATGTCATTATAACCTTTGCTATAGAATTTCATTCTAAATACTATCCTAATATACCTGCTTTGATACCCCTTGTCAGTCCTTAATAGAACCTAAGAAAGAGGGGTTGAATTAGGTATTTCTAAAAATTCAACTATGCTTTTATCCAATATGCTCAATTAACAACAAAGTATATAATGATAAGGTAAACCAATTTATAGTGGTTTGGTAAACAAACCTTGCCTACATCCAGTTTCGAGACTCTTGTTGGAATTCCACTATAATTCTTCTTTCAAGGTGAACAGTAACCTTTGTACAATCTTTGTAAGAGGAAACCTTCTTGCAATCTTCGTTCTAGGTTAAGAGAAACCTTAATTGTTGGACCCCACACCCCACACCTCACCCTTCGGTGTTTGCAGGTTATACTGCGGTGTGTGTTTGCAGGTTATTTTTCGGATTAGGAGGTTGGATATCCGATAAGGGGTTCCAACATTAATCCCACTTAGATCACCCCTAAGTAAAATATTTAATACCCCAATAAAGTATTAAACCTTAAAAATATGTCACTTATTACTTAAGAACTCTAAAATAAATAACTTATACAAATGTGACGAAATGATGCTCAAATGATTGAAGAACTCTTTTAAATGTGTGTTTAAAACATCCAAAGCCTTCTTGATTCTAAAACCAATGATAAAATACCTATTTATAGTGTTTTAGGACCCAAAATAGTTGTTGGATCCAAGAACTAGCCATTATAATGGCTATATCTAGTGTACTAGTTGACTAGTATGCATTTATAGCACCAAATTCACTAGTCGTTGGAACATTGGTTGACTAGTAAACATATTAGTCAACCAATACTTCAACCAGTATTGCTAAAAATTCAAAGTACATCAATTTAAACAACTTTAACTTATATTGGTCAACCACTAACCTATATATGTAGACCAATCACACTAAAACATGCCTAGCTCACCTAGCTTGTATGTTTCCTCCCTATATCAAACCACCCTCTGATACTCATCCTGAACTCACCAAGAGCATACTCGTCTTTCCATTTTAAACTCTTTCATCCTGCCAGAACTAATAACCTTTTTTATCTTAAGCATTCTTATCAAATAACGCCACCTTCCATCTTTAGCAACATGACAGCCAACTCTGACCTATCCTCCTCCTCTCTTGAGCAACCACCCCAACCTCCATCTTTACCAATTCCATTGATATAACCTACTTAGAAATCACACCATCATCCTCCTCTTCTGAACATGTTCTCCCGAAAACATAAAAGCAGGTGGTTAGGGATCAGCTAACCTTGAACCTTGCCTTCACGGTTCCTTACAAGATGGATGAAAAGCTTGTGGTGTGTCCAGATCTTTCAACACTCCAAGAGGGAGATAACAGCTTGGAATCAACTCTTATTGAGTTCTTCTTCAAAAAATGACCAGGTTTCCCACTTATACACTAATGGGCCATAAAAACATGGAAAGCCAGCGGTTTAATTGATGTTTTGCTCACTGAGGACAACCTCATTCTCTTCATTTTCTCAGCAACTTTTTAGGTTCAGGGAATTCTTAAAGATGGTCCCTGACATCTTGGGAACGAACTCATTTTCTTACAAGTGTGGCAACCTAGTTTACAATTTGATTTTAAAATGTCCCTATCTAGATAAATTTCCATAACGTTCCCTTGGAGTATTGGACCACCTAAGGGTTAAGCTCCTTGGCTAGTTATGTTGGAAAACCACTCTATATGGATGAACATACTGCTATGAAGAGAAGAGTTGGATACGCCCGAATCTGTGTCAGCACTAAGCTCTTTAAGGAATTACCGAATGAGATACCTATACTAAGGTTGGGAGAAGACCACAAACTATGGGAGGATACCATTTCCATATCCTACCAATGGAGGCCACCTTCCAAGTTACGTGGGAAAGTCTAGAAAACTATTAGGAAGACATTAGCCACTGGAAGTTACCAAGAGCTGATGGGATTAGAAGTTTCTGAAAAATAGTCGATTACCCCAAACTTAGATCCCCTGCCCTCTGCAGCTCCAGTGGAACATGACACACATATAATGATGCAACATCTGCTATAGGAAGTCCTTCTTGAATCATCCTCAAACCTAAAAGGACCCTCTTATATGCTAGCCATAAATAGCCAATGATACTCAAAAAACAATTACAAAACCTTTACCATCTAGTAGCGACATCCAGGAGCATTATATCATGAATATACCATAAGACTCAAGCATAATTGATGGGCTAAACTTTTAGTGAAACCTCACCATCTCCTAATTTATAGGATACCCCACTGGCCCCATCTGTCGTCACCTTTTAAGCTGATGCTCCTAGTAACAATGCAGTGATGAATGAATAGTTTTTCCATACAATGGAGAGAATATGTTCCAAACGGGGAAAGAATAAAAGCCCCACTAGTTTATCCCTCTCCATCCTTACATGGAATGTGCATGGAATAAATAGCTCCTCTAAACTTTTGAATTTAAGGGGCTTTTTTTAATGTGGAAAACCAATGTTTATTATGTTTCTTGAAACCAAAATAAAACTACAGAACCTATGCAAGTTAGTGCTTATTGACCCCAGTGGAGCATACTTTCTAATCACCAACACTATGCTTTTGATTGCATTATCCTTTGCTATAATCAAGAAGAACTCAAAGTTGACTTGTTGGAGTCCACTGAACAAGCCATGCATCTCCATCTGATTTTTCTGCAGGGAAGTGTTGATTTAAACATCTCTCTCATTTCAGAGAAGAAGTAAACGGAGCAACCTCCAAAACTTTAGAAGCTGTATAACTTTTCCATGGTTGATCTGTGATGATTTTAATTCCACCCTCTTCCCCTCGGAAGCTCAAGGACATTGCAATCTTAAAAAAATATTAAAAGGATTTCAAGAATTATGCTCATGATATAGGAGTGACTGATTTAAAATTCTTTGGTAATACATTTACTTGGTCTAACAAACAATCTTTATCTTGGTATATAAGGATAAAAACTTGATCGTGCAATAGTGAATGATGCTTGGTTGACTGCCTTTCCAAACATTTTTGCTAAGTTTAAAGATCCGTTATTTTCAGATCATTCTCCAATTATCGTTGGAAACCTGTTTTAGCAACTTCCTTCTTATTTTCCATTCAGATTTAACAACTATCTTGTGTATGATATTAGTTTTCCAAGTCCAGAAGTTGAAATGTATTAAGCAGAAGCTTAAATGCCTGAAATCTGTACAAGGTTCCACTATCTCTGTTATCTATTCAAGTAGATCCAAACTTAAAGCTATTTAATCAATACTTGCATTGCATCCTAAGGACCAGCAACTTATCGAAAAGGAAAAGGTGGCACTTACCAATTATTTTTAAGTTGTGAGCAATCATCACTCCTTGCTTCAATAGAGAGAAAAAATACACTTGCTTAAGAATGGTGATTAATGCATCGACTTTTTATTGAAATCCATCTTAACGTAGCGTAACTTCAGCAAAATCCATTTTATCACATCTGCAATAGGTGCACTACTCTTAGAACCCTAAGATATCTAAGATGAAGCTGCAAATTATTTTACTACTCTTCTAGGTTTACCTACTTATTTGAATATCTCCCTTGATGAATTGAGGTTACTAAACATGCAGCAAGTTTATTCTTTTCATTGTGAGTTTCTTACCTAATCGATTTATGATAGTGAAATCGAAAGAGTGGTCTTTGCTATGGATGGTTCAAAAGCACCTGGACCCAATGGCTTTAACAACCATTTCTTCCAAAAATCATGGCATATTATAGGAACTTTTGTGAAACAGGCAGTTTGGGAATTCTTTACCAACGAGATCCTCCTTAAGGAAATTAACCGTACCTTTCTATGTTTGATCCCTAAAAGTCTCAACCCCCTTACATTTGGAGACTTTCAACCTATCCCATACACCAACTTCCTCTATAAGATCATCTCCAAGATACTCATCATGAGATTGAAGAGGGTTTTATCTCCTTTGATCAACGATAACTAAAGAGCTTTTATGCAGAATCGCCATATAGGTGATAATAAACTTATAGTTTAAGAAATTCTTAAAGGATATTGTCACTCTAATTATGCTCCAAACTATACCATGAAAGTTGATTTTCATAAACCTTTCAATAACATCATTTGGGATTTCATAAAGATCATGCTCCACGAGTTTAGGTTCCCTCCTTTGTTCATCAATTGGTTAAAGCAATACATCACTTATGCTTCCTTAGCTATGCTTATTAATGGAAGACCTACCAAATTTTTTAAGTCAGTTAGGGAAATTCAACAGGGAGATCCTTTATCCCCCTATACATTCATCTTATGTATGGAAATTGTCAGTTGCATCATTAAATATGAAGTGCACCTCAACCCAAAATTGAGATAGCACTCTAAATATAAGAAGATTGCTTTACTTAACCTTGGTTTTGTTGATGACCTTCTTCTTTTCTGTAGAGCCCAGATGAACTCCATCCACATCCTCATGAAGGCATTGGATATTTTTAAGGGCTATTCTGGATTGCATATCAGTCTTAACAAGATTATATTTATTCTATCCAAAGCAGCCTCAGGCATTTAGCCTCTTATAGCACAAGCTACGAGTATACAATGCACCAACCCTCCCTAATATATCTTAGCCTTTCAAAAACCACTAAGTGCCTTAACTATCAGGAAAGATTACCCCTTATAGAATGTATTCAGAGAAGACTCTCTTTATAGGTAAATAAAAAGCTATCCTACACAGGTAAACTTCAACTCATTAAATCCATTCTAAACTCCCTGCATACCTACTGGAACTTCCATATTTTTCTCTTGGTTAAAAGCTCAAATTAGGGCTTAACCTTTTTGAGTTGGATAAGTTTAGGACTTAATAGTAAGTCACAACCATAAGCATGTCACTGTTGTGACATTTAAGTCATGGCAGTAACTTACACACCCTTTCATTTTCTCGTAATGTTTTAGTTATTACGTGGCAACTGCAGAGGTTGAGGGCACAAAACATTAGACCTAGGAGCATACTATAAATAGAAGGAGAGGGTGGCAGTGAAGAGACATCTTTCATTCATCTCTTCATTACACATTCCACATATCATAAACACATTTGAGAAAAGAGGGATAGAGAGAAAAAAGGGAATACGAGAAGAGAAACAAAGATGGTTGGTGAAGAAGAAGAGCAACAGAGGTTAAAGTAGTGGGAGCATTCAATTGTATTGGTGCACATCAACTAGAACAGAAGGCGAAAGCTAATGCAAAAGGATTGAGACTTGCAGGAGACCACCACGACTCATTCATACGAGAACCTTTGTTTGCTTACTCTGTTACTTATTTATTGCATTGTTCTCTATTGTTTACTAGATTTCTTATTTGGTTAGCTTAATTGAACCCATACTCTGTAGCTTTTGACAGTTTATCTTGGTTGTTTACTTGGTTTATTGCTTAAATACTTCACTTATATTGATAAAGATGGGATTGAAGTGTTTAATGATGATGAATCTTGTGACATCTGTGATTGGCTGATCTCCTTTTCTTGAGGATTAATGTGGCTATTTTAGTCAAATATGCATGATTAAGGGATTGTCTTATGTTTGCCATAGTTTTTGCACTGAATGGATGTAATAGCATGACCAAACTTTTTATCATTTTAGTATTAAACGAAGGACTAAGAGGAAAACTTCAATATGGAACCAGAAACTATACAGGGTTAGGTTATGAATTAGAAATATATTAACTTAAGTGGTAATTAGTAGTCGGGTTTTCATAATTAATTCGGATAATAACTTGTCAAATGCGAAAGCTAGATTTAGTCTATTATTTAATTTGATTTTAGAATTCGACTGTTAATTTTAGTAAACAATTAGCCAATCATTTCTCTTAATCATGCATAGGAGATTAAATAGTGAAATTACTTCCCAAGAGTTCCATTTCAATTAATCTTTTGTCTTTTTTTCCGGTTGAATCGTTTACTTTTCAAACTAATTTATTTCTGGTTGAATCGTTTACTTTTCTGACTAATTCTCTAGTAGAATGTTTAGGATTACCTTTATATTTGTTTTTGTTCAAAATTAATTTAAGTGAACTAATTTCACCTCCGTGGGAGACGACCTTGGGTAATCACTACAACTACCTTGTATACTTACAAGTAGGATAGGCTAGGTAATTTTTAGAACTTTCCAGGCACAATAAGTTTTTGGTACCGTTGTCGGGGAGGTGTTTAGTCTTTTGAACTTGAATTAATTTTGATTATTTTTATTTACTTAAGTGATTTTGATTGTTTATGTTTGTTCATGCATGCATATTTTATTATGTTATTTTGTTAACATGTTTTGTAATTTTTGTTATTAATTAAGTTCTTTCCGTAGTTAGTTTGTGTTATGTAGGAGAACTTTAGGTAGTGAATTCACTTGGTTGATGCTGGGAAAGAGATCTTTAGATAACGAACCTGTCCCTTTTATTGATAACATACATCGAAGGAAAAAACCTTAAGGGGACTTTGAAGATGATCGCGAGGAACCCAAGCTTGAAGATCAAATGAATAACAACAAGATGGGCTAAAGGCGGTTAGTGATGAAGAAGTATGTCAGGCCTGTGATCAATACTGCCACTTTGTGCATTTGTTTGGTTGCGGCAGCCAGAAACTATGAACTGAAGAGCATCCACTTCAATATGATGTCATCTTTCTATGGGGTTCCCAATGAAGACCTTTTGAATTTTATTCGAGAATTCTATACCACTCTCTAAACCTTTCCTTTGGATGGCTTAACGAAGATCAACTCAGAATGAGATGTTTCCCGTACATATTAAAGGACCGGGCCAAGTCGTGGTTGATGACTCTTCTACCTGGCTCATTGACTACATAAGAGGAGGTGTACAAATAATTCATGGGAAAATTTTATTCCCATCTAAAGACCTCTGAGTTGCACACCAAGATAGCTACCTTCACTCAGATGGAGGGAAAGCCATTCCACGAGGCGTGGGAACGGTTTAAACTCTTGCTGATATAATGTCCACACCATTTCCCACCGCACATGCAAACTAATTCTTTTATGATGGGTTGATGCAATAGTGCCAGTACACGGTAGACAATGCAGCAGGAGGAGCTGTAGAAGAGAGAACGACCGAAGAAACATATGAAATCTTCAAAATTTTGCGGGCCAATTCTCAACAAAAGAGCCTTAGGGGAAAAAGAGCTGGAGTTCATGAAGTGAGCTTGAATCAAGAATTAGCTATATAGTTAGCTGAGATGACGAGGCATGTGAAGATGCTAATTACAAGGCTACCCCAAAACGTTCCAAATCAAAAGGTGTGTGGTATCTGTGGAACTTTTGGTCATGGACATAATGTTTGTTCGTATTCTTACAAATCTTTGGCAGATAAGGAAGAACAAGTTAAGTCACTTAATAGTTTTCAACCAAGAGAGCGAAATGATCCATACTCTAATATCTACAACCCTAGTTGGAGAAACCACCCTAATTTCTCTTGGAAGACCAACATCCACCGATGCAACTCCAACCATACTATCAGAATTTTCAGAGGCCAAATTATTATCAAGGGCAATCCTTAAATCAAAACCCACCGAACAAGCCTTCCTTAGAGAAAAGCCTGAATGCGTTTATTTAGGTCACAACTCACAAGTGGTTCGTCTCTTTAGAAGGGTCTGTGAAGAGGACTAAAATAAGATGAGTAGTTTTCCTAGCTATATAGCATGCTTTCTAAGGTCAATGCTAATATGTCCTTGTTAGAAGTGATTAGGAACATTCTGACTTATTTCAAGTTCTTCAAGGAACTAAGCACCAAGAAATAAAAGTTTGAGTCTAACAAAAAGGCGCTAGTTTTTGAAGTAGCAAGTGCAATTCTACATTAGCATTTAACCCCCCAAACTAAAAGACCTAGGACATTTTATCGTGAAAGTATCAATAGGTAATGGTGATGAGGTTAAGGGTATACTTGATTATGGAGGAAACATAAACCTTATTCCTTACTCTATTTATAGGAAATTGGATCTAGGACGTTTAAGACCTACAAACTTGTGTTTGCAATTAGCTGATAGGTCAATCCGTTATCCTAAAGGAATAATGGAGGACGTCTTAATGAAAGTTGGAGGATTAATTGTTCTCATAGACTTTGTTGTCCTAGACATAGAAAAAGTGAAGGAGAAAGAAAGGAGCACTCCATACTCCTAAGGAGGCCTTTTATGGCCACTACTAATACCTTGATTGATGTGAAGAACAGAAAACTGAGCATGACTGTTTTGGGAGAAACAGTAGAATTTTCAATCTTTGATGTTGAACCTATTTCTACTACTATTGTTTTTTAAGATTGTTCTTTTGTTGATCAAGTTAATAGTGTGGATTTTCATTTTGCCTTACAAGAAGAAGAAGAAAAGAAGCTAGACGTGGTTAAGGAGTGTGATGAATGCTGCCAATGTCTAGTGGATGCAAATGAGGAAGTATTTAGGAGATTCTTGGAGACAGATTTGAATGAAATGGATGAAACAGTGGAATCAATCACTTTGAGTGACCTACCTTGAGCATGATCATTAAGGCATCCAGCTCAAGACGTTAAATAAGCAACCCATTTGATTTCTATTTATTTTTCAATTATCTGTTTGTTGTTAATTTTCTTCGTGAACCTTAACTTAGTTTGTTTTCTTTGTGTGCACAGGCCTACTCTCCCGTCTCTTCTGTTTATTTTCCTTGAAGCTATTCCTGGACACAGTACACCACGTTCCACACCAGATCAACGTAGTGATCACTCCCACATCGTATCGTATTTCTATCCCTTTCTTTGTTGCTTGTTAGTTTAAATTCTTTTAGTTTTAATACATGTCCTTATTTGTGTTAACTTTTTTCTTTTGTCTTATACCCCTCTTTTACTTTTTGTATCACATTAGGAATAATGTGATGTTCAATTATTGGGGGGGGGGGGGGGCGGCGGGGGGTTGTATTAGTTAAAAAAATATTATTT
>JAOQMR010000005.1:24466829-24481336 GCA_027563865.1 Erythroxylum pelleterianum
GATGAGGGCGGGTATGAGGGAGGGGGCGGGTACAGGGGATGACATACCCGCCACGTTGCCATCCCTACTTTCAGGAAACAACAAAACAAAATACGGAGGTGCATGCTGTTATAATTTTGCTATTTCAACATTACTCTAATTTATTTAATTCATATATTTATATAAATCTCATGTAAATGTACGGATGAAAATAAATTAAAATAACGTTAAAACAGCAAAAGTCAAACAATTGATCCGATATTAAAACAGGCTGAGCTTACAAGTTACATCTGCTACTTCTCCCGACAACTTCACTCAAACATCAAAATATCCGAAGTCAAACTTAAATAACAAATAATAAAAAGGACGAGACGAAAAATGGCAGTTTCAACTCTTCTTCTCCACGCAAACCCCTCAACTCCAACTTCTCTGCCGTCTCTCCACTTTCAAAAATCCCCATTTCTCCTTAACAAATCCCCATTTCTCCCCAACAACCCCAATAGAACCTTAAACACCGTTTACAATCCCAGGATGTCTGTACATAGGCCATATTCATTCTCCGTGCACCGAGCCTTATCGGAGGCCATGGGTATGATCCTACGGGAACCGCCCACGTGGAACTCCGCTCTCCTCAACAATTTCTTGATTTTCATAGTCGGTTCACCCATTTTGCTCTCTGGTCTCTCCCTTTCCGGTATTGGCGCGGCTTTCTTGTTGGGTACTCTCACTTGGCGTGCTTTTGGCCCATCTGGGTTTCTTCTCGTTGCCTCGTACTTTGTTATAGTGAGTCTAATTACCCATTTTTATGCCCATAATCATTAATTACTTTGTCTTTTTTTTTTAGATTCACGATGTTAATCTCCTTGTTTCTATGCATATAGAACTTCGTATGGTTTATGGATAGCTGGACCTGTTTTCTTATCTGGGTTAATGGACGTTTTTTCTCCCTTCATGTCGTGAGGTGGACAGTAGTTTTCTTCTCCAGCTTCTTTTTATTGATAAAGGCGTTCGCTTGCCCTGATATTTTGTAATTTGGAACTTGTTTTTGTTTATCAGATAGTACTCTGAATCCTTACGTGATTGCAATTTTCACATCATCCTTGTTGACAGATTCTCTTCACTTGTGCTGATAGGGCACAGCGGCGACAAAAGTGAAGATGGCACAAAAGGAAGCTCAAGGAGTGGCTGAGAAGATGAAGGGAAGAAGGGGACCGGGCAGCGTAATTGGTTCCAGTGCTGCTGGCTGTGTGTGCGCTTTTTTGTCTATATATGGAGTAGGAGGGAACGCATTTTCTCAACTTTGGCTTCTTGGCTTTGTTGCAAGTTTCTGTACAAAATTAAGTGATACTGTCTCCAGTGAGATAGGAAAAGCATATGGTAAAACTACGTAAGTTATCTTTCTTTTTAGGTGAGGATCTGTTTTGTCTGTTGTTATCTTCAATCTTTCATTTAGTTGTAAGCCACAACTAATTTTCTTTTGTAGATCGTTACTTATGTGTCATACATTCCCAATCACAATGTTCTTCTACGTATTAGATTTCATACCTTTCTCCCTGGTCCACACAGTGTGACACTGTCTAAAGCAGCTTTTGTTTCATCGTTTTGTTCTCTTTTGTTTCTATGTGTGTTTGTGAGCTTGAACAAAGTTTTGGGATGATATTGAGATGCAACCTATGGAAGTTTTCCTTTTAAACTATGATGGAGCTAGCAGACTGATTGCATTTTTAATATATTTTTTAAGCAAGTTTTAGACCTACTATTTTATGGAAACTCATGCAATTTAGATCAAAAGAATGTGAATCTGCCACTTTGTTATGATTTTCTTGTGCTAATCAAAAGTCTCTATCATGTTTCAACTCTGTATAGTAGTTGGGTTATTTTATGTTTATAGCTCCTCCATTTATGGGCTTTAGATTGCCAACTGTTTATTTGACTTGATCGTTTCTCTAGTTTCAAATTTTAAACTTTAATTTGACTGTGCTATAAGTTATGCTTGAGATATTTAAGAATGGGATATTGTAGTTTGAAGGTTAAGAGTCCAATTTTTGAGGAATTAGGTTTGATAAAAAATCAGTGAGATGTTGTGGCTAAGAGTATGAGCTTTACCAATTTGTGTGGGCCCTCCTTTATTCATTTTGTTGCTTTTGTATAGATAATGAAAACATATCTTGGATGTATGTCAAAGTATTTAATATATCCTTTGAATGAAACTGAGGTTCTCTATAAGAACTAATCTTAGAAAAAAAGTTTTGGTTGGATTTTTAATTTTATCATAAACGAAAAAGTAACTCGATTATTTGGGAGAAATTCTTTATCAATAGCTACTTTCTATTTTATTGAAACTTTTTTTTATTGAAATGAAATATTTATTTAATCCCATTCTTTGATTTCTTTTCTTTTTCCTTTTGTCTTGTTTTAGCTAGATGAGGATGTAAAGTGGCTAAATTTTCTTTCAAACAAGCAGGTATCTTGTGACATCATTTAAGGTGGTTCCAAGGGGAACAGAAGGGGCTGTGAGTCTTGAGGGAACGTTAGCAGGATTACTGGCATCAATTCTTCTTGCTTCAATTAGTTGTCTCCTGGGTCAGGTAGTTTATAATCTTCCATATATTTGAGTGGAGCTTCTATTTCTTTTATTTGCTCGAATGGTAGCCTTTTGCTTGAAGCATTCTCCTGGCTTGTCTTGATATTTATATTTCAAATCATCATATGATTAGTAAAGTCAGTTTTGTTATCATCCTCCTTGTTCAATTTTCTTGCTTAACTCCTCTTTATTTTATTTTTATTGGACACCATATCAATTTTTATTTTGTCAATAGTCTTTTCCATAGTAAGACTGATTAAATGCTATAATAAGAGGACTAAAATAGAGGAATATAATGAGAGAACTAATTAAAACTACTTGTTTATTGAACTACATATAGAATTGGTGAAAGGATTTAATTTATTATTTTGTTATAAAAAAATGAAATACAAAAAGCGAAGAGGACATAATAAGAAAGATGCAGTTTTTAGTAGGACTAGAAGTTGGGTTCTTAATCTAGCTTGTCCTATTTCATTTATTGTTTGGGGTTATAGTTTTAGCCTATAGTTGGGACTAAAAATAAGTTAGGATTAAGATTGGATAAGATTTATGTATCAGCTGAGCTGCTGGACAAGGCTGATCGAAGTTAGTTTCTCTTGTTTTTCTAATCAGTTGTTATTAACCTCACTAAGACTATATAACCTATCAATATTTAAAAGATCTGAAATTGTTTGATCGTTCTTTGTTTTATTATTTGTAAATCAGGTAGATATAGCTGAGGCATTTATATGCGTGGTAGCTTCCCAGATGGCTAATGTTGGTGAGAGCATAATAGGTGCAGTACTCCAAGAGAAGGAAGGTTTTCGATGGGTAGGCAAGCAATGTCACTTTCTGATGTATTACCTATTTTTGATTCAGTATGTAGTATATTATGTTCTTTGTTAGCTTTTTTTAAATTTAAAATAAAATTCATTTAGGGCTCATTACTGAACATCAAATAGAAAAACGTACGAGGACAAGAATCTTGCTAGTGTACAACACTGACTCTTTAGGTACTTGTTATATTAAACACAACATATGAAATAATTACGAATCATTCCAAACTCCATCTTCTCTCATTGAAGCCCTCATTCCTTTAGAATTATGAGCCAACAAGATTTCTCTATTCCAATAGTAGACCCTGTAAGTTAGCCATATCTATCCATTTTGTAGTTCTTGAATTGCCTATTTTCCCTCTCTCTCTTAATGGAATAGACTGAGCAAGTTATGTAGAGACTAATAGTTAGCTGGTCTCCTCTCAAATCTTATGTAGAGGATATTTGCCCAAATGAGCATATCTTACCATTCCAAATGAGGACAAAGAAGTTCCATCATATGTTGCATCCTAGCCCAAACAACTTTAGTGTATTCACATTGAAAGAACAAGTGCTTAATAGTTTCTAGGCCGAGGTTGCATAGCAAATTGATCATTTGAACTATTCAACCTATCTTTGGTTTTTAATTTGTGCCTTGCTTCTATCCAAGTAACAAAAGAGGCTTTAGGCATCAAAATGCACTTCCAAACAATGTTAAACCACTAAATTCTAGGCAATTGGGGTCAGAGAGCTTTAAGACAAGAATGATTGGTGACTTTTCTACCTTTGTTGGGTAATTAGTGGCTGCCATCATTTGAAGGAATGGGGGAGTAGTTAGGGAGATATGCTCGAAATCTACCATTGCCTCTAAGGCTAATGGCCCAAGTATCTTACTGAATAACTTCCTTATCCCGAGCTTGAATAGGAATTTTAGTTATTAGTGATGTTAAATCTTCCTTAATGATTAGGGGGCTTTGCTTTGACCAATGACCCAGAGAACTGTCCATTCCCATTGTGTGTTTTGATTAGGGGATAAACTTGCTGCCATTTCCTCAACATTTGAATAAAGTACCAGGAATGCTCTTTCCTCTTTTCAATTTGCCAGAAACTAGCGTTCTTAAGATAATATTCATTAGTCCATTTGGATCATAGAGCCTCATTGTTAGTGAACAGTCTCCATATTCTTTTGGCAACTAGGATTAATTGACTCATTTGCATGGAAATGAACCCTAATCCCCTTTGTTGTTTTCTCCAGCAAAGCTGCTCCCACTTTATTTTTGCACCTTCGAAGTTATCAACACTTCCAGCCCAGAGAAAGTTCTTACTACATTTTTCCAGCTCCTTGTTGATCCTCTTTGGAGGAAAAAGATGGGAACTCTAGTGAGTATGCAGGCTTCTCAGCACAAAAGAGATAAGTTGAAGCCTCCTTGTTAGCACTTCACCTATTTTATCTAAGGCCCCATCCCTTACTCAAGATTACCAACCCACACAACCTAAGCCCCTTAAAACCTACACTCGTAGGAACAAATTGGGAAAGGGAGGAGAGTTAGTTGTCACATAGGCAAGTTTATTATAAGGTAGTTATGGAGAGAGAATGAGTGGAGAGGGGATATGGAGGGGGAGCTTGCTCCAGCTTGTTTTCATCTTTCAAACGTATCAATAATAAAATCTCTATAGAGTTTTCTATCAACTGGTGCTTTCATTTAGAGTCTAGAAGGGTAGAGATTGTATGCAAATGCGGATGGAAGCTAGAGTCTGTAGTGGAAGCGTCTCTCAAGAGACAAGAATCATCTCTCTTAGAGATTTTATGCAAGACAAGTTCCCAATTCCTCCTGGATGAATTACATGATACCTGATTCTTTACTAAACTGGACTTAAAATCCAGTTACTACCAAGTTCGCATGAATCCTGATGATGTGGAGAAGACTGCCTTTCGCACTCACCATGGTCATTTTGAGTTCCTTGTGATGCCATTTGGCCTCACTAATGCACCATCCACTTTCCATGCATTAATGAATGGGGTATTTCAGCATTATTTGTGTCAATTTATGCTGGTCTTCTTTGATGATATTCTGATTTATAGCCACCCATGGGATGATCATTTAAGCCACATGAGGAAGGTTTTTGAGCTATTGCGCGCCAATATACTATATTTGAAACGATCTAAAAGCAATTTCGGTTCCACTCAAGTGGCCTATTTGGGTCATGTTATTTCAGGGTTAGGTGTGGAGGTGGATATGCACAAGGTGCAAGCTATTGTCGAATGGCCGCAAACACAGTCTATTACAGCTCTCCGTGGGTTTTTGGGTTTGGCATGCTACTATTGCAAATTCGTTTGTGATTATGGGTTGCTAGCCGCCCCTCTTACCAGCATGCTTTAAAAAAACTCATTTCAGTGGAATGAAGCAGCTTTAAATGCGTTTGAACAACTTAAAACAGCCTTGTCGAGTGCCTCGGTATTGAGACTTCCTTATTTTGAACTAGATTTTATTGTGGAATGTGATGCTTCGGGCGGAGGTATTGGAGCTGTTTTACAACAAGAGGGCCAACCAATTGCTTTTTTTAGTTGCCAATTAGCCCTTAGACATCAGAAACGTGCTGCTTATGAGAGGGAATTGATTGGCTTAGCGAAGGCAGTACAACACTAGCGGCCATATCTTTGGGGACATTCTTTTATTATCAAAACTGACCATTATAGCTTAAAATACCTCTTAGAACGGCGGTTGACTACTCCTTCCCAACAACATTGGCTAAGCAAGCTCATGGGCTATAGTTTTATAGTTGAATATAAGGATGACATTCTAAATAAGGCAGCTGATGCTTTATCTCGTAGAACAGCTGAGGACCCCTCCTTGCTTGCTATTAGTTGTCTTTGAAGTTCTATATTGGACTCAGTTCGGGAATACTTCTTGGGTTCGGAGGAGTTGCTAGCTTTGGGCAACCAAATACAAAACGGCAAGCTAAATGGGGATTGGCAGTACCATGATGGATTCATTTTATTTAAGGATAGGATTTATCTTGTCCATGATTCGCCCTTGATTGCTACCATCCTTTTAGCTTACCATGATAGTGCTCATGAGAGGATACAGAAAACGTTGCATCGGCTACAGGGTGATTTTTATTGGAAGGGTATGAAGACTGACATTGTTGCTTATGTGGCGGCTTGTCCAGTTTGTCAACGAAACAAAACTGAGCATTTAAGTCTTGCTGGGTTACTATAGCCTTTGCAACTCCCCACTCATATTTGGGCTATTATCTCCATAGATTTCGTTGACGGTCTACCCAAATCTTGGGGTAAATCGGTCTTGTTAGTGGTAGTGGATCGATTTTCGAAGTATGCATATTTCATTCCCTTGGCCCATCCTTATATTGCTACTCGTGTGGCTCAGGTTTGCTTTGACCAGATTGTCAGGTTACATGGGATGCCAGAAACAATTACTTGTAATCGGGACGTGGTTTTTACTAGTAATTTTTGGAAGGAGCTATTTCCCCTCCATGGCGCCAAGTTACAATTCTCATCGGCTTACCATCCACAGACAGATGGTCAAACCGAGGTTGTCAACCGTACTGTGGAAATGTATCTCTGTTGCTTTGTTGGAGATCACCCCACCAAATGGGTGGCTTGGGTTCTTTAGGTAGAATTTTGCTATAACACCTTTCATTCCGCTCTTCAGACAACTCCCTTCCGGTTTGTATATGGTCGTGATCTACCACGTTTGTTGTCTTACACTTTGGGTTCAACTCGTGTGGCCGCTGTTGAGACAACTTTATTGGAGCGAAACAAGGTTTTGGAAGATGTCCGCCATCGCCTCTTCGTGGCTCAACAACGAATGAAGGATTATCATCGTGAGGTTGAGTTCACTCCTAGCATATGGGTATGGCTGCATTTGCATCCGTATAGGTAGTGTTGTATGCGGCTCAAGGTCTATTCTAAACTGTCTCCACGTTTTTATGGTCCCTATTTAATTGTGAAGCGGGTGGGTTCAATTGCATATGAGTTGAAATTACCTCCTACAAGTCGTATCCATAATGTTTTCCATGTCTCCCTTTTGAAAGTCTTTAAAGGTGATCATATTCCTACTATCTCAGAGCTGCCTCCCTTTGACAACGGTCAAATCCTTGCCCAGCCTGCTGCTATTCTTCGAGCTCGTCTTAATCGGGAAACTTGTTTAGTGGATTGGGCTGGCTAAAGAGGACGCAACTTGGGAAGATTTGGCCCATTTTCAACAGGCCTATCCTTCTTCTGAGCTTGAGGACAAGCTCTTTCAGCGGGAGGGGGGTCCAAGGTTTCAGTCTCTCTTTGACGAGCTGATTCATCAAAATAGGTCGTTCAAAGAATGCGGAGTCAAGGAAGGGAAAAGGAAAGTCAAAATTAATTGAATTTGATTTTACAGCTAATTGCCCGGTGACTCGATCTTGCACTAATAAACATAACAGATGCACTTGCTTGTTGTTTGTTACTCCAGGTAAAGTGATAGCCCACATACTTTAAGTCAAACACTTCCAACTTGCTTACATTCGCCTCTAGCTCTTTGCCTAAGTTTCTGAAGCTAACCCTGTCACCTTGAGCTTAAGAGGAATGTGCACAATTAAGGTCACCAGCAATAATCCAAGGACTAGCCATTGAAGATTGAATAGCAGGAAGTTCTTCCCATAGTTTGGCTCTTTGGAAAGCAAAATTTGAAGCATACATGATGGGCAGTTCAAATGATAGAGGAATCCACCTTCACACATACCAACTCACTAAGTGGATAAATAGGTCAGAGCTATTTCAAGCAGTAACCTGAAACTTGTCTTATTGTAGGCCTAGACAATTCTTCCAGTATAGTGATGCTCGTGATTGGACCCTAAGATCCAATTAGAACGCAAAAACTTCATAGACTCCTCGAACTTAGGAGGTCTGATTCTGGTCTCAAGCAATCACAGAATGAAAGGCTTCTTTTCCGTAGGCAAGTCTTTTAAAGCTTGCCTCTTGTGGGGTTCATTCATACCCCTACTATTCCAAAAGATCATATTCGAAAGAAAGGGAATCAGAGCACTCACCAACCCCCTTTGGGCTTTTTCTTCTTCCCGCCTGATTCTTCAACCCTCTTTATCTGATTGAGCCCTTGCACCTCCTGTATTTGATCAACTACATGTTCTTTATTTCCAGCATCATTATCCTTCCATTTCCCCTTCAACCTCAGCATAAATCTCCTTACAAGTACTTGGTTCCAGGTCTTCCTTTGCCTCTGTAGGTTCTATTACTTCAGTAGCAACTCTTGATTCCATTAGAATCTCCTCCTGCTTATTAACTATTTCTTCGTCTCTGTCATCATCTGTTCCCCCAATCCCCATTATTTCATAGAAGTCCCCTTTCTTGAACTTACCTGTCTCTTTCCACATCTTCGTATTACTCTTGGGCTTCCAGCTATAGGATAATCTCTGCTCTGACCAACTCACTAGCCTCAGCCTCGGGGAGATCCTCTTTTATTTTGACCTCTATACAAATTCTAGCAAAACAGATTCTCTCAAATCTAACAGTTGGAGAATCAAATGCTAGAGGTTTTCTTATTGAGCTAGCAAGAAAGCTTAATCGATCCAAGGTCCAATATTCCAGTGGAATATTACGAAAGTTAATCCATATGAGAATGGACTCTATTCCAATTTTATTTAATTCCAGTCCTGGAACCCATTTCTGCACGAACATTGGCTGACCTCCAATGTGCCAGGGACCAGTTTCTATAATTGAACTCAGGCTATTCTCATCTCTTTATTTGAAAAGGAAAGAGTCCTCTTTAGTCGATAGAATCTTCTCCAACCCTTTATTTCCCCATCTGGTTTGAGCCCAGACTTGAAACTGAGGAAATGAGGGCCTCTTGTTCAAAAAGAAACCTATCAAAGTGCTAGACCTTGCCTTAGCTCCTGCCTGCAACAGCTCCAAAGGCGGGGAGACTATCTCATTTACCAGGTTTGAGTGAAAATGCTTAGGTTTCTATGCAGGAATCTCAGCCGCCACAATATTCCTCTAAGTTTTGCCTATCTCGTTCTGTGTGATGACTGAATTGTTATTTCTCTTAGGGGATCCCTTAGTAGCTTCCATAGACTCGTGAATGGTGGGGAAAGCAGTGTCTGAATTGCTACCTTCAGTCTGTTGCACCTCCAGGACTGGGGAAAGGTTTGAGCAGCCTCCAATGGAGGCATCCATTGGAGTAACCGTTAAGTCACCGTTATCTTATTGTCTTGCATGCTCAGTCTTCTGGAATGGGGTTGAGACATTCATGTCTTGAAAACTAGAAATTGACAAATGAACCATCTTAGGTCATATCTGATTGCCACCTTGCCATTTGGATAGCCTGCTTAGGTTTGTGCATAACTTAAATGACGATGAATTTTAGCATGGTTTAGTTTGACACCACCGAATAAACAAATATATATCCAAGTATTTTGTTATTTTTATGTTTACCTCACTTATAAAATGGATTTTTTTTTAAATTTCTTTTGTTGATAATATTATGTTATGCTTATTATTTTTATTCGTTTGACTCACTAGGAAACATTTCTACGGCCATTCTTGCCTTTACATATCATTCTCTTGTGTTTTGTAGCTCAATAATGATGCAGTCAATGTCATCAACATATCCATGGGCAGCATTCTAGCTGTTCTGATGCAGCAAATTATCCTGAAACGGTTGCAAATTCTATGAGGGAACTATATGCTCAGATCAATAACATCATCACGGGTATATAATTTGCTGATGAATGAAGGATGATAACGAGCAGGACAAGGTTCTGATTATAAACGGGTATGGATATTATTACCCTTTAAGATGCAAAATATGAACTTTGCCGTCTTTCTTGATAATAGTTGAAGGGATTTTTGCAAGAAAACATAAGTAATATTTGTTACTGGCATTCTTTACATAGTTTTAACATTACTATTATTCCTTTGTATCTATAGTTTTCTTATTAACTCACCTGATAAGTCTCTCTCTGATAATATTTACCCCTTTCACCTTTCAACGGCGAGAACATATTAATTTGTTGCAAGAGCGTATGCATATTACATAGTCGTTGACCTACAAAGTATTGATTGCCTGAAGTTAAAAGGAACAGGTGAAACTGACTGGTAATAGAAAACTGCTAAACAATCTTGTCTTAACTTAGTTGAGTGGTGATGATATCCAAATGTATAGCATCGGCACTAAGAGGCAGAGATTGGAATTTCGTTCCGTATTGAGTAGTACAATACTATGCATAACATTGGCACTTCGAGGCAAAGATTGAAATTTCGTTTGATACCACGTGGTAGTGCCGTACCGGCTGAAGAACAGTACGAAATAAGGGTATTTTTGTACCAGGTGTAAATACTGGTCAGTATCGGCCTATTACATTTGGCACCATCCGGTATTTATAATATTGGTCATATACTGGTCATATTTTTTCGATTTGAAAAATATAGGAGCTAGGTTGTAAAATTTTCAATTTTTTTTTTTAAAATTTCACTCCCACCTCTACCCCCTTTTCTTTCTTTCAAAGCTTTTTTAATTTGTTATTTAGTTGAACATTTATTGTGATTTTTTATTTTTATTTTTAAAATAAAATAGATATTTTTATTACTAATAATAATTATTCATTAAATAAAAATTTAAAATAAATTATTTTATTTTAATCTTTAATATAATATTTATTAATAAAGTATTAATAAAAATATTTTATTTTTAAAATAAATAATTTAAAAATTAGTATTTATAAACTAACTTTATATATTTTAATTATTAAATCAAAATTTATTTCAAATATTTATTTTAAAATATTTTAAAGTTTAATTATATTTATTAATAATTATTAAATTAATTTATAAATTAAAATAAATTAAGATATTTTTAATTTTAGTAATAATTAATTAAATGTATAATATATTTAATTGACAGTAAATTAAATAATATATGTTTTTGTTTTAGGTTTTATTTCTATTTGATTGTTTTCTTATCATGAACTTTTGTTGTAAACATATTTATTTTTTATTAGATGCTTTGATGTAATTATTATTTATAATATAATGAAAATTAAAATTGTAATATTTTAAATACTTTATAATGTTCTTAATTTTATATTTGTATGATAATGATTTTCTTTTATTTATATAAATTGTAATTATTATTTATATGTGAAATATCTATTTCATATTAATTGTGATTATTATTTATTATTTTGATTTTGGAAATGAACTATTTTGTAATTTTTTAAAAAATTTAGGGGTGATTTTATAAATTTAAAAATTACTCAAAATGGTACTCAATACTAACCGATAACGGTACAGTACCAGAATCTAATCTGATATCGAGTTCAGTACGGTATTCACAACATTACTTCAAGGTTTGATCCCATTAAGCTGAGATTATATATTTTGTTGAATTAATGAGATTAATTTTGATGATAATAAATGTTAAATTACTATTTTTTTATTTGAAGTGTTTATAATATAAATAATTCAAATGGCGTAACTTGATTTATTTTGTCGAAAAACAAAATAAAGAGCTAAAAGAAGGCGTGCTCACATCAAAAGACTTCAATTGGAGAAAAAAAATCATTCAATCGAAAGAATTTTGTTTACGTATGTCTTCATTACTTGCTTTTTCATTTTGATTTGTGAAATTCAGAGATCAAATTATCTACCTATTAGATTAAGAGCTAAAAGTGAAATAATTAAGGTTAGTTTTTAGTATCTGCGAGGCAGTTGACCTCGAAGTAATTTGATTATCCAATCCATAAGTTACAATGAAAAAATCACTATCTTTTTTCTTTAATGCAGGTAAGGAAGAATCTCTCATGTAACATCTTTGTTCGAGGAGAGAAACTCTTTGCAAATGTTTTGCTTCGATGAGGTTGAAGAGTAACTTTATATAAATCTTGTTTAGAGTCGAGGGGAATTCTCAAAAAGCATATCTTGTTTAAAGTCAAGAGAAACTCTCACAAAGTGTACCAATCAAATTTCTCTATTGCAATAATTATACAATTCAAAAATTTCTTTCCTTTTTCACCCCAGTGAAAATAGACTTACTATGTGATACAATACACATAACTACTCTCAAACCTCTCAAGGATCTTAACAATGGATGCACACATATATTTTCTTAAGTATTTTGCTTGATTTTAATAGTAAATTTTTTGTACATTTTCATGTAATTGTGCAAATTGGACTTTATGATGATATTTCAAGAATTGGAGGTCATTTCAATTAATTCAAGAAGAAAATGACAATTCTTAGAGGAGCACGGTCTGATCCACAAGTCTTATACTAGCTCGTGTCCTAAATGAATCAACTACTGTAAGTAATATGATCTGATCCATGAAGTTTAAGAGAATGTGTGCAAGTCAAAGAAAAAAAAAAGAAGGTCCACAGTTAGATGGTATGGTCATATGAAATATCATGTATTAAGAAATCACATATTAGACACCTCTGGTTCTCTACAAAAGTTAAGGTTAAAGTTTAACAGGATTTTGCAACCCTAAAAAGTCAACTTTAGGTCGTTTATCATTAAAGAATAAAGATCAAGATATCTTCTCAATGGATCAGGCTATTAGATGGCACCAAAACCTCATCTAGATTTATCACAACTTCTTTATTTTTGTCTTTTGTTTTTGTTGTTTTGAATATGCTTTCTGGCTCCACATTTTTTAATGTTTGGATTAAAAAGTTAGTGCTTTTTTTATGACATGTTTATCTCTATATACATTAGCTTAAGTATCTATATATAATTACTCCTACACATTAGCTTAAGTATCTTTATACTTAAATTTACGTATCTTTACACCTTTTTTTTGTATGTATTGATTTAAGTATAAAGATACATTATGTTTCTTTCTTATGACATGAGATATATTTTTAATGTATATAGAGATAAACATGTCATACAAAAAAACCACTAACTTTTTAATCCAAACATTAAAAAATGTGGAGCCAAAAAGCATATTCAAAACAACAAAATCAGGAGACAAAAATAAAGAAGTTGTGATAAATCTAGATGAGGTTTTGGTGCCATCTAATATCTTGATCCATTGAGAAGATATCTTGATCTTTATTCTTTAATGAAAAAAGACCTAAAATTGACTTTTTAGGGTTGCAAAATCCTTTTAAACTTTAACCTTAACTTTTGTAGAGAACTAGAGGTATCTAATGTGTGATTTCTTAATACATGACGTTTCGTATGACCATCCCATCTAACTGTGGACCTTTTTTTTCCTTTGACTTGCACACATTCTCTTAAAGTTCATGGATCGGATCATATTACCTATAGTAGTTGATTCATTTAGGACACAAGCTAGTATAAGACTTATGGATCAAACCGTGTTCCTCTAAGAATTGTCATTTTCTTCATGAATTGTTTGAAATGATCTCCAATTCTTGAAATATCATCATAAAGTCCAATTTGCACAATTACATGAAAATTAATCTCATAAATTGGAGGTTACATTATATTTCTTTCTTATGAAGAAAGTAATTGATCTCATAAATTTAAGTATAAAGATACTTAAGCTAATGTGTAGGTGCTTATTAGAGAATAAGTTTACTAAACTGAGTCAACTATGAGGATCCCAAATGAGATATTACTTATGTGTCTATGGATTTCCTTATAATGATGGTTGTATAATTGATGCTTAGACTTGAGATTACCAAGATATCTTACATGAAAATTATTGTGTTTTGATGCTACTTATGAATTATCCTAGGGTAATTCAGTCGATAGTGCTTAGATGTAGTACAAACCATATGAAGATAGTTAAGTAAGTCAATAAAGGAGTATAGAGAGAATGTTTTATTGATCTTGATTAGTAGTGATTTACGGAATTCTCTCGCCAGAGTGAATTAACATTTGAAAAGGTGTTTTCAAATATCAATTATAAATCAATTACTAATTGGCAAGAATGAACAAGATTGGATACAAAAAAGTAGATATTATATCCATACTCCGCCTAATTCAAACATTGGATGATGAAGGATTAAATTAGAGATCATGATCATGCATGAACATTTTAAGTCAAACCACTTTGACATTCGTGATATTTGTATGGTTAATTATGACATGTGTAAGTGTAAGTCGACTTATGCTTGCACGGTTCTGATAAGTCGACTTGTCCACTAGTGTAAGTCGACTTATGTGTGTACA
>JAOQMR010000005.1:24569813-24582172 GCA_027563865.1 Erythroxylum pelleterianum
ACAAATATCACATTTTTGCACAAATGTATAAGTATTCCTTTATGCACATGTACTTATATAAAATATGCACAATGCATGTTCAATGACAATTTTGGGTATCTTATTGTGATTCTTATCATCAAATCGATCAGATATCAAAGCCCTCATTAATATCATTTGTACTTATAATTTTGTCCAAATAAATCAATGTGAAATCAATTTCATAACTTAATTGACCACTTCAGATTTTTCTTACATTAATATGGTTCAAATTTGCATAATTAATCTGATAGGGTTAATGACAAAATTAGGCAACACTTCCTTCTAGAAAGTTGTACTCCAATGTATTAAGTTTGTAATGATACCAAGTTCATCCAATTTGGTTATGTATTCCATAAGTTATACTCAATTTACTCTGTATTGTTCTATGAACTATAACTGTACTTTGAATTGAACTTCAAGTTAGATTCTATAATTCTTAGAGACAAAATTAACATTTAATCTCTTCATACAATTTGTATCCTTATGTCTCTAGTTTATTCAAAATTAATAACCATCTCATTCTGAGGTCCACAGGTCAAGATATAGTCCAATTACCGAAGTAGGTTCAGTAACAGTCATCCTAGTTATCATCTTTCAACACAGTCACATTTCACCTTAAAATTAATCAATCCATCCATTTTAGAAAGATATGATTTTTGGTAGATGTGTAGATAAATGTCTTATGAAGCTATTGGTTCAAAAAACCAAGTCATTTAGATATCGTATGAAGAAGTTATAACAAAAAGATTGAGGGATGTTCAAAAAAATGCCTTCAGAAAAATTCAATTGAAAGTCACGATCGTGCATTTGCACGATAGCGACTTTCACTACTCCTCGAAGGTCGCCGTCGTTCAAAAGCTCGATAGCGAATTTCACTCATCTAGCAAAGTCACCGTCATGCAAAAGCATGATAGCAACTTTGCTGAATGTTTTTGAGAAATCACCGTTGTGCTTTTCTTTCTTCTTCTTCACTGAATCTACCTTCTTTTTCTCCTTCCATTTTCCTTATTTTTCCAACAAAACACATTCCTAATTCATCTATTCCACATTTCTAACTCCAAATACAAACTCTATACACATCAAATTCAATTTTACACTTCAAAAATCACAAATCCGAAACTCCAACCATTCTTCCTCTCTCTACTGTAACTTTTTCAGAAACTCAATCTCATATCAATTAACTCCAATAACTTGCAAACAATTCCTTTAACTCAGTTTTTTAGCTCATCAGCACACACACACACAATTTATAAATCCAAACTTCACACTTAGCATCAAAATCTGATTCTCACACATGCATTTTTAAATTTTCAGCATTTTTCTCATATTCACAATTTCAAATCCTCATCTGAGTCATTTAGGACATGTATTCCCTGAACTCTACTGCTATACCTTCACATGCATATAATCATCTCTAAGACTAGCATCATCAAAATCATGGTTCAACAAAATTTCCAGCATATTTTAAACAACTCTACATTAACGTCGAAACTACTCAACTTTTTCAATTCATGCATGAACTCATTTTCAACCATCAAAACATCATTCACAACATCCAAAAACAAACTTAAACGTAACTTACTTGATGTTTCAGTAAAATTTCCAGTAGTGATATTAAAGACCAAGTTTCGGTGGATGAGCAAGGAAAACAGTTTTGAACCACAATGTTCTTTCGGTAAAGGAAACAACAAAAGAAGGGAAAGAAAGTTACACCAAACAAGCAAGTGAGAGCTGAAGAATTTCCCATCTAAAAACACTTGCTACGTATGCTCTTTACATGCAATACATTTGTCATCCAATTAATCTGCCACATGTCACCACATATACAAGTCATTTTTCATATACATGTTGCCACGTGTCATACTATAATTGGTCCAAATTTTAATATTTTTCTAAAAATTCACCAAAAATTTCAAAATTCTTGAGATATATAAAAAGTGCCAAATCACATTTAATACATTCCAATTTAATCCACAATTTCCATGTATTAACCAATTTACCTGGAAATGCTAATGAATGTATGTACAATCATTTGAATGTGCAAAAAAAAATCTATATATATGTCACAATAAATTTATGAATGACGTGCATTTTCCTAATTTTCTCAGAAATTTCTCATAAGTTACTATTTTAGCCTTAACATAGGTAACGAGATGTTATAGTTATATGCTTGTTAGCAATACATTTATAATCAATCTTCTTGTTATCAAATGTTTTACCATAAAAATGGTTGCCCTATAATATCTTAATCTGAAAAGCATATGCATTTTGTGTAGGACTTGCATATGTTCTCCACCCATATTTCTATTTTCACAATATAGTAACTTGTTTCCTTTCATTTTTGATATACATATAGTCAAACCTTATTTGGATACTCATGTTCTTCAAAACCTTTTTAGAAATGTTTGCAAAAAAATAAAAAATCATTGCTTGCTTCAAAATAACTTTGCCATCATTTAAACTTGAAGCACTAAAATATGGATATTTTCACCATCTGAACTTCTTTCTAACCTGTATTCATCATTAACTTCAATCTCATTATCTAGTAAATTAATATTTTGAACACCCATGCACCACTCACTTATATTAAGTAATTCTTCTTATATACCAAATCCAAATATATCTTTTATAATTTATTAAATTAAATATCGCAACTCACTGAAATTTGTTGACTTCCTATCACTATATGTTATTCCATTTGATTCATTTAATTCTTCAAATTTTACATTAGTGGCTACACTAGTGGATGCCTAAATGGGTGCCTAAATTGTTACTTTGATAGATACTATAATGGATTATTTAATGCATGCTTCAATGCACATTATGTCATCATCATCAATAATTACATCAATAAGAATATTTAATGTAGGGTCATTACGTGTGTATAATTTAGGATACTTCTTCTCGTCCCAATACATTGTAACTGCCTTAAAAAAATTTTGATTACTTATATCAACATCTTAACAACAATATAATTATGTAGGATCCTCAATGCATGTTCAAATGAATAATGTAGGAATTTATAGGTAAAGTATTATACTTGCTCCTATCTTAAGCGCTTAGCATTAATTATGAAAAACTCATCCACCTTAGTACCAAAACAATATATTTCTCTACTTTCGTATATTATACCTAGTTTAAATTTGAAACATCCACCATAAAGACATTTAAATATAATACAATGTTAATAGTACTAGTTATATCTCAACTAGTACCTATAATAACATTATAGCAAATTCTATTAGAAATTTCATGATGAAAATATAATGAAAAGAAATATGAACTTTAGCATTTTTTTTAACCTGGGAGCTATGGTAGCTCAATGAAGGAAATATGTTCTTTTTATCAACTTTGGATGCAATTATAATTTAAAAGTTAATAATGCAGTGCAAGAAATGCTAGTAAGATTAGAAAAATTCATAATAAGATAATTTTTATCACATGTAGAACTAGAATTTTATAATGAAAGAAGGATAAATAAAGATTATCACAAGTTGTAAATGACAGTTATCTACACATTTAAGATAGCAATACTATAACCAAGTTTGTTTGTTATACATTCCCTACAAACTAATATTGTTCATTCCCTATAACAAAATTAGTAGCTAAAATAATTAAGCTTGAATGTTGTAGAATTATATTTAAATGAGTTTATGAATCAATAATCTAATTACATCAACCTATATAGAAATTCAACATAAAAAAAAAACTTACCAATTTCTAAACCAATGGAGTTTTTGCCCTGAAGTACAAAACATTCAATTATAACACTATTAGCTTAACTAAGTAGACTGTATATTAACCTTGATCACTTAACATTATAAACAATGAAAATACTACAAAACTAGACCTAAATTTGAAACAAAACACCATACATTTTACAATTTTAGTAAATAGGAATGTGAAGAAATCTCCAATGAAGGAGAAATATTTATAATGAAAATGGAATTACAAGTGAACATCTAATTCATTCATTACATGTCTAAAATCTCATATTTAAAATCATGTAATAAAATAATCCAATATTCCTAATTTGAATATCAAAATATAAACAAAAATATACTCAAGTCTATATATATCCCAATGTCAAATAAGCATTAGGTTAAACTTAAAAATCTATAGATTTGCTTGAAACCTTAATCAAAATCCCCAAATTGACACTATAATCAAAATATCCAAATTTAAACCCTAATCAAAATCTCCAAATTAAAAACCTTAATCAAATTCAGTCCCTAAAAACCCAAAAATTAATAATACCTAAATTAAAAAGCCTTTTTCAAACCATTAATGAAAACTGCTAAATAGCAAACCAAGATTTCATATAGTCATTAGATGGAGAAACATAATTGTAAATTTACACAAATGGAGAAACATGATTCTAATCTTCCCTTCTTTTACTATATGTGTAAGAATCTTAGCAGCTATGATTTGTCAAAAAGGAATTTTCTTGATTCACTTTGTATTTGCAAAATAATGACTCTCATTCAATTATTGGTGAAAACAATGACTTTTCATGAAGTTTTGTGTATATGTATTTTGTCGAATGAAGAACAATGTCATGTTTTACGTGGCATAATCATGATACGTGTTGTGCCACGTAACAACAAATGACATCATTTTAATATTCTCCATTAGATTTTGTAATGAAGAATAATGTAATGGGGGTTAAGTTTTGGTGTTGATGTCGCCTACAAATAAATTAAATCCTAAATTTTTACAGCAAAAGAATCTTATTATAGAAAAGTAGAGATCTTTCCTACAAGGAATTCTAGTTCAACAACTATTACGTAAGAAAAATTTAACAAAATGGGATTTATAATAATATAAAATTTTGTGATAAAGAAAATAAAATAAATTCTGCAAGTAATAAAGAAGAAAATTATTAGTGAAACCAACCTTAGTTTACAGACACTTCTACCATTAGAATTACGATTGATCACCAATTAAAAAAATATTTCATCAATCACATATTCGAATGCCTATCTTTCTTTATGATTAGTTAATCAAAAAATGTAATTTAAGTAACTTTTATTGTTTAATAACCTTAGAAATGATCCAAATTTTAATTAAACAATAACTTTATGAAAAGGAAGATCATCAAAATAAGATAACACATATTTATGGTCGTATTTCAACTAGTTGAATGTTCTTCCTAAAACTTAAAATTTTTTGCAAGGAAAATTGAAAACTTTTAGTTACTACAAAGATTAGAAGTATTAGACCTTTACATATCTAATATTTAATCTAACGTATGATTAGTTCAATAAATGAACTATTCATATATTTTAGAAATCAATCAAAATAATCATTAAAAAGGCAAAGAACAACAATTCAATATATGATAGATAAAACACTTTGCAATAAAAACCCATTTATCTCTTAAAATATAAAATTCCTAGGGCTTCAACTCCTTTTAACTAAGATAAAGGAACTTAGACAATAATGGCCATAACTACTAACAACATATATTGAAGAGAAACTACACTAATGTCTACTGAAAAAAAGAAAAGAGATTTTTATAAGAAGCTTGGAAATAGAGATGGAAAACTTGAATGCCTTTCTGCCTTCACTTACGTCCTATTTATTGTGACTTTACCTTATATTTAGTTAATGTATAGATCTTCATGTTGTGATTCTTTGACTCAATAGATCATAACTTCACTGATTGTCATCCAAAATTAGTTAAGATAAGGTTTAAACAAATTCTGATACATTTTAATTGCATATTCAAAATCTGAAAGTTGTGATTTTCACTTAACATGCCCATTTCTGATATCATAAACGTTGTTGTTAGGTATATCAATTTAAATACACCTTATTTTATGTTTTTTTTAATTTCTTTTAGGTTTAGGTCTAGTAGGAATAATCTAAATACAAATGTTAAATATTTAAGATAGAATTAGTAATCACACATAACATAAGGAAATTAAATTTAAAAATGATTATCCTTAATGGTCTTATCAAATTCTCCCATACTAATCTTTTTCTTCTCCTTAAGTAATTCATGGTTAAAAATAATAGTACCACTAACATGGTTTAATTAACGGGTTCCTTTTGAAATCAAAGTGTAGCGCCCCCTTATCTTAAGCTACATACCAGGAAGCCCGGCAGACATTCCAGTACATAACCTATGATAATGATGCACTACGATCAATTACTACATTCACTTAACATGGTACCATCTATCTTTATTCTCTTATAAACATCATTAGGAAAGTTACAATATTTTAAAGCCAAATTTTCCTCATTTCATTTCATAAAATCCGACTATCTACAATGTATCTTTCAACATCCATACCTATAGAACATCATAGCCTAATACAAAAATGTGCTAAAAGAAAGGAAAATACACAAAATCTATCTAATCTGTCCATATCTAGTTGACTGACCTTTGAGCCATTTCTTCTTGTTCCCAAAAGTTAAAGTGTCCCTCAGTAGGGAAAGTTGTCCCTCGGTCCTTAAAAGTCAATGTTGCAATTTTGGTAAGTTTTGCGAACTCAATGGCATAACCATCATCGATGGTTCAATCAATTCATACATCACATCAATACATATTACTTATATTTGACAACTTTGCATAATTGATCACATATCACATTCTCACTCAAGAGTAGACAATTTTGCATTTCTATCAATCAAACATACTTAACAAAATGCATGTGAAATGCTCATGTGACTCTTATCCAATTATTACGTTGTTGTGACTGAGTGCCTGCACTGTCCCGTATCCATTGTAGATACCGGGCACATTTATATTTTCCCTTGTCCATTGGAAGTACAGGGCTCATTTTACATAGTGAGCTTTTGGCTCTTAATCACATTTAGAGTTTTAAGCTCGTTTTCGGTGGCTACTCAAGTCACAACTCTCATTATCTGATCATGCATTCATGTATGGAATGCATCTCTCTAATCAATCATGCATAAACATTTAGTTCGTCGCATTCGCATTCAAGTAGCACTTCAATATCTCATTCATATATCATAATCATCGGAGCTTCATTGTCCAGAAACAACATAATCATTCACATTCATCTTTTCATTCAAAACACAATTTAAAGCAAATAGTAATTGAGAGAAACCACCTAGGTTACTCACATGTCACTCCCGAAGCTAATGCCTGGAAGTTTCAGCAATGTCTGGAGGTTGACATTCTAATTGCTCCTCTCTATTAAATAACATACACATATCACAATTTGCACAATTATAAGTGTTTAATAACGCACATGTATGTAATGAAATATGTACAATGCATATTCATGACAATCACGGGTATTTATCCATTAGTTTTGTCACAAAATCAATCCGATATCAAAACTCACCTAAGTATAATTTATACTTAGGTTTATACCTCAATAAAACCATTGAAATCATAATTTATAACTCATTGAATCACTTTCAGATTTTGCCAAAAACTGAATTTCGAGTCTACTATTCTTGATTATTTAGACAATGAAAATAAAGTAATTTGGAAATACACTATTCTAGAAGAGTGTTCATTTATCTCTTAAGTTTCTATTGACACTAAAATCATCAATTATCTTCAGAAATCTGAAATCTATACCTCAAAAATTTTCGGACTATTCTTATTCTGAAACAGTATACTATACTTAACTTCCATCCAGAAATTGAACATCTTAGAGACTGAATTACAATTCGACTTCTTCAGATGATTTGTAGCCCTATGTCTCTAGTTTACTCAAAATCAAACATCATCTCATTTTGATGTTTAGAGAAGAAGTTATGGTCAAAAGAAACAAGACTGTTCAGTTTAAAAAATGCTCTTGGGTGCACAAACTGAAATTAAGTCACGGTTAACTATTAGAGATCACAGTGTCCTGATGTGACAATTAAACATCATCTAGCAATTAACACTCATGGGCGTGAGGGAGAAAAGTCACTGGTGTGAGAGAGTCATGGGTGTGAGGAAAAGTCACAGGTGCGACAGATATAGACAAAAAAGTTGGGCTATTTGAGAGCACACTCAGTCAGATTAGTCCCACATTTTTTGCTCGATCTCTCCCAATTGAATTTAGATGGCTAAGATATTTGGTGAAGATGTAGATTATTGTGTTATAAGTCCAATGGTTCAAGTCTCATGTCATTTGGAGGTTGAATGAAGAAAATATAGCCAAAAGATCGAAGGGTGTTGCATCAGCCTCCAACCTTCAAAGTTGCGATCGTCTTGATCAACTAACGAAGTCACGATCGCGCTTCGTCGCGATCGTGACATCCAGTGAATAATAGCGCACGGTCACGACTTTCCAGTCACTCTCCCTCACTTCTAACCTCCATAACTTTCAATCCAGAAATTCAAAAATTTCAAACTTTATATCATTAAAATTCTAAAAGAAAGATCTACAACTTTCATGGAGACAATTTTGTCAAAATCTTCTTAGATCAATACAGTTTAATCATGGAAGTTTCAGACCACATTTTACCCTTTTTTCTCTTTTCTTTCTTTTGTTCTAAACCAACTTCTCTAACTCATCTTCTTTCACTAAATCTGACACTTCAAATTCATTTCTAATCTTTCTACCCCATTTTCATTCAACTCATTCACAACACATTTACAGTACAACTAAATATGCAGGTTTACTAAAAAATTCTCAAAATCATCAAAACAGAAGAAAAGTCATTCACGCATTTCACCATTCTTTGCACTTTCTTCACTGTCATTTTCCTATATTTTCATTTTCTACATTCTCTTAAATTTCTTCCTCTAACTACCATTTAAACAATCTTTCTCATCTCAGACCATCATCTTACAACTATTCTTCAACTCTAAATTCATTCTTTTATTCATCCCTAAAAACACTATAAACTCACGTATATAGTGAATACACAACCATAAACAGAGCATTTACTTGTTCTTCTCTCCAAATTTTTCTACACTTAATCCTACACGTTTCCTATGATCTTTCAACTCGTAAATCATTTCAACACTCTCTTAAGACATCTAGATCATCAATTATTCGAAAATCACACATAAAAATTTTCATATCTTAAACCCTCGGCGTTCCTAAAAAACACCCATTTTTCTTCATGATCATGCAATGACAAATAAATCACCATTTTGGTTTCATAAATCTACAACTATAAAGGATTTACACAATACTTACTTGATATTTTTCCAAAATTTGCAAAAGCTCAAGAAGCCTTAGTTTCCATGCAATTCATGCACGCCATTTAAGGGGCTGGCAAGCTTCGATTTTTCTTAAGGCAAAGAGAAGGAAACTGAAGTTGGGAGTAGCAAGGAGATAGACTTAAACAAGGTTTAACTTTGGTAGAGTTTTTTGATGAAAAACTCTGTGTTACTGAAAAACTTAAGAAAGAAGCTACGAGGAAGATGAAGACAAGAACAGTAACTTGTCTTTCAAGGTTGATTGAACCCAAGTTTTCTATATCAATTGGTGACAATTTCATGGTTTCCATTATACTTTTTGGCTCTTATTTTTGAATTTTGTGCTTAATTTATCTCTTAAGTGCTTGTCTTGAATTAATGTAGTTTAAGGGTAAAATTGTCACAAATAATTAGTAATTGCACTAAATTGATTTTTTTAGAACAATTGATACTGCAAACTACTATTTTTCATTGTAGGAGATTCAAGAAGTAGAGCCAAGGAGTGAAGAACAAGAGCACAAGTCAACAAGTCAATAGGGTGCAACAGGTAAGTTCGTTGCGGTGACGTTGATGTTCGAAGCGGTGAAATCTGAATATCTACTGAGGAGACCTTTCGGGCCACGACAAAACCTTCGAATTAACACATACCCGGACCATTTTTGGCAAATTAACCAACTAAGCAACCCGATCCATCAACCCATTTTATGAAAAAGACCTATTTTAGGCTAACTTACAACAAGGAGAGAGCCGACACCTCCAGACTATCTTTCCATCATCTGATACAACTCCATATTCACACACACTCCATCGTCTTCTCTCATCCATACTATATTGTTCTACTTTCCACCATTGATTGCTACCATGGTTATTTCCAGTGGGTTCTCGATTGTGAAGTCTTTTGGAGCTATGCGTGGCTAGGCACCTCTCTCCTCTTGAAGATGTAGCAATGACTTGAGTTCAATGGGCTAGAAAAGGGAGTAGCTTAATCCATGTTTAGCTATGATTTATGAACTCTTAGGTTTAGGATTTGTAATTTGTAGTTGAACTTTCTTGATTAGAGTTTAATCAAGTGTTGGATATTCAATGTGTGGTTGGGATTTGTTGATGTAGAACTTTAAGCTTAAATATATGAAGTCTCATATATGTCTATTTGCGATCTTGTTGAATCTCTTTTATCTTGCATAGTTGCGTTTCATATTGAGTTGATTTGAGATCCCAAAATGACTTGTTACATTGACTCACCCACTACACACACTAAGGGCATTTACCAAGGTCTTAAGAAATGGAGTTCATTGATTAAGATCTTGAACTTAAAGAGTTCTTTAAGTTTTACCATTTGAAACTTAGTAATTTCCACTCCCATAAAAAATTGATTTCAAACTATGATAGCCAAAGCTCATTTTCAAGAGGATACTATCACCATTTGATCATTGTCTTTATCTTTCTGTTTTTCCATTCCCAAAAACCCAAAAATATTTTTTACACATTTTTCTTACAATTCCATTTAATTTAGTTAAGGTTCCCAAAGATCAAAACCCCCTCCTTACTATTTAGCTTGCATTTCATGACATATAGATTAGCTTAGGTCCATTAGTTTAGGTTCCGATTAAGTGAGACGACCCGAGGTTACATCCTATATTGCAATCCTTGGATTATATTTTTGATTTGACCTCCAAGGGAAAGAACTATGGTTCGAATCAAAGGTTAAGAAAGTTTAACTTAAAACTTAGACACTTGTCCACTTCTGAAGACATTAGCTAATTTCTCCGTACTAACTAGTTCTATTTGAACTAGTTCCCTTAACTCCCATTTTTTCATTACAATTATCTCTAAAATTTTCAATACCATCTTCTTACAAATTCTAAGTTATCTCCGAAATTTTCAAAGTCATTTTTAATAATTCTCCAGCATCATTTGATTCTATTTCTATTTTCCATACATCAATTTACTTGCCAAGTGACATTTTTCCTAATACAATTATATCCACATTTTCATAAATAAATCCTAAAATTCACCAAAGTTCAAATTTAATAGTTACACCCTCCAATTAAATTTTCAATAAAACAATTTCACAATTCTCAATAATATCACATCACAATTCAATTATACCCATAATTATCCATGAATGCATGTACAATTATTTTTATGTTCAAAAGTTCACTATTTACGTGTATGCATATATAATATAATGCATGAGCATGCAATGCATTTCTAATCTTTCAGTACTGGTTCATATTTACTATTTTAACCTCCCCGTAGGTAATGGGATGTAACACAAAGAATATGTATACTTTAAAATTCTAGCCATTTAATATTGAAGCAATAACACACATCACAATTAAACTTCATAAAGAAATATACATAAGGATTAACTAATACAACCTCATTCTAAAGCATTTATGAAGTTTTGGTGATCTTCATTGCATTTATCATTCATTCCACTTAAGTTGTTCAGTTTGAAGTGGCTGTAAATTTTTTTAGGTACCTACACTCACATAAGAAAAGTATCAAATCCTTAAGTTAAAGGAATTCAAATTGTATAGGATGTTAAAAGTCCCTATCAATGGCGTTAAAAACTTATTGAGCAAGTTTATATCATAATAAAACTCTTAATATTGTTAGTATATGGATCGTATCTTGTACTACCAAAGGTATCGTTCTTATGAGGACTATTAAACACCTAAACAACTTGAAATGAATTTTATCTAAGGTACTAAGAATTGATTTGAATTAAAATAAATAATAAAACGAAACAAGTAAGCAATGTACAATTGAGATGCCAATGAAATTAAGATTGATCAAAGTTAAAGACTTAGGAACTATTCTATCCTTATTTTGTTTCCCTTTCTTTTGTTAATTCAATTTATGCTTGATCCAAGATATCCTAAAATTTTGATTGCTCTCTCTCTCAAGATCTAATCAAGTAACCTTAATTTAATTTGATATTTCGATTCATAAAACTACTATTAACTTATTCAATTAGATATGAAGTAATCTATAGATAATTAATTTCACATTTAATATCTCTCTTCAATTGTTTGTTAATTTGATAATTGTAGGTCTATTAAGGTACTAACTCTCGTTGCTTACCTTAACACTAGTGACTTGATTCACTCTCTTGATTTATTATCAAGTAAATGCTGTTAAGTCAAAATTGACTTTACGTATCAGAATGTTTTGATGATAAACAAACATAAGATAAAATTAAAAGCAGCTG
>JAOQMR010000005.1:24582272-24594799 GCA_027563865.1 Erythroxylum pelleterianum
ACAAAAATTGGATACACAATTCAACCCCCCCTTCTTGTGTGTTTAGTTATCATTTTACTAACTTGTGATTCACTTCAAATGCATGATAGTTATCACAAACATTCATCAATATATTAAATTCAACAAGAAATAAGGTTAATAAAATAATTCTAGAATAATCCCTAAATATGAATTTAGAAATCCATAATCATGTTATAACATACATAGCAAAAATGACACAAGCATAGCATCATTCGATGATACAACTAATTCTATAGTGCGATCCCAACTACTTTAGCACTTATACACATATTTGGGGTGGTTTATTTAAAAACATAAAAATGAGTGTGAGCTAAACGAGCTCATTGAGTGTTAATCATTTTATTGAAAATTAAACTTTTCATAAGAACATAACTAAAATATTTCCATACAATAAGAAAGCTCATGGTCAAATAATTTCCATAAAAATTCATTCATGGATCATAAAATCTGGTAATGAATAACATTTTGTAGAGCACAATTTCAATTGGCTGAAATACTTTTTTCGAAATTAAGCTCATAATATAAAAGTTTCCATTCTCCAGTCTCACATTCAAGACTACGAAAGAAATAAAAGGAAAAAGAATAAAACTGATTGAAGTCTAAAATAATTTCCATAAAAATTCATTCATGGATCATAAAATCTGGTAATAAATAACATTTTGTAGAGCACAATTTCAATTTGTCTGAAATACTATTTTGAAATGCTTTTTTCGAAATTAAGCTCATAATATAAAAGTTTCCATTTTCCAGTTTCACATTCAAGACTATGAAAGAAATAAAAGGAAAAAGAATAAAACTGATTGAAGTCTTGATTTGGAAAGTTGAATCTTCTTTGATCCTTCCTCTTTAATCTACTTTGATGTAATGGCTGCTCCCTCTTTTTGGTGTTTTCCATGTTCTTTATGGTGCTAGAGGGTTCTAGGGTTATGTTTAAGGTTTCCCACTTTGTTAACTCACACTTGAAAATACCTCATGACCTAATCGTACATAGTGGCATGATCATGCTAAAGAGCCATGCAACAACCTTTTGGCATGGACGATCGTCCCTCAAAACTCGAAAGAACTCGCCCTTGGAAATACCTCCTAACACAATCGTGCATGGGGCATGCCTGTGCCCAGCGTGGTCGATTCTTCTCTTGCACGATCATGTTAGAGAGCTATACAACATCCTTGGACTTTGCCCTGCACAATCGTGCACTTCATACATCCAACATCTTCTCCATTCTTCAATTTCATAACTCCAAATACTCGCAAAACACATCAAATACTTCTTGCAACATAAAGTTAAGTTCAATTTCACACTTTAAACCACTTAAACACTTAGAACATGTACAAACACTAGTAGTAACACAATTATAAGCCTATACGCATGATACTCATCTAAGAAACACTTAAAAACACACTTAAACACCTAGAAAAACATATTATGATCTACACGTATCAAAACGCTCTTCTTAGAAGTTAACAATTTTTGATGCAACAAATATAAACTCCTAGTTGCTACAAAAATTAAAAGAATTGAACTTTTACATATTTAATATTTAATCTAGCAAATGATAATTTCAATCAAAGAAGTAATCGTACAATTAGAAATTAATCAAAATAGACATGAAAACAAAAATACCAAAGAACAATTCAATATATGAATAGAAAAAACAATTCACAACGAAACCTAATTATATCCCAATCTACAAAGTTCCAAGGGTTCAACTCCCTTCAACCAAGATAATGAAAGTCATTCAATAATGGCAACGACTAATGCTAGCATCTATTAAAGAGAAACCACTCTAATGTCCCTTGAGAAAAGACAAAATATTTTTATTTTTATGAGAAGCTAGAAAATAGAGATAGAAAACTTGGATGTCTTTCCACCACTTTGGTCCTATTTATATCAAATTTACCCTATGTTTTGTTTATGTTGGAATCTTCTTGTTGCGATTCTTTGGCTCAAAGAGATCATAATTTCACTTATTGTCATCTAAATTTAGTAAAGATAAGGTTTAAACAAATTCTAACATGATTGCATTTTTGAAATTTGAAAGTTAAAATTTTGGTTGAATTATAATTGAGAGTATAAAGTAATGTTTCAAACTCGAATATAAAAATATTGTTCATCAAATAATAATATATTACCAATAAATTATTTTTCATTCCTTAACTATTTCTTTTTTTCCCGTACCTGTAAGGACAAAACTATTATTCCACAAAAGGCTTGAAACTTAATTTATAAAAGAAAAAAGAAGTTGAATATCCTGAAATTTGTGTATTCAAAAACTAGTATTACCTTCACCACTTTATCTTACAAAATTGGGTTTGAATCTTCTATATCATTTTTTCCGGCTTCAGATCTCCTGTACCTGTTGTCCTGTGCCCTCTGTGCCATAAGCCATCTCAACCACTCAAATCATTCAAATACATGATTGAGATAGTTTGTGGCACAGAAAGTACAGGATAACGGGTACAGAAAATCTGCTCTCATTTTTTTCCATGTCTACGTGTTTTAAGTAAGAGGAAATTTAAATGGATCAGATGTTGCTGAAATAGAGGCACAGTAAAAAAGGTACAGAAAATTCGAACCCGACAAAACCATCGTAATTCCTTTGATTTAATAATGATGTAAAATATTTAATATCATCTCTACCAGTTGGGAGCGGTGAGTCCCGATGCTTCCTTTCGACCCGCAGACCCAAATTCCAACTCCCGCTTCCCGCATTATTGGCTTACCTCTTCCTCTTTCTCTTATTACTAACACGTCATCGTTTCTGTATCTAGTTGTTAACCCTTACACTTGCCATAATTTACAATCTTCTTCAGCTCTCGAATTGTTTCTGATCGGCTGACTTGATTCTGTTGAGTTTAAGTTTGTGTTGTATTACAACTGTCAATTTACAGCTTACAACATTTCTGTCCAATTCAGCCTCAAGCGTTTCGCACCAGAAGGCCACCTGTCCCGTCCCTACCGGTAACCCTCCCTTTGTGTCTTTTGCATTGGCAGCCTGGATCAATCAAGTAGGCGCTATCATAGAAATTCTTGGGAATGCTGAATTAAATTCTGAAATCAGTTACTTGTACTGTTTTTCTTCTTTGGGTTGTGCGCTGATTGTAATGGGCGATGAAATGTGGAGGGTGTATTGACTATGTTTGTGTATTTGGATAAGTTCCGTTTCGTGTTTGCTTAGAAGCTTTATTAGTCTGGACGTTTGATTTTGAGTTCAAAAGAAAGAAAGGCCAACCACCGAAGCTAGTGTTTTGCTTTGAAACCTAATTTCAAACTGAAATTACTAACTTCAATTTGAATACTGCATAGCTTGTGTAAATGAATATTTGAGATTCAACTATTTATTCGTTTTCCTAAGTTGCGTGATGTAGATGTTTAGAAGGCAGTTGCTGTTGAGAAATATACTTCCTATTCATTACTGTTCATACAACTAGCAATTATTACTCCAGAGTTTGCATAAAGTTCTCTGCCTCTCTCTATCGCGTGTTTATGTATATTGTTATTATAATTACATTTTATGTTCACCCCCTTTTCTTCATTTTCCACATCCGTTGAATTATTTATTGTGCTTCAATTTAGTCAAAAGAAATTCTTACCATGGCTCTGTTTTGATAACTCTGCCCAAAGAAATTGTTACCATGGCTCTGTTTTGATAACTCTGCCCAACTTTTGGACTCTTTTTATTTTGTAATATTTGTCTTTTCGACTAGAACAATGTCTACCAATACCATGTAATACGAAATGACAAGTGAGAAAGCAGCCTATTACATATGAAATGATTCAAATTTGTTATGTTTGAGTAATTTACTTGTTCATTCATTTCAGATGTTGATATTTAGTTAAGTTGCTGGGAGTGGAAGCACTAAAACATGACTCTGATTGATCTTACCAAATCTTGTCTCGACTCAATTTCCCATGTATGTATTGTTTTCTTTCTAATTATTCTTCTTTTTGTTCTCAATTTGAAACTTTTATAAGCTTTCTGATTATTTTGGCTTTAGTACTTAATAATTGCTTATACGCTAGGCAGCCTTTTACATCATTAAACAGAAATATTCTTATCTAATAGTAATTGGACATTCTTTCTACAAATTGAGTTTAACAATAAACTGCCAATATTTAATCATATCCTTGTAAAAATATTCTAAATTGTTGCTACTTAATTTTTTAATTATTTAGTTCGTAGATGGATGTTCTAATTTTTTGGGTTACGCTTATTTAGTGTCATATTTCACCTGCTAAAATATTTCTTTCCCCTCTTTTTCTTCTTCAGTTGGCAGAGCACCTTGAAGGTGCACTTGTTTACCTTGACTCTGGTTGCACGGAGAGTTTTCAGTTTATCGGAGCATTTCCATTGTTACTGGATTATGGAGCATGCGCTGTTTGCAGCCTAGAAAACATGTCTCCTCTTGATGCAGTAAGAGCTTGGTATCTTTTCTTATCAAATTTATCCTTGAAAACAGTATGCTATTATTTTTTTAGTAATATTTTTGATTATTCTGGATACTGTGGTGTTGGATGGCTAGAGAATAGCTAATCTAAAATTAAAGACTCTAGTGTTTGATAGATGGAACTTGGGAAAATATTTGTGGCAAGCTGCCATTTTTTGCTTCTTCTGTTCTGTTTGTTTTGTTATCCAACTTAATATTTTGTAATCAATATGTTGCAATATTCATACACTTTTTCTCTCTAGACAGCAAATTGGAACTCTCATTCTGAAGCTGTGACGAAAATTGTGGTTATAACATCTTGTTTACTAAGTGATTCACATCGTTATATTTTACGTTGCTTGGCTTCACATGAAGGTGTTCGAAGATGTACAGTATTCACATCAATCTCAGAGGTAATATTTTGATACATTTTCTTTTATTACAATGACTTATTAACTTCAAGTTTCTATCGTTTTTCCTCTTTCTTTTTTCTTCACTTTGCAAAGATGACGAAAATTCTCATTCATTTGTTCTGAGATTTTGTCATTCTTCCAGTTGCATTTTAACTGAATTATTAAATCATCTATATTTCTCCATTTATCTAACTGTTACATGCTTTATTCTTTGATTTGTTTTCCCATGAACCAAAGTTTACATAACGAATAATCGATCGCAGTTCCTAGGAAAATTTTTTAGCTTCATCATGAAAGGAATGTTATTGTTAAAGGTTTATGAGCTTTAAGGTTAGGGTTTGCAATAATAATCCGGACACTTATGCAATTTTCTCTGTATCAGGACTGATATTGAAGTCAAATCTAAATGGTTATTTATTTGCCAACTATATTTCTTATCAAACGCTTAGTTGGAAAATGCTTAATTTGTTATGGGTAACATATGTGAATACTATGGTTTTTATTATGTTGTACTGGATGTCAATATTGCAATTAGGCTGCATGTTGGCAGCCAGTTAATTGACAAGAAAGGGTGAATTTTAATTTGGAGATAGTCAACTTCTATAATTTAATGTGTACCAATGAATCCTTTTACCTGTCAACCTCTGGAATTCAATGTGTACCAAGGAATACTTTTCGCTATTGGGAGGTGAAAGGAAAAAAAGGGCCTAACTCAGGACAATGTCTTTTAAAGATATATACATGACATATTTCTTTATTCTAGCTCTCTTTTTCTATTCACATGTTATGAAATGTGTTTTCAATTGCAGATATCTCACTCTTCATATCATGAATCTCCCCTGGGTCCAGATGCATTCCGTGAATATGGATCCTTACTTTTTCAAGATTATGAAGAGCTTGTTAAGAAACGTGACTCCAAGTCTTCAACTTTTGGAGATGATGATTGGTCACAATTCGCATCCACCGAGGAGGATAACCCTCAACACAAAGCTAGCATAAATGGAATTGACTTCTATGAAGATGATTTAAGAAAAGAACTGGTTATTTCAGTGCATCACTTCCCTATGATTTTATGCCCCTTTTCACCTGGAGTGTTTGTCTTGCCTTCAGAGGGTTCTGTAGCTGAAGCATGCTTATCCTTTGAACATGAGAATTCTCTTAGCCCTGGTTTGCCTCCAATAAGTACTGGAGTGTCGGATGATGGCGATGATATTCCTCCTGGAGGACTTCTCACAGCACATTTTCTTTACCATCTCGCTGCAAAGGTGCTAACTTGCATGCAATTTATGATATTTCCTCATTTCTCATCTTCCACTAGGGTATTTATTTTTCTTGTATTTTACTTGAATAATTTAGCAAATAAGTACTGAGCCTAAGTCCCATGAAGATATTATTGTAAAGTGCTAAGCCTAATTAAAACCTATAGAGATTTGTATTTGATTTGTACTTACATCTAGGTTCTCTTGGAAGTATTCACTAATCTTACACTTCTGGTGTTAGTCTGTTACTTGAACAGAAAAACTTGTGTTGATCCATATAACCAGTGACGGAGCCAGGAATTTAAGTTAAGGGGGCCCAAGAATTAATTTTTTTAAATTTTGGGGGGCCCAGTGACCCCCCAAGTGTCCATGTAGCTCCGTGCCTGCATATAACTAGAGTCTAGGAATTTGACGGTTTAGCTATCAATTGTGGATCATGTTAATCCTGTGAATGTGCCCTAATTGACTGCATCATGAGTGTGTTTGTGTTCTTGTTGTCTACAGCTGCCATTCAAATCCCTTGCACTTTTATTACATTCTGTTTCTGTGCTTCGAGAGTTTGAAATAACTTCAGGACTTGGTAATGAAAATAAGTTAGAGCTTCCCTAAGGGGGAAGCTTTGGTAGTGAGAAGCATTTGGGCTTTGCCTTATTTTTGGAAGGCAACTTCATACTCTTGTAAATGCCATATGTAAAGGAATTTGAAAAGATTTCCACTTGTAGGACATTACATGTTACACGAATTGTTAAAACTGTGGCAAAGCTTTGAACTAGAACTGTAATCCAATAAGCATTGCTGCTCCTTTATTTCTGCAATTATTTTTCTTGCTTTTTTTTTTTCCTCAAAACGGCATCTTGATATTCTTTTCTTCTTTTTGGTACCAAATTCGTAGATGGACCTGAAAATGGAAATATTCTCTCTTGGTGATTTATCAAACACTGTGGGAAAGATTATGACAGATATGTCCAGTTTATATGACGTCGGCCGCCGTAAACGTTCAGCAGGGCTACTACTTGTTGATCGCACACTTGATCTGCTAACTCCTTGCTGTCATGGGGATTCACTTGTTGATCGAATGTTTTCAGCTTTGCCCCGCAGGAAAAGAACAGTATCCTACTCCCACAACAAAGGATCGCAAGTTGAAGTAAAATTTGGTGCTTCTAAAGTTCAACGTGCTCCTCTTGATGTTGAGATTCCACTTGCAAGTCTGTTAAAGGAAGAGGATTGCATTGTAAATGATAATCGACTTTTAGAAGGAATTGGAGCTTTCTTACTTGGCTGGGATATTAATAAATGTGCTTCCCAAATCCCAGATATTCATCTCGATAACAGAGTTCATGATGAACAATTCATTCTTTCTAATATTCATCTACTTAATGGGTCCTTTATCTCCACAGAAGAATTTAATGGAACACCATATATGGCAGCTATACATGACAAAAGAGCCAAAGACGGGGCTTTATTAGTGAAAAAATGGCTTCAGGAAACTCTGCATAAGGAAGGTATTACATCTAACTTTAAAAATCGTCCTGGTTTTGTTACCAAGTCAGAGTTGCTACTCATGATTAAAGAAATAGCTAAAAGTCAGTCACTCTTGATCAAGCATAAAGGGATTATTCAGTTAGCAGCCGCTGTAGTAGTGGCACTTGATGAATTACAGTGTGCCAGATGGGAAGCATTCATCAGCGCGGAGAAAATATTAAGCATTAGTGCTGGAGATACAAGTCAGAGTCTTTCTGCTCAAATTGGCGATCTGTTGAATAGGAGTGTGTTTGCGGGATCAAATGGGCAAAAAAATGGGAAGGAAAAATCCTCACAAGCTGTCATTTCTTTTCAAGATGCTTTGCTCCTAACCATCATTGGATACATATTGGCTGGTGAGAATTTCCCAACAGCTGGTTCAGGTAGCCCTTTCTCTTGGCAGGAAGAGCACTTTCTAAAAGAAGCTGTTGTGGATGCAGTTCTTGAAGTCCCATCAATAGAAAAACTCAAGTTTCTTAATTGTTTGAAAGAAGAACTAGAGTCTAATTTTAATAGAAAAAGAATGGGAAAAATAGATGAAGTGTCCTTGGAGAAATTAGATATTGATGATTTTGACGATGATCAATGGGGAAAATGGGGCACTGAAGATGACGAGGATGATAGTACTGTGAGTAATAAAGATAAGTCGTATGATGACATGCAACTGAAGTTGGAGCTGCGTGATAGGGTGGACAATGTTTTCAAGTTTCTTCACAAGTTATCTACTCTAAAGACGAGGGATATAACTTTCAGAGATGGGACATTCTCACTTGAAGGCAACTTCACTGGTGATCCCGACTCAAATAAGGGATTGCTTTATAAACTTCTAACAAAGCTTTTGAACAAGCACGATATACCTCACATTAAGTACCATTCTTCAACAGTGGGGCGACTTTTTAAAAGCGGCTTTGGGAGATTTGGTCTTGGACAGGCAAGCTCAACCTTATAATCTTCGAAGTCGACCATGTCTTGATGGCACTAATATGCCAAATTGATTTTGCAGGCAAAACCAAGTCTTGCTGACCACAATGTCATTATGATTTTTGTTCTTGGAGGCATCAATGGTACTGAGGTGAATTCTTGAACTTTACATTCATTTCTGCTAATTTTCTTATTATTAAGTTTCTTTCAAGACTTTAGTTTTGATATGTTTGTTGAACCAATCAAGTTACCTGTCTTCATGACATCCAAATAAATTCTGCATCGTAATTATGTACCGTATAGCCAGCTTGCCTGCCTCAAAATTGCCAAGTAACAGGTTTCTCTCTATTGCAAGGTACGTGAAGCACAGGAGGCATTATCCAGAAGTGGAAGGCCTGATACAGAATTGATACTTGGTGGCACAACATTCCTGACTCCTGACGACATGCTTGATTTGCTATTGGGCCACTCTAGTAATTTAGGAAACTAGAGGACAATGCATAGTTTCATACTATATATGATGAAGCAATTTATTGTTTTTTGCTTATCCGCTGCTGCTATCATCTGACTTGCGCAGGCCAAAGTTTATATAAACAGGATCACAAACAAATGTGGAACTACTACTCTGACAAAATGCAGACATCCTAATTCTATAACTACGCAACGCTAAAACTCACTTGAACGATGTTACTAATTTCACCAACTCTATGACAAAGTAGGTAGCTTTCACAGTTGCACATAAAGTACTGTAATTGATCCGGAAAAATTTGGATGAATGTGCAAATACTATTTATGTTAATTTAAACAGTGGAATAAGATTATATTCCAAAAGAATTTTACCTTGTAAGAAGCTTCTGGTTATTAAGACTGCTTTCTTGAATCGTTTTTATTTTAATAAAATGAGTTCTTTTTAAGTCACTTTGCAAAAGGAAAAAAGTTAAAAAAAAAACTCAGCTGTAGCTGTCAAAAAAGATGTAGATTGAATTAGGGTGTGCAAGGTTTATTTGAAGGAATGGTAATAAGAATTATAATGAATATAGTGAAGAATGAAAATAGATATGTATTGGAAGTATGAAGTATTGTCCCAAAAGGGAATATAAAAATATTATTTATTTAATCATAATATATCACTAACTACTTTTTTTCATTCTTTATGTGTTCCTATCTTCTCATACCAACTAACTAAGCATAAGGTTTTTGATTAGCATAGCAAGCCAACAATCCAGTTCATGTATCAACAATCCAGTTCATGTATCAAAGGAAGAAGAAAAGAGATTTTCCTAGAGTTGGGTCCAGCAAAGAATAGAAGAATCTAAGTTTGTCATGAATAAAGGAAATGAGTGCTAGGGTGGAAGTTGGTTATGCAGAAACAAGAGGCTGTGCATGTTGGTTATTTGCTATATTTTGTTATGGGTCACATCGGCCAGCATGACATTTTGTTATATGTTTATTATACAAATTAGCTTATATATAGACAGTGAGAGGAGAGAGCGTGGGAAATATTGTAATTGAATGATGACGTTCACGAGGAAGGCAGATTTATGAAATCTGCCGGCGTCAGCTTTGACGAAACATTTTCAATACAATTCTTCTATTCCTCTCTTCATTCCTGCTATTACACCAGTATTTACATCTTACTACTGTTACATTACATTTGCGCCTATCAATTTGGTATTAGAGCTCACAGTCCCATGTGAGTTTTCTGAATCAAACCAAATGGATGCCGCTCACCCTAGGACTCGGATGGAAACTCGTGTTGAGCAACTCGAGGAGGACGTCAAGGGAATGAGTGCCAATATGACACTTCTCATATCTCAGCTTCAAGAAAATCAGAAGAACCTACTTGACACATAAACCAATGTTCAACTCATCCTAAATCAAATCCAAAACCAATCAGAAACCACACCATCGGTCCATCACGGTGAATCTAGTTCATCAAAATTACCCATCACTCACTAAAAAGACAAAGAACCATTCCTCTACCCATTGACAACAACACCCAAAACATCAGAAACACCTAAGACCCACAACCCCCGCCAACACAAACCAACCCAACAACCACCCTTAGAGAGAGACAAATTTCCCAGGAAACTAGAGCTTTCGGTTTTTGGTGGAGATGGGACGATGGCAGCTATTTTTGTGAACGACTTGCAAGAAACAATCAGAGCTAAATTGTTGGTTTTAAACCCACGTTCTCGGACGGAGACAATAGAAACGGCAGGTCGCATTGAGAGAAAAAATTAGATTCTGAGTTTTACCTACAGCACTAAGGCCCCAAAAAGACTCACCTACAAACCCACATAAAACAGACACCAAAACCATAACCTGGACTAAGCTTTATAACCCCTTACACCATGCACAACAACCCTCCAAATCTCAAAACCCGGCCTTTGTTTCATCACCCCCACTACCATACACACCTCACACTACTGAAACAACCAAAACCCTAATTGTTTCCGGACCTCCAAAATTTCGGATGCTTACCTTCCAAGAGGCTCAGTCAAAAAGAGCTCAGGGCCTTTGTTTTAGATGTGATGAGAAGTGGCATTTTGGCCACCGCTGTCCACAACGGGAGTTGAATGTTCTGCGACTCATATTTATAGCCTTCATCTTCAACTGCTTCTTGATAACTTCTTCTTGATCTTTAAAGAAACGGTTATTCAGTTGAGTTATGTAACTAACTCAGACTGATGCGTCTTTTGATTCTTCCATCTGTTTTTCTTGCGTCTGCTTTCTTTTGTCTACTTTTTTGCGTTTGCTTTCTTTCGTCTGCTTTCTGATTCAGCTTCCGTCTGCTTTTCATTTCAGCTTCCTTATTTGTTTTCCATAAAAATCATTTCGTAAAGTCATTTTGACTTAACAAATAATTGGTGAGATCTTATCCCTATATTTGCAATAGATGAAATCATTGTAATAGAATTTAGAGTTTGTTTCCCCCTCATTTAGCCATTGATTTTTAACTCTATGCCTAAGTAGAGAGTGATTGTTAGCCGAGAGAGATAAAATGGATTGTATTTCATATGTTTCGGTAATTGAATCAATCATGTATACGATGCTATGTACTAGACCAGATGTCTCACATGCTTTGAGCATAACGAGCAGGTTTAAAGCCAATCCAGGTGAGGGTCACTTGACAGTTGTGAAAAAATCTTAAAGTACTTTAGAAGAACTAAAGATATTTTCTTGGTCTATGGAGGAGTTGAATTGAGAGTTCAAAGATATTCAAATTCTAGTTTCCAGTTAGATCTTGATGATAGCAGATCATAGTCAGGGTACGTCTTCACAATTATTGGTGGTGCTATAAGTTGGAAGAGCTCCAAACAACCAACCATTGCAGATTCAAGGATCGACGCGAAGTGTAACATCCCACCCCCAATGGGAAGGGTAAAATAGTAATTTGGAAAGGGCCGAGAGTGTTTAGTATTGTGTTGCAATATTCATGCATACCATTATACGTGAATAGTGAAATTGCACATGAAAGTGACTGTACATGCATACATGACATTTCCCAGTATATGTGCTTAAATGCAATTTTTGTGGAAAAATATGAATTCGTGCTTGAAAAATTATTTGGAGTGGACTGTTATGTGTTTTACATTTTTGGGCAATTTTGAAAATTTTCTGGAAATTTTCGCGAACTGAAAAAAATCGTCAAGTGGCGAACTGATTGGTTTCCAGTACCGAAAATTTTTGCCCAATGGCACAGGAATATTGAATAAACAATTTTGGAATTATGATTGGGACCATTGGTATTGGATGATTTAGACATTACATGTATTAGGGATTCTTTTATTCAATGTTATAAATTGATTTTGTCTTTTTCCTCCTTAAATGACAAGTGTCTTAGATCATTAAATACCCTTGTCTTTTGCTCCATTCATTGTCGACACCTTGATGCTTGGAGAGACCAAATGAAACTTGTCCTCCTCTTCCCTCCACCATCATCTTCGTTGCCTTCTTCATT
>JAOQMR010000005.1:24616218-24634718 GCA_027563865.1 Erythroxylum pelleterianum
GAACACAGCGGTGAACATCTTCTAGAGATCCAGCCTTATTATTTGAATGAATCTACAAGCAACCTATTGCATATTCCATTCATAAACTCAAAGGAAACCCATAACTTCAAGTTACTCACTTTTTTCCCTCATCTTAACAACATTTGTTGTGATGGACATCAAACTATTCCAATTTTCAAAAGCTTTATTATATTTGGCATAACAATCAAAAATAGGCTTGCTTCCTCATGAGTGTCAAATAAAAACTAAATGCCGTCATAAAGGTAAGAAAAGTCTTATTATCCAGAAGCAAGCTCCACTAGTCTTTTAGGTGCATGGTATAATACAGAGACCATCATATAGTGTAACTCTGCCTCCTAACTAGTCCATTTAAGATCACTAGTACGTGTGTTGTATGTTAGATGATTGGTATTCTCTCACCTTTGCCATGTATAATAATTGTGCTTGGTAAGAAAAATAACAAATAAATGATGTTAAGAAGTAAAATTCAATAATAGAGGCCTTAACTTCTTCAATAACCATATTGCTATAGGACCAAAATCAGATAGAGACTTCCAACATCACCAATTACTACTAAAAGGTTAGCCTTACCAACAAAAATTGGAAACAAAACAAAAGCAACAAACAAATAAAAGCAATGTTAATAGCATCAAGCAAGACAAAAGTAGCCCAACAGAGAATAGAAGCTCACTCACACAGAGAGGAACACAACACACAGGAAAAAGTAGTCCAATGGAGAGCAACTCACAAGCACTGAAACCTGTGAAAGATAGAAGCTCTCACACACTGATATAGACTAACACCCTTTTTCTTCCCCCTCTTTTTTTCCCAAAACCCTAAGGTTCTACTTTGGCATCCAAGGTATGAAAGGATTCCCACAATTGATGTAGGCTCTTAATACCCTATATATATGATCAATTCATAAGTATGTTATCTTCCGATATGGATATAATATTATAAACTATCATAATAGTCTATTTTCATAAGGCCAATATAGTACAAACAAAAGAAGTTTAAATTTAACACTGAAAATCATGAAAAAAGAAATGAAATAAAGGGATGGATTGTGAGACTTATAACTTATTAGGAATAGGAAAGTCTTAGGAATCCTAATGTATCCATGATTCTAGTGATCTCCTAAATCTCCTAGGATTTCTCTTCTTTATGTAATTAGTTTTCTCTTTCTATATAAATCAAATTAGGGTCTTGATGAATTATCAAGCCGTCAATTCTTCTGCTAATTTGTTCAGCATGGTATCAGAGCCACTTTAAACCCTAGACCATTCCCTTCTTCTTTGTGTCACCTTTCTTCTCTGCCCTAAACTGCGTCATCTTCTCTGCTCTAGACTGCGACACATTTCTTCCCTGCCCTAGATTGCGTCACACCGAAACCGACCTCATAGTGGCAACCAGCGACTAAAGCAGCACCGCCACGGCCGCCAGAAACCTCCCACGCATCGGAGCGTGAGTGACACGCGTCATTGTCTAGCGTCCTCTAGCGACGGCGAGTTTATGGGTCAGCTTGCCTCCACAGCCTAAACAAGGTTCTGGTCTCGATTTGTGTCAAATATGACCAGAACCTGAGTATTTTGTCATTCGTCATAGGCTCCAAATTATCGGCAGCCACAGTTCAGCATCTTCCGTCAATAATTCTAGTGAATAGATTGCAAGTATGTCAAAACCCGATGAAAAGTCAGTGTCCAGTGGTTCGGGAACGGTTCCGACAATGGAATCCTCCAATTTGCGAATCACCAAACAATGTCTAAATGGTAATAATTACTCTTTCTGGTCTAAGAATCTTACGTTATTTTTCAAGGGTCAACGAAAATTTTCTCATCTCACAGCTAATCCTCCAACAAATAACAAAGAACTAGAGAATTGGCTAGCCCATGATGCGCAATTGCTACATATTCTTTTTGATTCCATGGAACCTGAAATCTCAAACTTGTTTTCTCATGCCGATACTTGTAAGCAAGCTCGGGACTATGCCAAGCTTCTATATTCAAGTAATATGCTTTGTGTATATGATACCTCTGTTGAGTTTGTTTGAGTCCAGGCAGGAAGGAAGTTTGGTTGAATACTTTGAGAAGGTGAAACAAGCATATGAAGAGTTGAATTCTTTACATCCAATCACGTTTGATGTAAAGGAGATACAAAGGCAAAGAGAGCTCATTGTTATAACAACATTCTTATCGGGATTGAAACCTGAGTTTGAGCCTGTTCGAGCACAAATCCTTGGAGGTGCAAAAATCCCATCTTTGGCTGAAGTATTTTCTAGGCTTTCTCATTTCATGGCTAAAGAAGGTCCGTCTGAGAACACTTTTGAGAGGTCAGTGCTTACAACAAATTATGGTTGGCAAGCTAGAAGAGGACATGGTGGTTGTAGTGGTAGAGGAGGATGTACTAGACGTAGGGACGTGGTGGTAGAGGCACACATCCCCATTGCAAATATTGTAATAATTATGGTCATGAAGAGGAGACCTGTTGGGATAAGCATCCTAAATTACGAGCAGCCCATTATGCATCACTAGAAGAAAATCCTCCTCCAGTTGCAGATTCACAGTCCTGTGTCATTCTATTTCAGGATGAGTACGCTAAGTATATGCAGTATCGGTCAGCTCAGCAGGCATCGTCTTTTTCTATGGTATCTATGGCTCATCGAGATAACCCAAATGCTTGTTATTCATCTATTCCTGAGAAACAGTTATGGGTATTAGATTCTAGTGCCACTAATCACATCTCAAGTACCATAACCAATTTCGATCATGTTTTTCCCTTACATTCCTCTCATAGTAATAAGCTTGCGGTCGCTGATGGTTCCACCACAACCATAAAAGGTGTTGGGGCTTCTCATCCTAATGCCTCTCTTACTTTACCTTCTACATTGTTCGTTCCAAATTTCCCTTTCAATCTTATGTCTGTAAGCAAATTATGAAACAGCTAAACTGTTCTGTTTGTTTCTTTCCCCATAATGTCATTATCCAAGATTTGAAGACCAAGAAGACAATTGGAGAAGGGCGTGAATCAAAAGGAATGTACTATTTTGGCGAGTTGCAGTTTTTCGTCGCTCTTGTCAGCTTTGGCTTCTCCTATTGAAATTCATAGTCGACTGGGTCATCCATCATTGAACAAACTCAAGAAATTAGTTTTAGGTTTCGAGTCTATTTCCAATTTAACTTGTGTGTCTTGTCAGCTTGGGAAATACCATCGTTCTTCGTTTTTTCCTCGTGTCAATAAACGGGCTAAAAAACACTTTATATTAATTCATACAGCTATTATGGTCCGAGTTATGTCAAGTCCTTATTGGGATTTCAGTACTTCGTAATTTTTTGTTGTTGATTTTTCTCGAATGACTTGGTTATATCTAATGAAAGATCGTTCAGAAATATGCTCAATCTTTTGTTCTTTCTGTGCTGAAATCCAAAATCAGTTTAATACCTGGATCAACATTCTTCATAGTGATAATGTTAAAGAATATTTTTCTAACCAATTCTCCAATTACTTACAGCAACAGGGTATTTAGCATCAGTCTTCATATCCTCACACACTCCAACAAAATAGGGTAACTAAAAGGAAAATCCAACATATTGTTGAAACTGTGCGTACTCTGTTAATTCACATGAATGTTCCCAATAGTTTCTAGGGGGATTCTGTTCGCACAGAATGCTTTCTTGTCAATCACATGTCATCCTCTGTATTGGCGGGTAAAATTCCTTTCTCTACTCTCTTTCCCTATCAAGATCTTTTTCCTCTTAATCCTCGTATCTTTGGTTGTGTCTACTTTGTTCATCAACTTCGGCCTGGCACAAATAAATTAGACCTAAAAGCTATAAAATGTGTCTTTGCCTATTTCCTTTATGCCTTCTCGACCAGTCCCTAGTCCGAGTGTTCTTGACAATAGCCTTTCGGAGTCTACTCCTGACACTCAGCCTGCCCCTTTAGAACGTTTATCTAATCCTAATTTGCAGGTTTATACTCGACGCACTCATCAAGAAGCACAACCAATTGATTCATGCCAATCTCCACCGGCTTTTCCTCTTCATCTCCGGGGGGTGATGATGTTAATCTTCTGATTGCTCTTCGTAAAGGAAAAAGGTCTTGTACATCTCACCCTATCTCAAATTTTCTCTCTTATGGTTCATTATCACCATCGTACTCAACTTTTGTGTCCACCTTATCTTCCATACCCATACCCAAGATTGTTTTAGAGGCTTTGGCTCATCCTGGATGGACACATGACATGAAAGAAGAGATGTCGGCTTAGCAAGCTAATCACACATAGGACTTAGTACCTCTTCCACATGGTCACACGGTTGTTGGTTGTCGTTGGGTGTTCACTGTTAAGGTCACTCCTAATGGATCTGTTGATCGTCTCAAAGCTCAATTGGTGGCTAAGGGATACACACAGGTGTCCGGTATGGAGTACACTGAAACTTTCTCTCCAGTTGCTAAGTTGACCTTTGTTTGTGTTTTCATTGCATTAGCCGCCACACATGATTGGCCCCTCCATCAGCTTGATGTGAAAAATGCTTTCCTACACGGTGCCTATGGAAATACTGAACAGTTGTATTCCTTTTTCTCTTATTCATCAGTACACAATTACATGTATATATAGAAATAGAGCTAGCTAATTTAAGAAACTAGTATTTGTGCATAATCTTCTAATATTTGTACACAATATCAAATCTGATACATGTTATCTGATCTGATATTATTGCCTTTTAGGAGTCAATAATATCTTAGGAAATATTCAGCTGAATATTTCCCAACAGTGCCATTGATGAGATTATCTACATGGAGCAACTACCGAGGTTTGTTGCTCAAGGGGAGACTAGACTTGTCTGTCATCTTAACAAGTCCCTTTATGGTCTAAAACAATCACCAAGAGCTTGGTTTGGCAGATTCAGTACAGTGGTTATGGAGTTTGGTCTGTAGCGGTGTGGTGTAGATCATTCTGTATTTTATCATCACTCAGCAGCTGGTAGAATTCTTTTGATTGTTTATGTTGATGACACTGTTATCACAAGTGATGATAAAGCAGGGATCCAGTCCTTAAAATCATTTCTCCAGATCAACTTCCAGACAAAGGACCTAGGTCCCCTAAAATATTTTCTGGGTATTGAAGTCGCAAGGTCTAAATTGGGTATTTGTTTATCCCAAAGGAAATATGTTCTTGATCTTTTGGAAGAAACTGATTTATTAGGCACTAAACCAGTCGATAGTCCTATGGAGCCGAATGTCAAACTTGATGCGAAAACAGGTGAATCTTTAGAAGACCCAGGCAAGTACAAAAGGCTGGTTGGTAAACTTAATTTTTTAACTGTCACTCGTCCAAACATTGCATTTGCCACAAGTGTGGTCAGTCAGTTTATGGGTTCTCCACGGAGTAGTCATTGGGATGCAATTGTCAAAATCTTGAGATACTTGAAAGGATCCCCAGGGCAAGGTCTTCTATACCAAAATCATGGACACACTCAAGTACGAGGGTATACAGATGTCTATTGGCAGGTTCTTATGACCGGAGGTATACTTCAGGTTATTGTGTTTTTATGGGAGGAAACATGATGTCATGGAAAAGCAAGAAGCAAACAGTTGTTGCTCGCTCTAGTGCTGAATCTGAGTACAAGTCTACGGCATACACTACATGTGAGTTGATTTGGTTAAAGCCTCTTCTTAAGGAACTCGATTTTGAGCATCCATCTCTAATGGAGTTAATGTGTGATAATCAAGCAATCATTCATATTGCCTCTAATCTGGTCTTTCATGAAAGGACTAAACATATCAAAATTGACTGTCACTTTGTTCGAGAGAAGCTTGAAGCAAGACTGATCAAAACTCCCTTTGTCAAGTCAGAAGATCAACTTGCTGATTTATTTACCAAAGCTCTTGGGGGATCTCAGGTGAAATCTATATGTAACACGCTTGGAGCCTATGATATGTACGCTCCAGCTTGAGGGGGAGTATTATGAATAGGAAAGTCTTAGAAATCGTAATGTATCCATGATCTCCTAGGATTTCTCTTCCTTATGTAATTAGTTCTCTATTGCTATATCAATCAAATTAGGGTCTTGGTGAATTATCAAGCCCTCAATTCTTCTGCTAATTTGTTCAACATACCTAATCACTTAGAGAATAGAAAGTTTGGTATTTTCAAATTTATAAATCTCATACTTTTATTAAAAATCATCAACTCCCTCTAAATTCAATATACTAGATGTAAATAAACATCAACATAGTATTTTAATTTAATTATTTCCTAAATGAAACTAAACTCTAACTACATAGAAATTAACTTGAAACAATTTATTAAAAGTAATAAACAAGCATAAAAAAGAAAACTAAGTAAAATAAAATTGTATGGCAATTATGAGTCGACCAAACATATACACTTTCCTAAAACATCCACAACAAATATATTGTCCATTAACATGTTTTAAAGACAAAAAGGATCCTTTTTGAACCCTAGCATGTGCATTAAAATGCAAGTTTAATGTTTTAACATGTTCAAAATTAAACTATTCAAAATCATCTAAGTCAAACACCTAGCTGACAGAACTCAATAACCTTGTTAAGGGTTTAACCCATAACTAACAGACGGAATTTTTTGTACACTCTTAGACGTTAGGAACTGGCCTATATTTTTGTGCAAACTTTAGGATTCAAAAGAGATCTTTTACCATTTTTTAAATAGCAGACTAATTATACAAAATAGAGTAGTAACAAATAGATATAGTGGTATAAAATGTAACTATTGGTATCCTTAGTCCAAATCATTTTTGTTAACTAATTTTTATAGAATTCCATTATAAAATGTAACTAGGGTATCTTTTATTTTTGCAAGTAATTTTATAGAATTCCATCATAAATTCCACCATTTAAGGAAATTCAATGTTCTATACTACACATATGCTATGATCGAACATAACCTACATAAACCATGAAACTGCACTACAAAAACAAGGAAATTGCACTAAAAAACAACTGCACAACATGTAAAAATAATTTAAATGGTTTTTAAAACCAAAATAGTTGGATTAGACCTGAGTTTGTTCCATCCTAGTACTACCCAACGCGAAGTAACCCATCATGGTACAACTAGTTGAGCTTTATCTTTTAAACAGTCAATATTTCGTAAATACAAATACTATAGAAACTAAATCAGTTCTTTTCATTCACATGACTTGTAAAGCAAGGCAAGATATTGCCATACTCCTAAGGCCATTTAAGGGAATTGAATCTACTCAAAAGCAAAAAGGCAAAGAACAAAACCCTTGGTAGATAACATGTTATGATATTTTATTTGCATTGCTCGTCTACGTTTAAGTTGGAATAGTGTTTTTTGGAGGAGTTAAAGGAAATGGGAAAGAAAATAGAAAGAAGAAGAAGAAGAGTACAGAAGGGATGAGGAAGATAGCAATTTCTCTCATGATTTTTCATTATGTAGCATGGTCATTACAACAACTAATAAATACTAAAAGTAGCCTAAGGACTATGACATGTTCATGCTATTGTTTAATTGTTGCTACCGTTACAAATATGGTGCATATCACTTTACTCATTAGTACTTGTTCTTCAACGTCGTTCTTCTTCTTCCTTTCATGTCTACTACATGCTTTAGTTTTTGTTTGAAATGTCTCCTTCCCCTTCAATAGACACCTTGTCCACCAAATTAACTCGTGGAAATCTCTTTTGTAGTTCAAACACGATTTCCCACCTGGCATTCCCCTTAGTATCTCCCTGCCATTATATCAACAATTGTTTTACAACTTGGTTATGACGCTTAATCATCCTTCTCCCCCATACAGTCACCGGTACCTCTTCTGTGCTGTTAAGTGTTAGTGGTAATTGCATAGACATCGTTACTTTTTCAAAGATGTACTCCTTGAGTAGAGAGACACGAAAAGATGGATGAATTGTTGATTCCTTTTGTAAGTTGTAGAGTGTATGCCACCTTGTTGACCTTGGAGATGATCTGGTATGGTCTATAATATAAAGGGGCTAACTTTTGATAGGCTCTTCTCTAGAGGAAATGCTATTTGTATGGCTTTAGCTTCACTAAAACACACTGTCCGTTTCAAATTCTTGCTCCAATCTCTTCTTATTCACCTGTTGTTTCATCCTCAATTGTGCTCTGTTTAGATGAAACTCACTACTTGAAAAGTTGCATCCCTTTCCTATAGTGCTTGGTGATTAATATGTTATGAGAATCTCCAACAAGGTACGGTATGTAAAGAGGTGGTAGGTAATAGAACTTCAAAAGGAGTGGTGTTAATTGCAACGTGTTGGGTTGTATTGTATTACCACTCAGCCATTGATAACCAACATGTCCATTTCTGCGCAGTGTCATAGCAAAAACACCTAAGATAGGTTTCTAATATTTTGTTGACAGCTTCCGATTGTCAGTTTGTTTGAGGGTGATAGGATGTGGAGAGCTTCAAGCACACAACTTGCAACCTGAATGTTACCTACTAGAAAGTGTTTAAAAACAGAGGATCATGGTCACTTATTATGGCTTCTAGTATGCCGTAAAATTTGAAGACGTGATCTATAAACACTTAGGTGATATCTTGGGCCATATAGGGATGTTTAACCAGTATAAAATGTGAATATTTGCTTAGCCAATCTACTACTATGTAGATGGTGGATTTGCTTTTAGATAGCAGTAGCCCTTCAATAAAATCCATGCGTATGTTCATTTCCGATTGGGCCTGAGGCAACCCAGCCTGAGCTGTTACTATCAATTAAAATAAAATCTTCCGTGCTAATAACTAGGGATGACAATGAAAATAAAATCCATGCTAACAAAAACTTTCGTAGGTACGGTTTCAAGATTTCATTCATAAGACTTTGGAAGTTAGAGGCCGCGTTTGTGAGCCCAAAAGGCATCGTAGAAACTCAAAATGTCCCTTATGAGTCTTGAATGTTGTTTTTTGTATGTCTTCTTCCCTCATTCTAATCTGGTGATACCCAGATCTTAAATGTAATTTGGAGTACCAACTAAACCCTCATAATTATTCTAACAACTCTTCAATCAATGGAATAGGGAATTTGCTTTTAATTGAGTGTTTGTTCAACTCCCTATAATCTATACACATCCTCCAAGTACTGTCCTTTTTAACAAATATTATTGGTGAAGCATAACGACTGACACTCTTCCTAATAAACCCTTGTTCCATTATTTCTTGTACAAATCTCTCAATAGCATCTTTTTGCTATCCAAAATACTTGTAAGATCGTATGTTTATGGTTTCTACTCCTTGTTTAAGAGGAATACCATGATCATGGGTTCTTTTCGGAGATAGTTGTCTAGGCTCCGTAAACACCTCACAAAGCTAATAATCCTTATAATTGTCCTCTGGTGTTAGATATATCATCCAACATAAAGTTTTGCACATGAAACTCAAGAAAATATGATAAATGAAACATATAAAGTGTTCCTTTACTTGAATTTTCCATCAGTTTATTGAAACCTTTACCTGAGATAGCTCTAGCACTCTTTTCTGGATTTCTTGTCAACTTCAGGGGTCTGCTTTCCCATTGGAACCCCATGCTACGCTCCTTGAAGTTGCACAGTATGCACTCGAGGGTCAACAACCATTAGACTTTTAGGATCATGTCACATCCTCCCAACTTATGGATCAATGCGTCAGCTGTGAATTGTAGCCCTTGCATCCTCCAGGCGAAATTCCGACACATTTGGCTATAGCTCAGCTTCAAACCACATTCCACAATAATATTCAAGGGTGATATCACCACCGCTTTTACACCTCCTTTCTTGATAACCTTCTCATCTAAAGAAGTTATAAGTGCTTTTGCTATCAATTAGGATGTGTAAAGGCTTCTTTTGGTGATTTTCCATAAGTCCCATCAGTTTATACTCCCCTTGGTCCTTCAACCCCAACATAGCTTGTAACAATATGTTGGGCCTAAACGGTGCTTCCTCATCCTCCTCGTTCGTCTTTTCTCTTTCAGTTATTTCTTTCTTTTCGACCATGTATAACTGAAATTTTCTTTTCTTACATTTGTTCCCTTGAGTGTACTTCTCATCACACCAAAAATATAATCTACTTGCTCTCTTCTGGTCAAACTCTCTGCTGCTCATCGCCTTTGTCCCATGTGAATTTTTGTTGTCGCTGGGTTTATTAACGCTTCCTTGGTTAGGGCTACTATTTGATTCATACTTTTATATGTAGAAATTGCTCCTCCCCATTTTACCTAACGACTTCACTCCTTTCCCAAAATACATTGGTATGTTGGATGCTACGATCGCTTCTTGTTTCCTGGCAAGTGTATAAGCTTGTTGAAGCGTTTTCGGATCCATCATTTAGACCGTGAGCTCCAACTCCGGTTTGAGACCCTTCAGGAAAAAACCTATCAAATAGGTTTCTGGCAATGACAATTTGATCAAATATTTGTCAAATTACGCACAATACTCTAGCACTGATCCTTCGTACTTCCTTTTAGGCCACCTATAGGGTCTTCGAAAATATCTTCATCGAATCTCTGCATCAAAATGGTTATGAATTCTTCCCACTTCAATGTTTCTTCTCCATTTCTATTCTTTATCATCAGTTGAAACCAATCCTAGGCTAATCCTTCAAAGTGCATGGATGCTATTCTCACTTTTAATTCTTCTGGCATGTGGTCGATTGCAAAAAATTATTCGAATCAATACACCCAACTCTTCACTCCTACCCCATCAAATACAAGAAAGTCTAGTTTGCCAAATCTAGTTAGCACAGTGTAGTTTTTGTTCTCTTAGGGTTCTCGTTGTTGCTCATATAGTCTCCTTCCCTATCTTTTGCATAAGTTGCTAAAACATTGACTTGATATCATTAGTCTCCTTTTCTTGTTTGTTTGCACTGTTGTGTCCTTCCATTAACAGTCTTTCATTTCTCATTTGCACATCTAGTAGATTCTTCATTCCTTCCTCCAAACAACGCATCTCCACTCCTCTCATGCTTTTTGTCATTAAAACACTGCCAAGGGTCGTCCACTTTGATACGAACTATTATGATATTTTATTCCTGCTGCTCGTATACGGTTAAGTTAGAATATTATTTTCTAGAAGAGTTAAAGCAAATGGGAAAGAAAATAGGAAGAAGAAGAAGAGGAAGAGTACTGCAGGGATAGAAGATAGCAAATTCTCTCGTGTTTTTTCATTATGTAGCATGGTCATTAAAGCAGTTAATAAACAGTACAAGTAGCCTTAGAATTATGACACTTGCTCATGCTATTGTTTGGTTGTTGCTGTCGTTACAAATACAGTGCATTATTTTTTTTTGGTAAAAAATACAGTGCATTATTAGTACTTGTTCTTTGACATCGTTCTTCTTCCTCCTCCCTTCATGTTTGCTACATGCTTTAGTTTTTGTTCGTACCATAATAGCATTCTTTCATGCTTTCTTTTTCTTGATGCAAGAGATAATGTAGGGGATTTTTTAGGTTTGCAAAGGAAAATAAAGGCATTTAAAAAATGAAAATCAGGCACTGATTTTAAACAAAAAGCAAAATTAGTTTTAAGGAACAAGAATGGACTTTCAGTCTAACAACAGAGACTTCTTACAGTGTTAAAGAAGCAGATTGCAACTTCGTCGGATGATCTGTTGATGATCTGTGTCTTCAACGACTGTGCAATACAACTGACAGCAATGTGGAAATGACTTTCACCCGTTTGATCGTCCTGAAAATGAGGAAAATAAAGAATTAATTAATACATTAGAATTCACTGGCAATTGCATCTTTCGTTTCTAAATGTTATTACCACTTTGAAATACAAACGCCATTTACCAGAAACCAATAAAATGAGACAAATTCTAAATATCTGTTAAACCTTAGAAAGAAAAAGAATCAAGTATGTTTACACTAACCAACAATCTTAAAACAAAGCGCTAACAGTATGGTAAGAGGAAAAGAAAATTTGATAACTGAAGAAAACTTACAGCGGCGCAAGTCGTTTGCAACATTTTGGGAGAAGCGTCGACGAGATAGACCAAGAATTCTTTGTTAGATTCTCTCAGCTGAAAAATAAAAGTGGAGAAAATGAGAAAATGAACAACTAGACGGTTTTTTTTTTTGGGTCGAAACTAGACGGTTTTGGGAAAACGAAAAAAGAGAAATAGCACCTGATAGAATTCGGTATCAGAGTCGTCTTCATCGTCCTTGAAGATGACGTCTGGGTCAGCCTCCATGAGAGATTAGATTACAAAAGTCTTTGGGATGGAAACCAATCGTTCGCTGGGAGTGAAGCAAGCAAGTTCCTATGTTTGGAGGACACCCGCCTTAGCTTTAAATTAATTTCGAGGGAAAAAGAAGCGTGTAAAGCAATCTAGTAGAAGAGCGATGGACTGGTGGGCTTTATTGGACTTTCTTTTTGTCCACGTTTAGAATACAAGTACACGCCACTCGTCAGTTTATGCTTCGTTCTCTTTTCTAATCATTTTTTTAATTTTTTTCTATTTTTTTTGTAGTTTATGCTTTGTCCTTTTTTCTAATCATTTAGTTTCACTTCTGTTTTTCTGTTGTTGTTTTTAATTTTTAATTTCTGTTTTGTCTTAAAAAAACAAAAACATGTTTGGTTGAGATTTGTAATATAAAAACTGAAAATAAAAACCTGTTTGGTTAAAATTTCTAATAAAAAACTGAAAACAAAAGCATGTTTGGTTTTATTATCATGTTTCTATTTTTTTTTAATTATACTATTATGTGTAATAATTATAATATAATACATTATATTCTTAAATTAATTAATTATCATTATAGCTAAAATTAAATATATGCTAATTAAATATTATTAAAAAATTACATATTAATTGTATATAATAAAATTACATAAATTATAAATTATATTAAGTCGTTCTAATCAATAAAAGATGTCAATCATAATTACAAAAAAAAATTCATCACACTATAATTCTTGAAAATATAATAGTATTATCATTTACAAAAGAAAACATAAATCAATTTAAAATAATATAATCACTTCACATTTATCTAGCAATTTCATCTCGCTTCCAAGACATACCTCGAAGTTGTACTGAGTCAGGAACGAATCTACATTGGGGCAGTGGGGGCAAGTAACAAATTTCCTATAAAAAATTATTATTTTAAGTTTTGCTCCCATAAAAAAATAAATTTGACTCCCATTAAAATTTTGGCCCCATTAAAAATAAATTGTTGTCCCTATTAAAATCTTGCCCCCACTCAAAAAAATTTCTAGATCCGTCCCTAGCTGGAGTGATATTATACTCCACTTGAGAACTTGCATCGTCATTTTCACTTCGATTGATTTGTTCTTCATTTTCAACACAGCTTTCAAATAATTCATCGCTTTGTCCACACACTCTAATATAGTTGTGTATATCACAACAAGCAATAACAATGTATTTTTGTTTCTTCATATTATAACTCAGCATGTTTTTAAGTATAGGAAATCTTGCTTTTAGAACGCCAAAACATCTTTCAATAACATTTCTTAATGAAGAATGCATGTAGTTAAATAATTCCTGTGGACCTTGAGGTCTTCCTCTGCCTTTATAATCCCGCAAATGATATCTTTCACCTCGATATTGTGAAAGAAATCCAAGCATATTAGTATAATCCGAGTCAACCAAATAGTACTTACCTAACATAAAAAGAACATAATATTAATAAAAAGATATTAAAAATGATTCATAATTACTATGTTTATTTTAAATAATATAATACCTTGTGGAGACATAGGAAATTGATTCGTTGGATTTGTCATTGTTTCCAAAAGAACTTGGGAGTCATTTGCAGTACCTTCCTATCCATCCATTACATATGCAAAACGTATATCAAATGAGCAACAACACACAATATTTTGAGTTGGATTAATTCTTTTGCCCTTGTATGGTATTTGTTCATCAGTTGGAACATGTGCATCAATATGTGTACCATCTATTGCTCCTATACAATCCTAAAAATTAAAAACTAAATTAAAATAAAATTTAATCATAAGGACATAATTAAAATAGTAATTAAATATATGAATATACTGGAAAATATGGAAAGAATTTTGAATTATGTTTAATCTTAGGAAGTGTATTAGTAAAAGATGGTGGAGTAATAACTCTTTTTGCAAGACGATTAACTATATATAAGACTTTTTGAAAGTACTTCGAAATTGTCCAGGTCGAATGTTGAAAGCGTTCTGCATTGACTCTAATTGTCTCACTATGCCCTATATTCATCAAGAGAATTGCTACTTGCTCCTCCACAGTCAAATGATTTATTGCCTTTAAGCCTCCTAAAGTCTTCAACTGATCACATAAGCTTAAGAAAAATGTCTTTCTCATTCTTAAATTTTCATAAATCCTTGTAGGATTTCCATTCAAAAGTTATTATATCCAATCATGACCAGGTAGAGCAGAAGTTTTACACGGTTGCTTTTGTAAATGAAAATATTTGTTCTCTCTAGCAGCTATAGAAATAATAATTACCTTCTTCAGTTCATCATCAGAATTTGATTCGAAATCTGATAAGAAATCCATGTATCTACAATGTCAACATTAAATAATTAATAAAATATTCAATCCAGTATATTTAATTAAATATAAAAATATTCATACAAAATATAAACTTAAAATTAAGTCAACTATTCATACAAAGCACAAACTAAATATGTTCAAAATATAGAATAGTGCTTAATATAAAAATGTCAAAACAATACAAAATCGATATGCAATAACATGAAAATATAATTAAAGTGACATAATCCAATCCAACTTCTTTGCTTGTGTCATCTTTAAAAAAATATCCCTATAAAGTGGAGAATCATAAAAAGCCTTCACAGTTTTTCCATATTACACACCGTCAACACCCAATTCATCTAAAGAATTCAGACATTCCATCATTATGTTAGACTCTTGAGAACTACTCTCTGCGGTGGATGATGTTTCCTTCAATTTTTTCTCAAGTAAATCATTCTTTCTTTTTGATTGTTCACTAAATATAAGCAAGGCTTCTTCAACAATATTAGAATGTGTTTTCTTTGCCTTCTTATCATTAGGAGACTTCTTTCTCGCAGAAGGAGAACTTTTATCTTGATCGTCTTTTCCATTATATGAGTAATCTTCATCAATATGATTTCTATATTCCTCTTCTATACTATTCATTGGAGATTTAGTTGATGGATGTGCATGCACACCTAGTATCTCCAAAAATATGACACAAGTCTAAAAATTGCTTACATCCTTTTTCTTGAATCTGTGAGTCATTTTATGCACTTATAATGATGAAAAAGATAAATGAGAATGAATAGTATATAATATGATATATTAACAAAACAAAAGACATATTTTACCTTAAATAGATTTTCCCAACATTTATTTGTAGCATTAACTTCACAAGTACAAGAGTTGTAACCGATTCCTGTTTCTTTGAGTAAGTTCTTGAAATTCTTCAATCTAGCCCTTAGTGAATTATACTTGTTCTTCAATTGAATATCAGTATACTCCTTATTGAGCTTTGTTTGAAGCCCTGCTTTAATATTCTTCCAACCAGAATTCGAAAAGGTAGTAGTTGTTCGATTTCCCTTCTTCACTTCTTCAACCATCAAGGAGATTAAATACATCTCTATCATATCATTCCATACCCCATCTTTTTCATTTACTTCCATACAATCATGGTCATTATTCATATTGTTCAAGCCTTCCATAACTAAATGTAGTTGTTCGATAAATTCCTGCTTTAATATTCTTCCAACCAGATTTCGAAAAGGTAGTAGTTGTTCGATTTCCCTTCTTCACTTCTTAAACCATCAAGGAGATTAAATACATCTCTATCGTATCATTCCATACCCCATCTTTTTCATTTACTTCCATACAATCATTGTCATCATTCATATTGTTCAAGCCTTCCATAACTAAATGTAATAACATATAAGTGACATTAATCACAATAATATTTACAAAGTATTAAATGCTAAATATAGTTTAAAATATACATGTAACAATGTAGTCCACACTTAAAGAAAATGGTTTCTTTACATTAACAAAGATATATTACGTGAAGACAATAATAAAAATAAGAATATACGTGTTGATTGGCATGAAAGGCACGCATTTAATGTTTGAACATTGCATTTAATGCATGAATACATGTGAAGGCTGAATGAATCCACGTGAAGGTTGAAGAACACAAAAACCTAATCAGGATAAAGCCTCCATTAAATGCCTCCACATGCTACAAGATAAAAGTAGAACTCTACTCTATGCTAAGAGACGTGAAGATGGGAAGAAAACATTAAATACCTCCACCCCACATTAAATGATGTGAAGATAATCTGGACTAAAACCATTCGCAAGCTTTCTTATAAGGATTCAATGGAAGCAAATATAAGGTTAACCATCCTAGTCCTTAACATCTCTTGCTTACACCAGTCTACTAACTTCTCATGCGTAAGTACTGATAAATGTTTTACATTGAAATTACTCCCAAAACCAACTTCTACCTTTTCTCGTTTGTGCCTATCTTTGTATTCTCGGTTGTCATAGAAGAAGCTTCCAGTTGCCATGTTAGGATGAGGTGCTTCCATGAAGAAACAGTGTCAAGCAGAAAAGGAAAAGAGAAAGCCATATCCACCCACCGAAAGAGTAAAGGAAAAGAACAAATATATGCAGATAGGAAATCGTGGACAAACCAAATATGTGGAAAATTTATAGAAATAGAATAATAGAGCACAAACCTGAAGTCACACAAAAAATCACAGCAAGCCCTGAAGACGAAGATGTGGTGCAGCGAAGAGAAAAATTGTTTTAGAGTAGAAGAAAACTGTTGTGAAATATTAGGGAAACGTAATTTTCTGGTTTTCGTAAATTGATTCTAGTTTTTTTAATTTTTAAAATGCCGTAACACAACAATATCTAACCAAACGTGTTTTAATAGAAGGTTTCATTTTTAATAAAAACTACAACCAAAAACGGCAAAAATGAAAACAAACGGGGCCTTAAGGGCCGTTTGATTCCACTTCTGTTTTTATATTGTTGTTTTTGATTTCTGTTTCCTGTTTTTGGTTTATGTTTTTTCCCTTAAAAAACGAAAACCTGTTTGGTTGAGATTTGTAATATACAAATTGAAAACAAAAACCTGTTTGGTTGAGATTTCTAATAAAAAGCTGAAAACAAAAACATGTTTGATTTTATTATCATGTTTCTATTTTTTGTAATTATACTATTATGTGTAATAATTATAATATAATACATTATATTTTTAAATTAATTAATATCATTATAGCTAAAATTAAATATATGCTAATCAAATATTATTAAAAATTACACATTAATAGTATATAATAAAATTACATAAATTAGAAATTATATTAAGTCGTTCTAGTCAATAAAAGATGTTCATCATAATTACAAAAAAAGTGTTTATCATACTATAATTCTTGAAAATATAATAGTATTATCATTTACAAAAAGAAATAAAAATCAATTAGAAATAATATTATCACTCTACATTTTTCAAGCAATTTCATCTCGCTTCCAAAAAATACCTCGAAGTTGCGCTGGAGTGATATCATGCTGTATCCCGTTTCCGAAAACCCAACCTCTTACAAACATACCTTCATACCCGAGCGTGGTTTCCCCAAATCTCCTTTCTCTGATACAGAACGTGCTGGGCCCCGTTTTTGAAGTCAAACCTGTGAACCATAAACATGTGCGAAATCCACCTATAAAGCTTAAAGTCTCATACATTTACAATATTCCTTTTCCATAACATATGTCACTTGTACAAATAACAACAATTCGTAATCACGAATTATCACCTCAATTCATAATGTCCTTATCCGCATCCATACGTAAACTCATATTTCTATTTAACATCATCCGTACATATATCATAATTCGAGAATAAGTATTCTTTACAAGCTGACATACATTTTCAGACCATGATACATCAATGCCTCAAAATCCCAAAATACATAAGACACTTGAACTGATAATACTTAAAATGCAACTACAATTTCTAGCTTCAAGTACCAACTATACATAATCCAAATTAGATCTTGACTCTCTTTCATCCCATCTTTTACTCATCACTTGGACATGGGGAGGAAAATGGGGGGTGAGCTTAAAGCTCGTGGGTAACAGGTTTATAACAAAGAATAAGCAAACTGTTGAAAAGTTTATTTTCGTATAGAAATCATAATGTGTTCGTAAAATGCTTCATATAAAGATCATCATGAATTCATATAAAATGTTTCGTACTTAAAATTCTCAGTCAGTCTTGCAATTCGAATTCACAAATGCATCATCGTAAACAGCATCCCATAACACTCAATTATGCACCAATCATAACTATGCAAAGATGAAATGCACAAACAAGCGGCTCGAGGGTTCCATAGAACATAATGAGGAAACCGAAGTTAAACCTCATGAATAGAATGAGTCCATTCGGAGCTCATAAGCCACAAGTGGGCAGCCGGGAGAAGGCTCTTGTCAACGTGCACGTGACGAACAGAATGGTTCCACTCT
>JAOQMR010000005.1:24664622-24675709 GCA_027563865.1 Erythroxylum pelleterianum
ATCATCAATAAAGGTGATGAAGTACCTATAACCTCCCATGGCAACAGGAGTAATGGGTCCACAGATGTCTGTGTGAATTATCTGGAATGGTTCTTCCTTCCTAGTCATTTTCTCCTTTCTTACTTTATCTGTAAACTTCCTTTTTATGTAATCAACACAAGTTTCAAAATCAGAAAAGTCCAGATTATGTAAAATAGTTTCCTTAATCAACCTCTTCATTCTCTCCTTAAAGATATGTCCTAACCATTATGCCATAACATAGAAGATTTTTCAGTAACTCTCCCACGTTTCTTTCCAACAACATCATTAACATCATCAGGTGGTCGGTCAAAACGAGAAGAATCAGCAATTAGCATAAACAATCTATCACGCATAATTGCAGAACCAACAACAGTAGAATCACAGTACAAAACAATATCGTTATTGATTATATGGAAAATGTATCCACAATTGTGTAAAATAGAAACTGAAATCAAATTCCTTCTCATAGAAAGCACATAAACAGTATCTTTCAAAAGCAAATCATATCCACTACTCAACTTCAATGAAACTACTTCTATGTGCTCGACATTAACATCAAATCTGTCTCCTAGTTGCATCATCAATTCCCCTTTATTTGGTTTCCACCTGCTTTTGAACTCCTGCAATGAGTTCGTTACATAAATAGTGGCACTAGTGTCTAACTACCATGAATTAGGAGGAACATCAACCAAATTTGATTCAATACAGACAAAGATTTGAGGTATACCTTTCTTATTTGCTAACTAGTTCTGAAACTTCACACAGTCACATTGCCTATGCCCATGTTCGTGACAAAAGTTACAGCTTCCATTAAAAACAAGCTTGGACTTCACACCAAAACTCTCACTAGGCCCAGAAGTTAATGCAGGTTTATCATTCCACTTCTTCTTAAATTGAGGCTTACCCTGTTTGTTTATATGAAATTTCTTCTTTTCACTACTCTTGTGAGAAGTGTGATAAATACTATGAGACTTTCCTTTCTTCATAGTATGCTCCTCTTGAATAAAAATGGAAATCAACTCATCAATGCTCCATTCATCTTTCTGAGCATGGTAAGTAGTCCTGAGAACATCAAACTCAGATGGAAGAGATTCAAACACCTGTCAGATCAGATAATCCTCTCCCAGCACAACTTTCATAGCCTTCAACTTATTATACTAGTTCACAAGCGTCATAATGAGCTCACGAACAGCACCCACACCATCATACTTGGTCTTAGACAAAAGAGACAAGTAATTAGACTTTTCAGTCTTATTAAACTTCTGGAATTTTTCACCAACAACCTTAAGATAATTTTTGGCATTATCAGTTTCTGTAATGCTCTCTTTAATAGTCTTCTCCATTGTGTACTTGATGATCATCAAATAGACCTTGTTAACACGAATCCACTTATCATATTTAGCTCTATCTGCAGCGGAAGACTCAACAGTAGGTTGTGCAGGCTCATCCTCAAGGAGAGCAACATCAGCATTAGAAATTGCCAAAAAAAAGGTTCAAGGATTCAAGCTAGTCCTCATAATTGGTCCTATTTAGCTTAATCACAGAATTCAAAGCTGGAAATTGAAACAAAGCAGGAAGATTTAGCAAATGTATCAACAACTAGCATAATTGGGCAAACAACACAGCTAGGTTCTCATGCAATTGCAATCCTGCCTAAGGGGTCCCGAATTACAATACAGATCACCCAGAACATTAAATTATGCCTTAAAGCTAATATCGATAGGATACTGAAACTTAAAGACATAATTCAATGAATTAAACAAATCATTAGAAACCATATTGATAAAGACACACCGATAGGGTAAGTGCATCATTAACATAGTATCTAATATATGCCCAATAACAACATCACAACAGCAATTTGTAATAATTGGTCCCATGATAGGCGAGCTCTCAATTACACAAAATGAATGACAATAGTCCAATAACATTCTTCAAGATTGTTCCCACAGATTCAGTTAGCACCACAATTACAAAATTAACTATAGTACTCGTATAATATAACATTATATGCATAATTTACATTCAAAATTAATTTTGGTGCATAACTATATAACACTGAGAGTACATAAGACTTCACAAGCCCAAATAATACTAGGAATAAGTACAAAAATTTTCAAGGAAAAATTCGGAGAGTACATTATTTTTTATTAATTTTAAAATTCGGGAAACTGAAAATAAAATTTCTAGCATTTAAAAAATTCCAGAAAAAAATACCATAAACTAGAACTAGGCAAGTGGAGCAAGCTGGAAAAATTTGGAAAAAACGGTCACCGTAGACGGCGGCACGCGCCCACATTTGCCACCGCCGAACGTGGGAGAAGACCAGCCGGGTCGAGTTGCATCTTCCTCGCCTGGCTGACTGGTATCATCGCTCGACCCGGTTCGTGACCCGTTTTGAAAAAATGTCATATCTTACTCAATTTTGATCCGTTTTTAGTGAAATTGGTGTCAATATATTCAAAATTTAAGGATCTATGACCACTCAATCAATTTCATAAAATAAGCTACTAAATTGGTTCGGAAAAAATTGAAAGAAAGCATTTTATGGTTTAGTTTTTTGAGTTGTTGGGGTTTTAAAAAACAACAGCAAATTTAACAAACCTACCATATGCTTTGACACCAAACCGAAACAAGTCAACAACATCAAAACCGATTTCACAAAAGCACAATTAACAAAATATGAAAATCCTCAAATTCCATGAAATTAACATCTCAAAAATTACCCAAAATTAACAGTCACAATTAGGATTAATTGGCTCTGATACCAATTGAAAAAATATGAACATGAAAATTACAGATTAATTTCATAATTAATTAATTGGGTTGATTAATTATGAAATTAATCTGTAATTTTTTGTGTTCATATTTCTTCAAAATCTTGATAAAGTTTGAATATCTAATTTCAATGTAAATGCATAAATACTTATTTCAATAAATTTTTTTAGTTTAGATAATAAAACAAAAATACTTAATTTTAACCAAAATTCAAAAAAAAATTTAAAAATTTTTTTACTTGATTTTAATGAATCGAAGTAAAACTTAAGTATTTAATTTTAAAATCAACTCTTAAAAACCTTTTTGACTAGACTTTGTTTAGGACGTCTGTTAGATGCATATTTGACTATATTTTTACAAGCATATTTGAAATATTTTGCTTGATATTTTATACTTTTATTATATATTTGATACTTAATTCGCTCCAGGTGTGTAAAGAGATTATCATTGTTTTTATGGACTTAAAAGAGAAAAATTCAAACGTTAATACGACGTAAAACGAAGATTTGATGCACAAAAGAAATACACAGAAATGCATCTGCCCATGCACTTCTGTCAAGTCGTGCACTTTTGCAATTTTTGGACATTTTGGTTATGCTAGATTTCACCATAAAAAGACATTTGTCATAATTTAGTATAATTATTGTCCACATTTGGCATAATTCATTCTCCTTCTATATCTAGTACCTTTTTCCTATTTTAGGCTTCTCAAATTTCTCTTTCTTTTATTTTTAGGCCAACCACACATTCTCCTTATTGTTGTTGGCCCAACAACTTCATATTGAGGCCAAAATCTTGGTCAATTAAGTGCTTTAAAGGAATACTTGTATGTTTGCATATATACATCTCCTTGCAATAATATTTTTCAATGTATTTGTCTAGATTGTGATGGCTATGGTAAATGATAGCCATGATATGAGAACATAAAATCCCTATTAGGTCAGAATATCCACAAGTACAAATCTAGCTGCTAATTCTTACACAAAACTTATCTATCTATGTATAACTTTGTATTTATCAACTCCATTTTAAATAACAAAACAACTAAAGCTTTCTCCTTTATTCTCCTTTAACATAGTTAGCACTCTTAGGGACACGTTTGTATCCCATTTCTCCCTAAAACTCTTTTTGTATGCATCCTCTTCATCACCATTTTCCTAATATGCTCCATTGTGGTAACAATATGCTTCACCCAAGCCTCCAAGATCCAATTGTTGAAGTCCTCACTTATATTGTTATCCCCACAATCACATTTAGTATTGACACTAAAATATACTTGACACTACGTCTCCTTTGGATATTCAAATAGATCTTTAATTCAACCTATTTTCAATTTATTTATCACATACAACTGATCATTGAAATCATGCAAAAAGGTTGCCTTGACTGTCCTCCAAAATTGAAACATTAGATCATCTCCATACATCTTCGTATCTAATTAACATAAATATGCCTTGCATATATTGTGTTCTCAATATTTGGTAATAATGCTTTGATTATAGTAAGAATACCTTAAATAACAATATAAACTAATCAAAAGAAATAATAAGTTTACATAGACAAATATATATACATATGTATATATATATGTATGTATGTATGTATGTATGTATGTATAATTAACCACATAAGAATATACCTTGTTCATGATAGATATGAATGTCAAGCCCCTGCTATCTCTAAGTTATAGATTTGAAACTAGAAGCTCTATAAACTACTTTTATATTTTTGTACATTAAACATCAACCATACCCTAAATAGTAGGAAATATTTGAATGTTTTCACCTTTTTAACAATAGTAGCCAATAAGTGCATTTAACGTATTCCTTTCAAGGAACATCAATTTAGTCCATCCATCTAGTCTTTATTATTGATCTACAACATTCAATCTAACCATTTTTACAAGCACCAAAACAAATATATCGTCTTACAAGCACTCTTTTTTACCATCAATATTAGTATTTATTCTGATTGGCCATATTATACTTGGTTTCTTGTTCTTCACTTCCTAACTATACCTTAACATTTTAGCAAATTCTTCAACATGACACTTACGCATCTTCATGGTGACAATCTTATTTTCTCTTTTGCAAGTGTTAAAACTCACATCTACTCTTAACTCTTTCCTTAAAAAAGCCTTTAAATTGGCAACCTTAATATTTAGTTGTGACTCAATCTTATCCTTATAGTGGCTCACAATCCATTTGGATGTGATGAGATAATTAATCTTAGTGGTTATAAAATTATGTCTATGTTCATATCTTTTCACAATTTTTTTGGTCATTTCTCTCTATACTTACGAAAAGCAACCAAGACCACTAAAATTGTTATTTTTTTTTGTATTTTAGACCCAAATTCTTGACAATGGAGTTTTTAATATTTTCCTCATTGATTTCCCTCACATATTTAAATTGTAGACCAATAACCTAAGCTGGAATATTACATGTTCGATCATTATAAAGGTTTTTGTACTTGCCTCTCAATGCATTGTTAACAGCCCCATTTGAACTTATGTAATGCTAACTTGGGTCATCATTTTGAATGTACTCACTGTCTTTTTTCATAATTATACCCCCATACTCATTCATGTCCTTTTTCACTTTCATGGTTTTAAATATCATCATTTTCATCTCTTCCACTTTTACATTCCAAATCAATTAACAAATCACTATCACTAACCTCATTTTCAATATAAACATTAGGCAAATTGTTTGCTTCAATAGGCACAATACCAAGTAAGCATACAATCAACTTCAATATGCACACCATTAAATTTAATAAACACAATGCCAGTAATGATAACCACATCTTTAATAGGCACACCTCTGTCATCATTAAATTACTTAGGTACCTATAGTACGCTTTATCTAACCTATCATACCAACTATGCTTGACAATACTAAACCAACACAATTTGTTTAGGTTAATGTCTTCAACTAAAATTTTACTACTACCAATGTGCTCAAATAAGTTCTATCTATTATTTTGTCCCCTCTAATGAAGCATAATCCCTTTTTCAATAGGATTCCAAATCATAATAAAATAATAAAATAAATATTAGTAAGATATTCAAGGTGTTAGACCATTCAAAAAATGATTGATATTAGTATCATTTCAATGTCCTCCCATATAGAACATGAACTTTATTGCCCTAAAGGAAAATGATGTGACCCACAACATGTACTTTGCTTCAGTTTTCGTAAACAAATAATTGAGATACACATTATCAATTACACTTATTATATATATATATATATTTGTTACAACGGAAAGGAAACACAACAAACGTAACTAACGCAGTGTCGGCGATACAAAAAACCGTGACCATCACGGTGCATTTGGGTTCAGACTATAGCCGGAGGCTCTGGGAGAAAGTGGAGATCAGGACTAGCGAAGGCTGCAAGGGAGGTCAGGCCATCCGCATACTGGTTGCCTTCTCGGTACACGTGCTGAAAATGCATTTCCCATGATTGACGGAGCAGACTTCGGATACCTGCCACCAAAACGTACTGGTCAGTCCCTGAAAAAAGAGAGGAAGAAAGGATATTAATCACCTCGAGGGAGTCAACTTCAAGGATGAGTCGACGATATCCGAGGGCCCAAGCCAGATGGAGACCGGACTGGACACTCCGTAGTTCGGCCTCAAGAGGTGAGCTCCGATCAAACCTGTGAATAAACCCACCGCACCACTGGCCGTGGCAGTCTCGTAACAAACCGCCCGCAGTAGCAAAATGTTGCCCGTGCTTACTGGCCTTGTCAGTATTAAGCTTGCCCAGCCCTCCGCACAAATACACACTATCAATCATATCACATGCAGTATTGCATGTGATAACAAAACATATAATTTAGGTTTATCTTTTTTGTCTCATTTTTGCTTACAAAACGAAAGTTTAAGCCTAAAAGGCAACAACCTAAATATACACTAAAAATTCACCACAGCTTTGACACATTATCACAAGAGTAGAGCAAATAGCACAAAAGTTTTGTGTTGATAGATTGATGGCGAAAAGGAAATATTTTCAGAAATTTAAAATTACTTTGATAAAAATAAAAGTTTGAAAACTAATGTCTAGTCCATACCAAAATTAGAAGACTAATTTAAGTTTTTTCTTTTCTTAAAAAAGTTTTCCCCGAAGGCTTTAAGTTTAACTACGTATAACATACATCCATTTTCAGCGTTGGTATGAGCAACATTTTGAACCCAGATCGGACGTCGAATTGAAGGTTTTAATGGTTACAGCGATCGAATCGATGTGACGTCATAATTATGCAATAATTATATTTAATTATATATAATATTAGTAATATTAAAATAAAAAATATACCAAATAATATAAAAATATTTAAAAAAAATTTCGAATCTGTTCGACCAGTCTCGATTCGACCGGTCAATTGACTGATTCTTACCAGTTCAATTAGAGACTGATTTTTACGAATCACCCGAACCAGATAATCAACTAATTATCGATCAAACCGGTTAAACCAACCGGTCTAGTCTGAATTTTAAAACCATAGATACGAGTAAGTCGAATCGACATGTCGACTCGCAATGCAATCCCACTTAATACGCGTCATTCAGACATTGGATGGCGCATCGTGTAACCTGCCACGTAGTCGTTAACTTCCCTATCTATCTCCAGTTTCTTTAACGTCAACTCAGATTTTTTCTGTCGACTGCGCTTCAGGTCGCGTAAGCACTGTTTGCATAATTTCTATACTCGTTTATTTGTGTTACTTTTGTTTTCTGTTCGTGGTATCTTTATTCCGTTCTTAACTGCACTTTTTTTTTTCTCGAGGATATTCGATTACTGGCTAGATCTGTGTCTTGTGTTTGTTACTGTACCCAATTGAATTCATCTTCGATTTTTAATGTCCAATTTAACAGAGTTTAAGCGCTTCCGATCTATACATAGATTTAAAATTAATCCATTGTTCAAGATCTTCAAGTCATAAATACTCGTTTTTTTGTGTTGATGATCGATGATTATGCATGTTGTAGATTGAATTTGAAAAAATGGGAGGTGGATTCAGGGTTCTTCACCTTGTTAGGCCTTTTCTCTCCTTTCTTCCAGAAGTTCAGAGTGCGGATAGAAAAATTCCGTTCCGAGAGAAGGTCATATACACTGTGATCTCTCTTTTCATCTTCCTGGTATGCAGTCAACTGCCGCTCTATGGAATTCATTCCACCACCGGAGCAGATCCTTTCTATTGGATGCGTGTCATTCTTGCTTCCAATCGTGGCACTGTCATGGAGCTTGGGATCACACCTATTGTCACTTCTGGCCTTGTTATGCAGCTTCTTGCTGGGTCCAAAATCATTGAAGTTGACAATAATGTGCGTGAAGACCGTGCTCTTTTGTAAGTAAGAAAAAGAAAGATACTAACAAATATGGTTATACTAACTGTTTTATTAGGCCAAATGGATTAGTTTAGGTTGAATTTAATGTCGTGTGGACTTGGTATAGCTGTGTTCATTAGTCCACTCTAATTTTGTAAGCTATTTAGTCTGCCCATCTTGTATGGCCTTTCAGAGTTTATATTTGTTCTCATTGTTGTTTGTATAAAATCGTTAGCATGTCTAGTTGGATGCTGCACTTGTTCATTCATTTGGAAGCTGTTGCCACCTGCACTAGGCTGCTATTTTTCCTTTATGCAATATTCTGATGAGCAATCCCTTCTTTAATGTCAGAAATGGTGCTCAGAAGTTGTTAGGTATCCTGATAGCTGTTGGTGAAGCAGTGGCGTATGTTCTTTCTGGTATGTATGGTAGTGTTAGCCAACTTGGAGTTGGGAATGCCATAGTTATCATTATTCAGCTTTGCTTTGCGGGGATCATTGTCATCTGTTTGGATGAGCTTCTTCAAAAAGGATATGGTCTGGGCTCTGGAATTTCCCTTTTCATAGCAACCAACATCTGGTGAGCTATTTCTTCTGCCTCCTTCTCCATTAAGATTATGTTTTATCCTTGTTGAGTTTTATGAGCTTGGTGTGTTTGCTGTAATCTACAGCAAGTGACTTGATACTTTGGGTTTGTTGAAGTTATATATTTCCTTTCCAGTGAAAACATTATTTGGAAGGCGTTTAGTCCAACAACCATTAATAGTGGAAGAGGTGCTGAATTTGAAGGTGCTGTTATTGCTTTGTTCCATTTGCTGATAACTCGAACAGACAAGGTCCGTGCTCTCCGAGAGGCATTTTATCGACAGAATCTCCCAAATGTGACAAATTTGCTTGCTACAGTCTTGATTTTCCTGGTTGTTATCTACTTCCAAGGTTTCCGTGTGGTATTGCCTGTGAGATCGAAAAATGCACGTGGGCAGCAGGGTTCATATCCTATCAAGCTTTTCTACACCTCCAACATGCCCATTATTCTACAGTCAGCTCTCGTGTCTAACCTTTACTTCATCTCCCAGGTACTACTTTTGTTTTTGGCGGTTAAAGTTTAGTTAATCTATCAGTCTCTTTAACTTTAATTTTCGTTTTTCCCTACAGTTGTTGCACAGGAAATATAGTGGAAATTTCTTTGTGGATCTTTTGGGTAAATGGAAGGAGTCAGAATATGGTGGTCAGTCTGCTCCTGTTGGTGGGCTAGCATATTACATTACTGCACCATCAAGGTGATTATATTCACATGCTTGCTTTTGGCCAATCTAATTGCGTCTGTGTTTGTTTGATAATTTGGTCACCTGAATCCAAATATTTATCTCCTTTGTAAGAGATTTTCTTAACATTGTTGTTTCTTGCATTGCAGCCTGGCTGATATGGCAACACATCCTTTCCATGCTCTTTTCTATCTCGTCTTTATGTTGTCAGCATGTGCTCTTTTCTCAAAAACTTGGATTGAAGTTTCTGGTTCTTCTGCCAAAGATGTGGCCAAGCAGCTGAAGGTAATCTACCTCATTGTTCATCCATTTTTATTATCCATATTTTTAGAAAATTCCTTGTTGGTGATGTGTTTTGAGTGAGAGTTATTTTTTGAAGCTGCAACTCGTTGTGAATGTGATTCCAATTGTTATTACTTTTTGCTTTGGATTGTATTTTTGTTCTTAACAAGCACCGGTACTTACAGACCAGATACCACGTCTGCTCTTTACAGAGAATAGTTAATTGTCAAATTGGAAGTTTGGATCTGTATGATCACTAGGATTTGTATTATTTATTTGTTTGTGTTTTGTGTGTAAGTATTGTCACTGTTTCTGTTGCATTATCTGGGGGTGTTATAGCTGATTGAGCCTGGGAATTTGCTAGAAATTCTATCTCCTTTTTAGATTAAATCTTTGTCTAACTACATGAAATTGGAAAAAAAATTCTCATTTTTTTTTACCTTCTTTACTCATCTGACTCAATCACCACTGCTGTATATTTTCTTCTCTTATAGTGCATTGAATAGTTGAAGCATCCGAGAAGCAATCCCATTGATTACCACAATGAAATACTATGTAGATGTCTTGTTATGGGTTGTCAGAAAGAAGCTTCTATAGAACGGCTATACAAAAGTGTGGCATACTTGCATGATTTGTGTTTGCACTTGTCCAGTGCAGCATGTTCACTGCATGATACATTCTTATGGAGTCTATGCTTCCAGATTTCCTTGGCCAAAACACTAAAAAGTTCCTTAATTCAACTTCACCTTTTAAAATTTTTAAGATTTTTTAAAATATCATGAGATGCTGCTTTTTCAGATTACCGTGACCTAAATACTAACAGATCTGAATTATTTGATCGTACTGATGTGGTAGAATATTTGCCAAAGTCATATTACATAAATCAGAAGATTAATGCATTAAATTTATGTGGATAAAATTGGAACATTGATATAATCAGATGACACATTTCCTTCACTGTTTAAAGAAATTACTGGGCGTTGGCATTACTTGCAACACCCTTCTCTTCTTTCCCTCCTACCACAGGCGCTTTACTGTTTTCATCAACCTGACCATGAACTTTAATTGTTGCATAGCATAATCTATGATCCTAATTTGTATTTCCATACTTTTTAACACATGTTTTTACGGCTAATTTTTATGTTCTCACAGGCGTATGTCTTGAGGGCACACTCCTGACATGTCTATAGATTTAATAGTTCTGGGCCACACTAATTTAGAACAATGACGTTCAGGACTTTTTCATCTTGCATTACATTATTGTTTGCTACCTGTTGTGCTGGACATAAGTTTCCAAAAGTGGATGGATGGTTCTATTGGGTTTACGGTATCCATAATATCACATACATGAAGTTGTCTTACGTTTCAGTTCGTTTTGGTGCTATTTGTCTGCCTCTTATGCTC
>JAOQMR010000005.1:24693409-24704684 GCA_027563865.1 Erythroxylum pelleterianum
TATATATGCATATATAAAAGAATACCTCATAATATATTATTAATAAGTCATAATGTTAGTACAAAAGTCACATATGTTCATTGGCATAGGGCATACTACTAACAGACTCTTCTCAACTTTAGAGGGTTTAGTGCAATCATCAATTATATGTCAATCTATTTTCTGAATCTACCTATTGATGGCAAAATATAAATCAGGTACTCAGAATAATCACTCATGTTAGAGCATTTATGTAGGTAAATGAGAACATGTTCAATGGAGTAAATTGGAGTAGTACCATTGAATTAACCAAAAACCACATTTATCTTATGATTGGCCATTAAAAAATTTTTATAAAAATTCATTGTACTTATTATTATAATCAAAGATAAATTTGAACATTTATTTCTATGCCATCGATAACATAAGTTAGCTGCTTCTGTAACAAGCCATTAATCATATAAATTACAAAGTAGTGGACATTTATAATAATTAGCCTATAGTTGGAGTTTTTAAAATTTATAATCGTAATTATATTGTCTTATCGTTTTGATTTTCTCATAGCAAGAATTTCAAAAGAGTTTTTAAGTCTTTTTTTAACCTTAAAGTATTATTACCTAAATAAATGTTATGAGAAAATTATATAAAAGGTTGAAATATAGTTTTAATAAAATTAATATTATTAAAAATATTTACCTTATCTATGTCTAAAATAAATAGGGTTGAGTTTACCAAACTTAACAAAGATTCAAAATTATTGTACTTCAACTCAAATTTGTTAGTTGCAATTTTTGTGGATACTCTTTAACTTTTTATTCATTATCATCCCTAATAAACATTCTATAAGAGCACAACCTCATCGAAACATAATTAGTATTAGTTACTAATAATCTTACTATTTGGTATAAAATATTTTTAGTGAGAATCCTAATAATCACTTTATAACCAAAAAAAAAAAGGAAAGTATTTCTAATGTCGTAGAATGCGCGTAAAACTCTCTATCAAAGCTCAATAAATATTTTAGTGATTTGACATTTGTGCTTTAAATAATCGCAGACTGTTTACAACACAAGGTGGTGCAATTTCCTCCTCACGGACATCACAACTGTCACTCGCCCACTGACACCTCAAACCCCTTCCCCATGAATACGCTCTGCGTTGGGTTGGTCCCACCACTAATCTCTGTGCCACGTCGCTTTTCTTTCAATTGATAAACCGCCTCTTCCCAATGTTTTTGAATGCAATACCTAAACTACCCTCTCCGTCTCCTGCTCCTGCCTCCCTCCCTCAACGGCTACGTAATAATATCCTACGCCCTAAAGGACTAAAAAAGTCTTTGAAAGTGACCCTATGTTTCTCACTCTTTGAACACTTGCCCAATCTTTGTCCTCTTTTGATCTTTTCATAATTTTATGCCATTTGGATCATTTATATTATACGTCGCTGTCGTTTTTAGTTTGATTTTTAGCAATAAATTAAATATATATATATATATATCAATAATAATAATATATTAAATAATTTTTAAATTGTTAATAAAAATAAATTTTAAGAATAAATAACTTGAAATTAACTTTTTTATTTAGTGATCAATATTTATTTTTAAATTTAAATATATTTATTAATAATTACAAAAATTAAATAAAAATTATTAAATAAAATTAAATTATGTATAATTCATCTTAATAATTAATTTTAATTAATAATTAAATAATATATATTTAATTAATAAAAAAAACATAAAATACAAATTTAAAGAAACTAATAATAAAATTAAAAATTAAAAATTAAAACAAACAACATAAAAAAAAATGGAAAGCAACAAGGCGCTCATCCTTGAGCTTGAGCTCCAACAACTTTTTGCTTCGTCTTGGCTCTCTATATTTTCATTAATGGCTATAGCAACTAAATTGGAGCTCTCCAAAGGATGTTCTCTATTAATCGAGCAGAGCCGAAGAACAAGCTCAGATAGGAAATCATCGCTTTGATGTCATTCCAGAGATAAAAAAGTTTAGATTTTGGTCAAAACCAAAGATTTTTCTTGGAAGTTTCTTCTGTGTTAGGTAAGCGGAGGATATAACTGGTAGCTTGTTAACTGACTTTTTTCTCTCTCTCTCGTCGGTGCTTATTGCAATAGAATATAATCATTATTTCCTTAACTGGGTAGTTTGCTGTTTCTCCTTTCCGTGTGGAATTTCCAAATAATTTTCTTCTCGATCCTAGATTCACCAAACTATATGCTAGTATTAAAGGGTTATATTTGGCTTTCGTTCTACGAGCAAATACTGTTGTTCCAAGTATGCGAGCTTGTATGAGGCTTTGGCTTTGTTTTCATTCTGGTTTTTTTCCTCGGTATACTATGGAATCCAGTTCCTGTTTTTTATTTTTCTGTTGATTTCTTCGCCTTCCTGCGATTCCTTGACCTGGTTCAGATTTATCTTTGTTCGTTTCTATCTACTCGTTGATTCTTTCATCCGGTGAATCACCATCTCTTGTTTGTACCTCTGTTTTCGTGTTATTTTATAGCTCTTTAATTCTGCCTTTCTTGTTTGTTTGTTTGTATACACCAAGTCTTTAACGGTTCTTTCTTCTCGTTTTGGAACTTGGTTACAGGCTCAGATTTTTAGGGTTCGGAATAGGAGGCCGGCAGGGTCGGTTCTTTCTTTATTAATATTACGAGAATTGAGTTGGCTTGAAGAGAGTTTTATTCATTTGGATTTGGGAGGTATGTTAGACTTACACTCTCTCTCTCGGTACAAGTGACCTTTCTTTCTATCTACTCGTTAGTCTGTTGTTGATTGCCATGTCATCACTAATCAATTTCGAACTAAAATTTTCACCCTTCTATTTATGGGCATTTGGTATCTCGCACTCCTTCCGGACAGTCCTCATATCTCACTATACTGCAAATATTGAACTTAATTTAGATTTTGTTCCTATCTTCACTTTATATTTTCTTGTCCTACGTTAAGTGTCAGATTAGTTCCTTGTCACCTGGGATGTCTAGTGTAATGAATTACTAGTGTAACGAAAGGAAGACAAAATGTTACGGGGCTTTGGAGGGTGGGATCCGCAGTAGAAGGAATAGAGCAGTAGGGGCGGTATGTTTTTAATAGAGTTCGCTGTGGTGGTTTAATATATGCCCATGTGTGTGACTGTGCAGCAGCCAGCAGGGCAGTTCTTGAAGTTCTGATTTTCATGTTCACATGATTTACACTTAGTATAGATATATGCAGAGTGGTTAGGAGCATATGTTAAATCATCTGACTACAGGACCACCTGATTTCAGGAGCTTTAGGCCTTGTGGTCTTCAACCCATTTAGATACCTAAGAATCCCATGTATGGTTCTCATTTCTGGAAAGAAAAGGGAGGATATTTGAATTTTAGAGAAAGGGTTATTAAGCACTGACCTCAAGCTGGCCCTAAGCACGACCTTAATTAATATAGCTAGGCTACTAGCTGTCATTGTTTCATTTAACCTTTTTAAAAGCTAAACCAGTTTCCTTGTATTTGGGCTGAGGAGTACGTCCTGATCTGGGCTATATGAGAATCATATTTTGTTCTCAGAAGTCAAATGGTATTTGGAAATGATAAAATCCATTCACATAATGGTGGGTTATTGACTTGCTGTTTGCTTTTGGTGCCTTGTGGATCTGTTTGTCTTTAGGAAGGGTAAATGGAATGGTAAGAATATAAGAGAAAGGGGAGGATTTTTCTGCAATCGTGAGACCCCTGTGGGTATGTGTTTTGCAGTTGCAAGTAGAAATATATTTCTTGTATTATAAATTCCAGAGAAAACGTATTGCACCTTAGACTATGCACTTACTAACATCCTTTTGTCTCTGCAATCAAGAAGAAAAAGATCTGATTAAAAAGTTTCGGCTGTCTTATTTGTTATGCTATGCCATTAATGTTACATTAAATACTTACTGTAATAATTTTTTCCTTGTCCACAAATTAGTCTTTTTAAAGTTGTCAAAATTATTGCAATAAATCATCACTTTTATTTGAAGTTCCTTTTGACTAGAAATTCGGGTTGGAGCACCTTGTATTACCAACCCTGTGTTACTTAATTTTGTCCACATATTTGTGTAGGCCCTATATAAATACGTGGATGAGATTTAATAAAACACGATAGGAACTTGTTAATTGGAATAGAGGATCTGATCTCTAGAAATTCATCTAATCTCTAACAGAATGACTTTTGCTTGTTAACTTTAATGACTTGGTTTTGTTAATTTATTATTTTTCCAAGTTGCTTTGTTGTTGTTGAGAGATAGAAACAATTATGAACATTTTGGGTGAATTATTACCAACATGAAAAATGTAGAACCAAAAGGAGTGTTTAGACTCCTGATTAAAAGATAGCTAAATAAAGAAAAAGTTCTGTTTTATGCAAGCTGTATTTATTTATTTGGTACGTCACACAAATCAATAGGTTGGAACATTTGACCAAACAAAATAGTCTTTGGAACTAAGTGACAACGGTTGTTGGTTCCACCAAGTAGTATCTTTCACCCCACTTGACTTCATTAGAGCTGCAATTCTCATTCTCATTGTGCACGTAGATGTGGTTTGATACTGCAGAACAAGCATGGACAACTACCAACTTTACATGCATCTTTATGGCAGTCCTTGGCTTAAGTTTTTTTCAGCTTTATGCTCTTGCTCATCTATTGTTTTTCTCTCTATTTACCCCCTTTTGGCCTTTTTTTTTCCACTTTTAATCGCATGCAAATTTTGAACTCCAAAAGTGGAACAATTAACAAAAGGAACTTCTTCCCTCCATCAGTGGCCTTGATATATGTGTTAAAGCTATCTTTTCGTTAATGCCCTCGTCATCACCGTCATTGCAATTTTGCAGTTCTAAAATTTCCATTATTGGTTGATCCGATCATCATCTTCGCCATTTCTGATAATATCTGCAGATGGCTTCTACAGAAGCATCCATTTTGGCTCCAAAAAAGAGTAAATTGGGGCGTGCTGTGGCAAAAGTTCTTCACCTCAGATCAGCAACTGGGATTGCTCCCTTTGATGCAGTTCAGAATTTCAAGCGTCAAGAAAAAGTTAATAAAACTGAGAAGCATGTGGGGAAGGTGATAAATAATTGGCCTAAATCATTCATAATGGATGATCACGACGATGAAGAAGAAGAATTACGCAGTCGTCAATCCATGGAAGCTCTTGTAGCAAAACTGTTCTCAAGCACTTCATCGGCTAAAGCAGCATATGCCCAATTGCAGTATGCTCAATCTCCTTATGATGCAGAGGGGATTCAAGCAGCTGATCAAATTGTGGTCTCCGAGTTGAAGAAGTTGTCAGAGATGAAACAATGCTATGTAAAGAAGCAGTTTGATCCTTCTCCAGGCAAAACTATCCTCAGAGCTGAAATTGGAGAACTGAAGAGCCTTATAAAAACCTATGAAATGATGGGTAAGCGACTAGAATCTCAGTTTAGGCTCAAGGACTCGGAGATCCTGTATCTTAAGGAAAAATTGGAAGAATGCCAGAGGCAGAACAGATCACTTGAGAAAAGGTTGAACCAGAGTGGGCGGTTAAATATGCTGGACAAACTTACCCATTCAGGTTCAAGTCCTAGCCATTTCATTACCGTTCTCCAGCATACGGTGAAATCGATTCGAAGCTTCGTGAAGTTATTGATTGATCAAATGAGATCTGCTGATTGGGATCTTGAAGCTGCAGCTGCTTCAATTGTTTCAGATTTGATCTACTCGAGAGCAGATGACAAGTGTTATGTGTTTGAATCCTTTGTTTGCAGGATAATGTTTGAAGGGTTTCACTTGCCCAGCTTTTCTCATCCAAGACAGTCATTACCGGAGCAAAAGAATCAGGAGCAGAACTTTCTGAGGAGATTCACAGAACTAAAATCTGTCAAAGTAATGGATTATCTTGCCCAGAAGCCAAAATCAGCATTCGCGAAGTTTTGCCGGGCTAGGTACCTACATCTTGTTCATCCAAAGATGGAAGTATCATTCTTTGGAAATTCAAGGCAAAGAAGCCTTTTGGATTCAGGTGAATTCCCAGAATCCACCTTCTTTTCCTCGTTTGCAGAAATGGCAAGGCGAGTTTGGCTTCTAAATTGCTTGGCCTTTTCTTTCAACCCTCAAGCCACAATCTTTCAAGTACAGAAAGGTTGTAATTTCTCCGAAGTGTACATGGAGTGTGTTGACGAGGAAGCTCTGTTCTCGTATGAAAACCCGCCGGAAGCCGACCCTCCGGTAGCATTCACGGTGGTTCCCGGGTTTAGAATTGGTAAAACAGTTATCCAGTGCCAGGTCTATCTGTCGCGAGTTCCAAGAAAGGAGTTGGACCCACACCATTAATCAAAGTATGAACTGGACGGCATTTTTGTTTTTGTGAAAGGAAACCGCGTGTGGAATCTTTTCTTATTGTTCATCATGTTATGGAGGACATCGGACATCCTCTGCAATTTTGTTAATATTAACTGTGCTTGGGGTGGCTTCTTGAAGTTTTTATATTGGGCTTTTATGTTTTCTTTTTGTTGTATATATTTATTATTAAAAACCATTGTTTGCACTGGGCCTCAATTCTCTCTTATTTCGATATGGACTTGTATCTGGGCATCTCTGTTAGATCAGTAGACAGGAATCTGTGGACAGGACACCCGTCCTTAATTTATAGAATTACTGTAATCAATACAAAACCAAATGTGTGTCATATAATTTTCACTTTTTGTCAATTTAGTTCTAAATTTCTGAATTTCTGAATAGCCACTGGCAATATACGTATTCAATTATGATAACTAAATTTTGCATTAATAGGAAAAAAAATTTAGCTTACAAACTAAGACTTAGGGGCGGTTAGTTTATACGGAAAAATGATAATAAAAATGAGAATGAAAATAATCATTATAATTATGATAATTGGTTAGGACGAAGGAATAATTGCCATTAATAGTGGTTGATTTGTTGAAAATCTTAAAAAAATATTCTAATTTTAATATGTTCTATTTAATTATATTTAATTTTAATTTTAATTTAGTTAATTATATTTAATAAATTATGTATATTCTAATTAATTACATTTAGAATATATTAATTTTATTAATTATATTTAACTAATTATATTCTAATTAATTAGCTTTAATATATTCAATTTTTATTAATTATGTTTAATATATTCTAATTAATTGTATTTAATTAATTATATTATTTTACTAAAAAAAGAAAAGAATGACTTTCATTTTTTATATATTTAGAATATGGAGTAATCCTCAAAATTTTAATATCGAAATACTGTTAATGTAATGATAATATAGAACTAATCGACATTTTTCATTCTCATCCACGTTGATGTTTCACACTCATTAACTAAGCACCCCCTCACATTTTTTCCACAGAACAGCAATTATGAAATGACTGTGTGATTAAAAAAAATACCAACAATTAATTTCATCTACTAATATTGAGATTATATACGGTAATAAATGATTTAATCTCTCTCTCTCTCTCTATATATATATATATATACAAGAATGCGAATAAAGATATTAAAGTACGGAATTTATAAAAGTTTGATTTCAATATTAATCTTACATCCTATCCATATTTTATTTCCTTATCGAATAAAGATATTAAAGTACAAATTTATAAAAACTTTGATGGCAGTGTTAATCTTACATCCTATCCGTATATTATTTCCTTAAGGTTCATATTATTGACCACTCTTTTATCTTTTCTTATACTTCTTTTTTGTATTTTTTAGATCTTAAATATGAGTTCATGATACTATTTTTTAAAAATCATTTTCATGTTTCCTCTTGTAAGCCTTTTCAATTGAATTTTGTAATTCTTAACGTGTTTACATCCTTCGTCATATACTTCATCAATAAAATCTACATACATATCTCTATAATATCAAAATTCTTTCTTAAAATTAAAATAAATTTAACTTTGAAGTTGACATATATGGTGGATAAAATTTTAATTATCCAAATTATGTGATTTATGCATAGGATAATTGTTAAAAAAATTATGTGTTCTATTAATTATAAATTTATAAAATACACAATTTTTCTAAAATAAGCTGAAAATAGTATAAACTTTGTATACTTGGTACTTAATTTGGTCAAATTGTATTTATAGGTTATAATTGCCTTCACGGATTAAAATGAGAAGAATTTGGATGAAAATACAACATAAAACGAAGATTTGAAGTAAAGAAGGGATACACAGTCATGCATTAGCCCATGTACTTCTCTCAAGCCTGCAAAATCGCGAATTTTGGGTATTTTGGATTATACTGAGTCTAGTACATGGTCATGTATCTCCTAAAACCCTAAAAGTTACTACAAAAAGATGTGTTCAAAGCCAAAATAGAAGGCAAATGTTCAGACCTTTGGAGACTTTGAGAGGTGATTCAAGGGTTGATTTTCATACAAAGAAATCATTAAAAGATCCAAGAGAATACAAGATCAAACGTCTATCTTACAAAAACATTTGATAGTAGATAAAAAGGAAGATTTAGCCAAAAAACGATATAGAAGGGGCCTGTTTTGATTGGTACCGGTCAGTATCGTCGGTATTCAGAATATCGGTCATATACCGGCCGGTACTGAAAATTTTAAAATTTTCGTCAGTTTTTCTACAAAAAAAAGTTTTCATAAATCCCCCAACCCACTCGACACTACTTGCTACTCTTCTTCTTTCTCTCACAAACTCACACTCTCGCTTTGTTAGAAATGAAATTATTAGAAATTGTTGGAATTTGAAAATAAAATAGTTGAAAATGCAATTATTTATGTATATTTAATTATTTCGTGAATTGTGAATTTGTGATGGTTTAAATTGTAGATTGTTGGAAATGAAATTGTTGATTGTTGGAAAGAAAATTGTTGGAAATTTGGAAATGGAAATTGTTTATGTATGTTTTGTGATGTTTGAAATTTTGAATTGAAATTGTTCAAAATTGTTGGAAATTATTGGGAATGGAAAATGTTGTAAATGAAAATTGTTTACGTATATTTTGTAATGATTGAATTGAAATTGATAGAAAATGTTAGAAATGAAATTGTTGGAAATTGTTGAAATTTAGAAATGAAAATTGTTAGAAATTGTTGAAAATGCAAAATTTTATGTATATTTCATTATTTTGTGAATTGTGAATTTGTGATGGTTGAGATTGTTGGTTGTTGGATATGAAATTGTTAGAAATTTAGAATTGAAATTATTTATGTATGTTTTGTGATGTTTGAAACTTTGAATTGAAATTGTTCAAAATTGTCGGAAATTATTAGGTATAGAAAATGTTGGAAATGGAAATTGTTTATGTATATTTTGTGATGGTTGAATTGAAATTGTTGGAAAATGTTAGAAATGAAAATTTTTGGAAAGTGTTGAAATTTAGAAATGAAAATTGTCAGAAATTGTTGAAAATGCAAATTGTTTATGTATATTTCATTAATTTGTGAATTGAAATTTGTGATAGTTGAAATTGTTGGTTGTTGGAAATGAAATTGTTGGAAATTTGGATATGGAAATTGTTTATGTATGTTTAGTGATGTTTGAAACTTTGAATTGAAATTATTCAAAATTGTTGGAAATTATTGGGAATGGAAAATGTTGGAGATGGAAATTGTTTATGTATGTTTTGTAATTGGTTGAATTGAAGTTGTTGGAAATTGTTAGAAATGAAATTGTTGAAATTTGGAAATGAAAATTGTTTATGTATGTTTTGTGACATTTCAAACTTTGAATTGAAATTGGAGAAACTTGGAAACATATTGTACGCTAAACTCTAACCACTTATACTAAGACTTATTAATGTCCATTAAAAATTGTAGAAGTAACTTATATATTTAAGAACCAAGTATAGAGTGGTGGATATAATATTATGGTTTGTTAGAAATGAAAAGAAGATTCAAAGTTTTAAATAAGAAAAAAATACTTTCAAAGAAGTTTTATCCTTCAACTTGATCCTTATGTTATGAATATATCCTTCAATTTGATCCTTATGTTATGAACAGATGTGTATGAACAATTGTATAAGATATGTCATTCATTATTTGGTGATTATGTAAATCATACCCTTCAACTTGATCCTCATGTATGAAACTTTGAATTGAAATTGTTCGAAATTGTTGAAAATGGAAATTGTTTATGTATGTTTTGTGATTATTGGAAATAGAAATTGTTTATAAATGTTTTATGTAATTATGTTTGTTGAATAATTAAATTGTTATTTTTTGACTTATGTTGAATTGTGTTCGATGAAATTGAATTGTGCATGATTTATGAGTTATATTATATAAGATAGACATGCGTATTGTGCAATGAAATTATGTATTCTTTATTTTGATAGATGCATTCATTTATTTTTACAGATAAATGAAAGAAAGTTCAAATACTCCTTATCAAGCTACTTCAGGAAGATACAATGATTCAAATTGGGCTCATGCTGCATTGGTTCCTAGTACGAGAAACCATACTATTTGCTTATTTCGTAGCAAGCATTTGAAAGGTGGATGAATAACCCGATTAAAGAAGCATTTAGTTGGGGGTTAAAGGAGACGTGAAACCCTATAAAAAGTAAGTCATGACGTGAAATGACAGATGAAAACTTTACTTGAAGAATATCAGCATGAGAAAGATAGAAGAGAAAGGTTGAATTTTGAAATTGGTAGTGGAAGTTCGTTTGCTAGTTTTCGTGATGATTGTGGAAATGTTGAAGGTGGTCGTGGTAGTGGTAGTGCTAGTGTTCCATCTCAGGCCCAGCAAGAAGTGAATGTTACACCTAGAGCTAATACTAGGAAAAGAAAAAGGCAGACGAACAACTCCTAGAGCATAACCTTCAATTTGTAGTGCAATGCAATCAAGAGATGCGACTCACAATGTCGATATGGCAGTAGCTAGATGGTGGTATGATACAGACTCATCATTCAATACTTCCTAGTTTTACTATTATCAGCATATAGTGGATGCAATAGCCTCTTACGGTCAGGGATATATAGTTTCTTTGATTGATGATTTAAGAGGTAAACTTTTGAGTTGCTTAGTTTCAAAAATTAAAAGTTATATGGCTGAAAGAAGAGTGAATTGAGCTACTTTTGGGTGTTCAATCATGTGCGATGGTTAGACAAATAGGAGACAAGAGCTTATTATTATTATTTTGGTTTATTCTGTAAATGACTCAATATTTTTGAAGTCTATTAATGCATCTTGTTGGACCCCGCTCTCGAAGCCCAACTGCCCTGGGAGGTGAGCCCTGGCTGATGGCCCATTCCCAAGGCGCTGGCTGCTGGCTGAAAGCTAATTC
>JAOQMR010000005.1:24714184-24726059 GCA_027563865.1 Erythroxylum pelleterianum
CAGAATTGCAAAAGTTTGCAATTCGAATTTTATGTCAATGTGTGAATGCAACAGGCTGTGAACGGAATTGAAGCACATTTGAATTCATCCATTTCAAGAAAAAGAATAGATTGGAGCTCAAGAGATTGAATGACTTGGTCTTCATTCGTTACAATTTAAAGTTTCGGGAAAGATATGTTAATATTGATCAGGTGTTTGATGTGTGTAAGTTTTAATAAATAACCCTCGTTAATCCGTAAGCGCACAATTCGTTAGCGTAGTATTAAGGTGTCGATCCCATGATGAGGGACAATCTAATCCTAAAATTTAAGGCCAGAAAACAATATAAAAATTCTAAGTGCACGAAACTAAAAAGAGAAATTAATTCAATCGATCAAATCAAATTAAGATTCAATCACGGAAATACTATTACTAAGCAATTGCAACACACCCAAGAATCCACCTAAGGAAAGTACCAATTGAGAGAAAGAAAATTTTACCTATCCTTAATGCTAACCTAACTGATTATGAATTATTGGATTATTGGTTCTAGACAATCCTAGGGTTGATTCCTCTCTCTCGAGTTATAACCATTTACCCTAAATCATAAACCCTAATCAGATTATAGAGGTCACAATCTCTCAATTTACAACCTATCATTAACCCTAATTAGTTCTGAAGTTCTCTAATAAACTACCGGAAACCTATGCAAGATCTCTCTTCGCACAATTTACTGATTTGATTTAATTCTAATTCTATTAAATCACCTAACTCTTATTAGCTCAATTTAATTGTTTTTTCATCCGATTCACCCACTTAGTTTATTATCAAATTATGCAATCATAGAATTAAATCACAATAAATCCAATTAACACATAAATAATCAGGTTTCATTAATTCAAAGATAAAACTTCGTAAGTGAGTTTAGAACATCTTCAACATTCAAAAATCATATCATCAAACTGTTATTCTTATTCTCTATAATAATAAAACTGAAAATAAATAGGAAATACGATCTGAACCGATGATGGGAGCCAGTGACGTTAGGAAACTCCTGATCCGGGAAGTAGGTCGAGTCAACTTCTCCTCCTCTTCTCTCTTCCTGTTTCTCTTTCTTGATCTGTCGATGAGTTTTCTCTAGGTTTCTCAAAAGCAGCTGATGTAAAAGCTTCTTCTGTCTCTTTGCCTTATTCTTTAAATATCTTTTATGTTTTGAGCAACCCTAGTTTTTTCTGGGGCCCAAAAGGTTCAAAAAATCCCTTGAAATTTGACGTTTTTTTAGTGTCATGCATCTACCCAACGCAGGCCACGATCGTAGGCCTCATCTGAGCTTTCTATCATGATCGTGGCATGTAGGTCACGATCATGATAGAAAGCTTCACAATCGTGGGCCATGTCCTGGGCTTCTATCACGATCGTGGCATGTGGGCCACAATTGTGGGCCAACTCTGGTACTTCTATCACGATTGTGGCCTATTGTGCCACGATTGTGGGCTATTGTTTCGGCTCGAATGTCTCTAAAACTTCTCTATTCTTCGATGTTGACCTTGAAACATAGACAAATATATAAAGGTACGCCAAAAATATAATATTTAAGCTCAAAGACTTGCACTAACCCATAAAACACTTAAAACATAAATACTTAACAAACTAACACAATTCTAACCTAAACACATACTAAACGATTGAATTAACAAATAAATACATTTCAAACTAAGCCCTAAAACACGATGCAATTTACACTTATCAATTATCATTATTAATTTCGATATAATTTCTTATAATTTTCTAATAATTAAATTTTATTATTTTCTAGGAGTCTTAATAACAAAAGTAGTTTAATAGATCCAATTTTTATTGATAATATCGATGTTTTGGCGAATTGAGTTTCTGAGGTTTTGATATGGTTGGGAAAGTAATTTCATGTCATTTGGTTCATTGAATTTGGATGATAATGATAATAAGGCTCCTCTTAATGATGAGTATTTTGTAGCAAATGATAACTAGGGCCAGTGTAGTTATAACAAGTATTCTTTCGTAGATGATTAAATGAAGTTCCAGGTTTTTGTTTTAATTTTACTTATGTTTGATGTATATGTTAAATTCTATATATATAATGTAATTGTAAATATTTTTGTTATAGGTTTCACTTCTACTCGGTTAATTCCTCATCGCGATTTTTTGTCGTAAATTGTAATAGGTTGAGAGTTAAGGATACTTATTATTCTTTTTATTGGATGTTTTGATGTAATTAGTATTTATTATATGATGAAATTGTAATATTTTAAATATTTTGTATTGTTCTTAATTTTATATTTGTATGATGATAGTTGTCTTTTTTCTATTAATTGTGGTTATTATTTATATATGAAATATCTGAAAATTATTGTTATTTCATATTAATTGTGGTTATTATTTATTATTAAAATTTTTGGAAATATGGTTGATATAAAATTATAAAATATACAGTACAATTATACATTATGACAATGAACTTTTTTGCAATTTAAAATAAAATCAAAAACCATTTCATAAATTTAAAAAATTATCCGAAACGGCATCCTATGTTGACTGGTATTAATATAATATCATACTAAAATTCAATTCAGTATCAAATCCATTATAGTATTGGCAACATTGCTTTAACGCACCACCTTCACCCCTCTGCATTGTCGTTTGGGAGGCTCTCCTCTCCAGGTTGGTGTCTATACTGAATGTACCATTTTCTTCATTCTTTCAAGATTACATGGCCTCGTAAAACATATAGAAACGACATGTAAAAACAAAGAAAGTGAAGCTACAGTTTCTATGTGGGATTAATGTTTAACACTTAAATTAAGTGAGAGACACGTTTAGGAAGTCAATAAATCAGCAAAGTCACTTTGCAAGGACAAGAAAGATTATGAAGGCCCGCAGGGCGTAGCTCAGTTGGTTCCGGAGGGACAGATTTGCTCCAAGGTGCAAGGTTCGAATCCCACGGTTTGCAGTGTGGGAGCAATATTCTTGAGTCCCTTGTGGGCTTTGAGGGTGGGCTCCTTGTAGGCCTGTGGGTTGCTCACCTCCCCCTTAGCGGACCGCTGAGTACCTAATTTACATCCTCCCAGTTGCTTCGTCGGGCCGAGATGTAGGGGGCCCTTTGAATTGGAGATTCAACCTTTTGCTCCAAGAAAGATTACGAAGCTAGGCCACTTGGGCCTACAATTGGCTTACTGTGACATTGGTAACTTATAGAAAAAAAAAAAGCATTTTAGAGTCTAGCATCGAGAAGTGAAATCACGAGGACGCCAAGCCAAACGTGGTTTATTATCCTAAATTTTTCAAAGAGCAATTGAATATTTATTACAAGTTGGTTTCTTTAAAATGAAGGAAAGTATCACACTTCACACCATAATTCCCTTCTCAGACCGTCAGTCTCGCTCCCAGTCCTAATGGCTCTGTCTATGAGGCAGAGGCGACCGCCGGCGTCCGATCTGCCCTCGTCCTCCGGCGACCCGTATACCAAGATCGACAAGCCGGAAAGATCAGACGGCAATGAAGAGGAGCGAAATAAGGGACTAGGATGGTTCCTGCCATTGTTTGCTCTAGGAATGTTACGGTACATGAGCGCCACTTCAAACATTGTTCACGACTGCGACGAGGTTTTTAACTATTGGGAACCTCTCCATTATCTCCTCTACAACTCTGGTTTCCAAACGTGGGAATACGGGTAACTATTGGAAAGTTGTTCTTTTTGAACGGTGGTGGATTTTCTTGTGCTTGTTTGATAATCTTAGCATTCTTTCTCTTTTTCGCCATATCTTCATTCTATTCTAAATGAGTTCAATTGTTTGCAGTCTAAGACAGTTTCTTTTATGATTATCGGTTTGGAGTCGCTCTCACTTTAGTGTATTGAGTATTGGAATTTCCTCTAAATACTGTGAAGATTTACTCTTCTAGTGATGTCCGAGTCACAAGGATAAAATTTCGATTCTTTTCCAGGAGAGAACCCTTCATATGAGAAAGTTGCTAAATTCAGCGCAAGAAGGATGCTCTCGATTCTTGCTCTTACACTAATCTTTTAGGAATAATTGATATTAGTAGATAAAACAGAGGAATTGAAAAAAAGAGAAGGAAAGCTGCTTGTTCGCAAGATTTTCTGAATTGTAATACGATCTCTATCCATCAAAATTGAGACAGATGTCCTTGATTAGATTAAGTGTCGCTGTGAACTTCTTTGTCTACTGAATCCTGATTACTCTTCTGTTGGGCTTGCTAATTCTGTGTAGTATTGTTCAACTGAAGCATTTTTACTATCAAGAGTTCGTAGATCTCTGTTTTGTGTTCTTTATAACTGTAATTTACATGCTGCTTGCAGTGCTCAATTTGCACTTCGGTCCTACTTGTACATTAATTTCCATGAGTTAGTAGGCGTGCCAGCTTCATGGTTGTTTGGCGAGGAAAAGGTACTGCTTTATCATAGCATTGAAATACTCCTTTGGGTTTACTCCTTCATGTTCTTTCTTTTAGTGTGTTACCAGACTGAATATTTGGTCTTATCCATGTTGTCCTTTTTCTTTTACATTTCAGGTGAGGGTGTTTTATGCCGTACGACTCTTCCTTTCTCTCATTTCTGTTATTGCAGATGCCACTTTGGTAGTAGCTCTTTCCAGGAAGTATGGTAAACGTCTTGCTTCATATGCCTTGGCCATGCTATGTCTAACTAGTGGTTGCTTCTTTGCTAGCACAAGTGAGTAGACATTTTACTATTTTATTCTTTATTGCTTTCCTAAATGTGAGTATGTTTCTTCTAAATCTTATTGATTCTTCAATAAGTAATTTCACACTGTTGCAATTATGTCCTCATTACGTAGTAATAAAAATTAGTTTGGTATGAGACTGCTTACTATCAGATGTGTAAAATTCTCACATTGATTAGGAATAAGAATTAAAATGTTTATATGCAAGAATGATCGTGTAACCCAATGCTCTTTGAAGATATGAGTTTTCTTGCATATGAACTATTCCTCTGCCTCCAAATTAGAGATTAATATGAAAAAATTAATATGGTATCAAAGCCAACCAAGTCCTTTGATGGGCTTTCCCACATATGTCCAGTCATGTGGACACCCCTAGTCTTGCAAATTTCACGCGCTTGATATCTGTTCTCGGATGTGAAGTGGTGTATTAAATATGTTAAATTCTCACATCGACTAGATAAGAATTAAGAATGGTTTATATACACGAATGATCCCATAACTAAATGCCGTAAGGTTTTGAGTGAAGATACGAGTCTTCTTGTATACAAATCATTTCTCTGCCTGTTGATTGGATATTGTTATGAAAGCCTTGACACTCACTACGTTCTTTTTCATGTTTTTATCCACTTCAATGTCATTTTCATTGCTTTTTATCCTTGCTAGGTTTTTTGCCTAGTTCGTTCTCGATGTATGCCATGAGTCTCAGCTCAGGATTGTTTCTTCTTGAGAAACATGTGATGGCTGTTATTATTGCTTCGGTTGGCGTAATCCTTGGGTGGCCCTTCTCGCTGTTGGCTTTCCTACCAATTACTTTCTACTCTTTGGTCAGAAATTTTAAACAAACATTAGTCGCTGGGACAATCACCTCACTTTTTATTCTTGTAAGTCATTTGTTGATTTTTCCCATTGGACAATTGCATGTGATTCGTATGTTAGGGACTATAAGTGAAGAGGTAACAATATTTTATTAAGTTGTTTGTGCTTTTGCTCGCTATGATTCACATGGTTTAATTCTTTCCAGGTCCTTTCAGTACTTGTGGATTACTACTACTATAGAAGATGGACATCTTCTGTTTTGAATCTTTTGCTATATAATGTCTTGGGAGGTGGTGAGAGCCATTTGTATGGAATTGAAGGATCATTTTTTTATCTGAGAAATGGATTTAACAATTTCAACTTCTGCTTTGTTCTTGCATTACTATTTGTGGCTATTTTGCCAATTGTGAGAAGGAAGTATGCTCCAAACCTGCTAATTGTTGTGTCGCCTCTATATATATGGCTGGGATTCATGTCTTTGCAACCACACAAAGAAGAAAGGTTTGCTTGATTTCCTATTGAAAGGCCTATTATGTCATTTCTTCCATTGTCCTCTTTAACGTTTAACAGTTCTCCTATATCTGTACGAATGGATGATATGATCTTGAAGCTTGAACACTATTACTCCCAGATTCTTGCTCTCCATTATATTGTTTTTCTATTTAATGTTTCTGCTTTTCAATGCATACTGTGTCAAAGTTATATGTACTTTATGAACCTCCAAGTCCAGCTTTGTACCTTTAAAAATAAGTCTTGAGAGTTGGAGATTAAATTACACACAGACATGCACACAAGACTTCTACAATTACAATCTTCTTCAATGATACTTAACTCATCTGGAATAGTGAATTGCTTGTTATTAACGTGGTAACAACAATTTTGATGTATGACTATCTGACCCTGAATGCTGAATATGTCCTTTTCCATGTTTTTGATGATATTGAAATTGTTTTTTGTTTTTTGTGAAAGGGATGATATTGAAATTGTTGATACTAGTAACGTTGTGATTCTTGGTCCGAAATTGCTATTAGAAGCTAATTTTTCTCATTATGTAGCCTCTCTTTCTTTCTCAAGCCATTTCTAATTTATTGAATAAAGCTGATATTGAGCTTAGGTGCATCCCTTGTTTCTTGTATTGTGGAGGAAGTTTGGATCAAAGCATATGATGATTTATAAGTTTTCAACTCTTTTCGCAGATTCCTTTATCCAATATATCCTCTTGTTTGTATCGCTGCTTCAGCGGTCATTGAGAGTTTTCCAGATCTCTTCCGAGACAGATATAATCCCTCTGACCAATCTCTCATGGTTATGGTAGGCTTTTCTTCTGGGTTCTTTTCTATCTCTTCCTGTGATGTAGGATGGACAGAATACAAGCCAACTATTTGGTAAATAGTTGGCATGTATTCTGCTGTAACTTATATTCATTATATAAGTTATGTAAATAGTTGGCTTGTATTCTGCTGTAACTTATATTCATTATATAAGTTATGTCTATAATGCTGTTGAAGGCTTTTTAACTGTGCTGAATTGAGGATTTTAGGTAGATTTTTTAAAATAAGGAATTGAAATAAAGTATAGAGCTAGAAATCACTTGTAGGTTTGTACCAAGAACTAGGAATCACACCTAGGATTTGAAACAAACAACACTATTGCAATCACACCAATAGGTTTCTAGAAATCACTTCTAGATTTTAGGATTCACTCTAAGAAAGTTTCACTCTTCATAAATAAGTCTATTCTTCTTATTACTTTAACGTTAAAAGCTTTAAAAAAAATACAGAAAATGTCATGAAACCATAATCCTAATGGAATGGGAAAACCCACAAAAGTTCCAAATAAAAATATGACCCTATTTAATCATGATTTCTATATTCCTTTCTAGTCTTAAAAATTACTAAAGACAAATGAAATAGAAATAATTTCATTTTCTAACAAGGAAAATCAAACTTTCCTTTTTTGCATCGGCCTGTTTCATGAGCTTGTTATTTGTGTCCCTTTCTTATGCAGATAGCCAAGTTTGTTAGGCCGTTGGCTCTTAGCCTCATATTAGGTGCATCTCATGCTCGTACATTTTCACTGATTAATGGTTATTCAGCTCCAATGGAAGTTTACAAGATTTTGGAGCATCATGATGATGTAGAAACAGGTATGGAGACTCAGTGAAAGGAATATTCTTTTTTGAGAAGAGTTTTAAATAACTTTGGTTTTTATGCCTTCTCACACTACTATAGCTGCACTTCATTTTATTCGCCAACTTGAGATTAGAGAATAAAGTAATAATTAGCATATGAAAGTAGGAAGTGGCAGTTGAAGGAATACTTGAGACTTGTGGAAGTAGAGAATAAAGGCAATTAATAGCAGATTAGGGGAGAAAATAGTAGGTGAACGACTGCTGAAGACTAGGGGTAGACATAGTGACAAAATTGGATGTTTAACTTATAACTTTATAGTACTTAGTAAGCCTTTAATATCAAGACAAAATACTAAGATACCAAAGGATCACAACATATTGCTATTGACAGTTGGAACATTTCTGTTGGTCACATCTCTCTTATTGTGTGAAGGAATATAAAGGAAATTTATTTTCAGGACTGTTAAGGGTGCATAACCAAAATCTACATACTCTTGGAGATGATCTTTTTCAACCTAGCTTCATTGAACTATTTCCACCCCAAGGACTTATGGTATCCTTTTGTGGTGAATTAAGGACATATTACAAACTAAGCATTTCATCCTTGGTTTTCTTGTAAGTTTTTGTTAGTAAGCTTGGTTTTTTCTTATTCTGCTGTTCTTCAAGAGCTTAATAACTATGACAGAGATGTGTTGAATAGATCTGGACTGGAAAAGGAAAGGAGTATGGAAGTGAGAACAGTACCAAAATGAAGTGGAGAGGATTATCAGGGTCTCATAATATACTCTTCTTTTCGTCATAATATTTATTAGATTTGCAAGTAGTCCTGTTCTTGTTGTATGTTGAATTAGTTTTACTTTCTATAACACTAATTATTCTAGGATATTTGGTTGCTGTTTGCTTATTTGATTGTAGAGATGTCTTGAATAGATCTGGACTGGAAAAGGAAAAAAAATGATTATGGAAGTGAGAACGGTACCAAAATGAAGCGCAGCGGATTATCTGTGTCTCATAATAAACTATTCTTTTTGTTATGATTTTCATTAGATTTGCAAGTATTCCTGTTCTTGATGTTCCTTGAATTAGTTTTACTTTCTATGACCGTGTAATTATATTTGGTTGCTGTTTGCTCCTTTGATTGTGGACGTGTGTTGAATAGATCTGGACTGGAAAAGGAAAAAAAAGAGGATGGAACTGAGAACAGTGCCAAAATGAAGTGCAGAGGATTATCAGGGTCTCATAATATACTCTGCTTTTTGTCATGATTTTGATTAGATTTGCAAGTAGTTCTGTTCTTGTTGTACCATAAATTAGTTTTACTTTCTATAACCCTGTAATTGTTCTAGGATATTTTGTTGCTGTTTGCTCCTTTGATTATACTGCAACATTTCTTTAAGTGATGAATTTGTGCTAGCGATACCGAGTACTTCAGAAGGAAACCGTTCTAATTCCATTCTCTTGTATTTCAGGTTCTGTTCTTTGTGTTGGAAGTGAGTGGCATCGTTTCCCTTCGTCATTTTTCGTTCCTAATTATGTTAGTGAAGTTCGTTGGATTGATGATGGGTTCCGAGGTCTTCTCCCATTCCCGTTCAATTCTACACTTGGTGGGACTGCTGCAGCTCCTTCATATTTTAACAATAAGAACAGGGCATCAGAGGAGCAATATGTAATTTATTTTCCCTTGTGCTATCTTTTCAGCTTTCTACAATCTTTTACAGTATGAATGACAAACGTTCACGTTACAGCTCAATAATCTTGAAGCATGTACCTTCCTTGTGGAGCTTCAGCTTAATCGACCTTTCCCTTCTCGAGGAAGTGACTTGTCAATTTGGGAGGTATCTCTCTTTCTCGCTATTGCTATCTCTCTCTTTGTCATTGTCATTGTCATTCTTCTAAATTTATCATGACAATGCATATTGCAGCCCATAGCAGCATTGCCTTTCCTTGACAGGGAGCTCTCACCTCCCATTTACCGGTCATTTTTCATCCCCTTCAAATGGCACGAGAAGAATGTGTTTGGCATGTACAAGTTGCTTAAAAGAATACCAAAATGACATGAAAATGTTGCTGGATGCCGGCCACTTCATTTAATATGACGAGTGTTAATTGCCTCAGGCTGACCCTGATCTGGTGTAAAATTCGCAACTGGTTAGCAGACCATGATCTCTACGTATTTTGGACTTTTTATACCTCAGCAATTCTACAAGGTTTTAGTTGATTCAGTACTGACTTTCAGTACATTTTGGTTGCTATAGCTGGAAGTACGTTAGTCTATCTGAGACTTTAATGTAAAACTTGTTCTTTTGCGTTAACAAAAGCTTTCACCACTATAATTCCTAAAAAAAGATGGCTTTCAACTATAGAAGGTTATTTGATCTCATAAGCAAAGAATAAGTATGAGAGTAGCTTTGTAGAGCACGTAGATTTATGCATGAATACATGTCTGGATCACAAAAAAGAACCTCAATTGGTTAATTTCTTGTGTAGCTAATGGCCGTTTGGTGTCATTTTGTTTTTCTCTGTTGTAGTTTTTTAGTTTTTATGTATATGTTTTTTTCCTAAAAATATAAAATTGTTTGGTTGAGTTTTGTAATATAAAAATTAAAAATAAAAATTTGTTTAGTTGAGATTAGTAATAAAAATAAAAAATCGTTTAGTTTTATCATCTTATTTTTATTTTTGTAATTATACTCTTATATTAATAATTTTATATAACATATTGTATATTTAAATTAATTAATTATCATTACAGTTAAAATTAAAATATATGCAAATTAAATGTAATTAAAAATTATACATTAATTGTATATAATAAAATTTTATAAATTAGAAAATTATATTAAAAAATTCTAATCATTAAAAGATGTTCATCATATTATAATTTTTGTAATTGCTCACCAGCTTCCAAAATCTCCACCCCTGTAAACTCCTCATCATAGACTAAGATGATTCTTCCATACCCATGGTACTGGTGATTAGATTTTATCTTCCACCGACTTCCAAAACAATCTAATTTATTAAAGTTCACAAGTCTGATTTTTGTTTCTGAAAGACAAAATAATTTAAGCTTCTCGTACCGGACAAACTCCTTCAAGGCATTAAGCTTTAAAGAGTTATTTATTCCTATAACATTCCAAACTAGAAAGGTCATGTAAAAATAATTTTACCTTTTGAGCTTTTCCTATTGCTCCAATTGCTTTTTCTAGTTTGTACTTGCTCCGTCTTTTCCCGTGATTTTCCACCTAATGCAAAAGATCTAGTTATTGTGGCCCTTGGGTGGCAGCCTGTTGCTAACCTCCTAGGGGATTTCCATTCTACAACTCTACTTTATTTGTAATACAATTATCCATTTTTGCCCCTCTCTTTGTTTGTTGTGTTGTTATATTTTCTGTTACCAACCATATATGTTGTTGATCCTCAGCATTATGTTCACTTTGATCCCCCTTAGCCGCATAGAGCTGATTTCTATCTACTTGAATATCCAATTCCTGATCCAACGATATCCTTTTTTTGCACTTCAAGTTCTTTAGTTTATGTTTTCCCCTTTGTATTATTCTCATATATTCCCATCAATTCTCCGTAGTCTCCCCTGACAAAGACTTTCCTTGTTGGTTTCCATGTTTTGCCCTGAATTTGTAGGAAGGTTTCCAATGACTTACCATGACTTTATCCTCCTTTAGAGAATTTCCACCTGCTAACCTTAAGATGGGAATATAATCTTTCATCTCCTTTGAAATATCCATGCTCACACATAATCTAGCATAACCAACCTGTTTTCTCAATGTTGTATTCTCATCCATGTAAATTGGTTTGTCCAAAAAGCTAGCTAGCAAGCTTAGGCCCTTAGTGGTCCAATATTCCAATGGAATATTGTGGATGTTCACCTAGAGGGATATGTTCTTTACTCTAATTTTCTCTAGTTCCATACCAGGCTGCCAATTTTGGAGAAATAATGGAAACTGTGAAATGTGTCATGGTCCTTCTTCCATCACTTTTTAAGCTTATCTTTTTGTGCTAAATGTAAAAATGTTGTCGTCATTTTCTGTTAGCATTACCTCTTGTATGTCTCTTCCTTTCCAATTTCTTTGAACCCATGCTTATACTACAGGAAATGACGAGTGCTTATCCATGATGAAGAAGCCAATGATAGCTGCTTCCCAAGTTTTTACTCCCTCCTGCAAGATGTCAAGACATGGGGCCACCATCAACTTCC
>JAOQMR010000005.1:24729477-24740198 GCA_027563865.1 Erythroxylum pelleterianum
AAAGTAGGCGAGGATCATTGTAATTTTAGTTATTTTATATTCTTAATAAAACTTTATTTTTATTTAGTTTTGATATGAAAATTTTTGTGAAATTTATATTTTATTTGGGCCCCCTATTTTAAATTTCTGGCTCCGTCACTGATTGTGAAGATGTTAATTGGAGACAAACCATAGCTTAGGCTAGCATCGTCAGGTTTAGAGCTAAGGAAGTTATAAGGGTCCTTAGAGTTGCTTTTAGTTGCATAGTCTATACCATGTAGATGGAAGGAAACACTAGGATTTTCTTTAATTTGGGCAAGGATAAACACCCCTTCATAAGAAATACCATATCCTAGAAGTTATTTTTTCTAGGCTTTATACATCATAAGTTAGTGAAAGCATAGCACGAAATTGATGCATATAGGAGGCAAGTTCTCAAGCTTCTTAGAACATAACATGGTACTCATGCTAGGTAATGGAGGGATCTTCAACTATATTCGTCTTCTCTACTTACGATCATAACTTTCTTTCCCTTATAATATTTCAGTTGGTGAGTGCTTTGGCAAGCTAGGAATAGTGATTTTTCTTATGACTTATGCTTATAAGTTGTACACTTGATTCACATACCCTAGGGTTTTATTATTAATCAAATTTTCCATTTTCAGAAAATGATTGTTTATTAGATAGATGTTAACACTAACAATTAATTTTTAAACACCACAAAATTAGTAATTAGTTCATTTTCATAAAATTCAACATATTACACTCAAATTTAATAGAAATGTAAGCACAAAGATAGGCATATATATATATAAATGTACATTCTCGCATAAAATGAGATCATATAGTATATCTTTTCTTAAACACAACCCTTTCCAACTACCCAACCTACAATAAAACAAGATCAAATGATACAAAAAAAACAATTTATAGAATTGTAGAAAAGAAAATTCATAACCATATGATTATGAATCCTTACACATAATATATTATGCAATTTTGAGCTTAAAAAGATAATCACTCCATAAAAAATTAAAAATCTAAGAACTAAATTAGTTTGAACCTTTTTTACTAGCAGTCATTATCTTTTGAGTGTGCACCGGATAAATCAGATTTTCATTCTTAAAAATCCATAAATAATATATAACATGTTATAATTGAATGCAGGGGTAAGTTGTAACTATTTTCAACTACAACTGACAGATAACAATTACACTCTTAGCTTGCCAATTTCGAGAATTGCTTGTTTTTATTTTTAAGATAAAAAATTTGTTTTATAATTTTTATTTTTGATTTTGATTTCTTCTTGTTTTTAAGGATTAAGAAAACCATAAAAATTAGTTTATATTTTTTGTTTCTATTTTCCATAATATGATTTACTATCAATTAAACATATAATACGTAATTATTTAATATACTAGTTATCAATAAGAACTATAAATAATTTAATTAAATATTATATATTTAATTAAATAAAACTATTATTAATATGAATTATGAATTATTTAATTTAATTTAATAATTAAGTTAAATAAATTAAAAATATTTATTAGTAAGTATAATTAAACCATCTTGAAAACAAATAGATTTCAAATAAAAATTGATTTAATAATTAAAATATATTTAAAATAAAAATTAATTTTTAAATAAAAATTTCAATTTTAAATTATTTATTTTACTAAAATATAATAATTTATAAGAGATTAAAATATATTTATTTTATTAAAAATAACTTATGTTTAAGTTTTATTTAATATACAATTATTGTTAGTAGTAAAAATATAACTATGTTAACATTAATAACCAAACAAAAATTTTTTATTTGAAAGAAAAACTGAAACTAAAAATATAAAACAAAAAAACAAAAGTTATAACAAAAAAAGAAGTGGAACCAAACTATAACTATTCAATTAAATAAAAGATAATGTTATAAGAATAAAAAGTGAAAAAGTTTATTTTTAACTTTAATGTTTTAAAAAATACAAGTAAGATCTTAATATTGTTGTCATTCAAAATGACTCGTAAAGTTCCAAAGTCATCCAAATTTAACCATAAATTAGCAAAACATTCATAGAGCCAAGGGTTTTTCAATTAGGGTTGGAGCACCCTGTTCTACTTAGGGTGATCCAACCTTGTTTCGTTTAATCTGATCCACAACAGGGTGCTCACATAAATGTATAGACCAGATTAAACGAAACAAGATTAGAACTGATTAATTGGAACAGAGAGCCTAATCCCGCTCAATTATATGTTATGTGTTAGTATTGACATTTCATTTCTATTAATTTTTTTAATTTTGAAGTAGAATTTATATTACTATGCAACTTTTACATAAGTTTCACTCACTTAAATTAAAATTAAATCAATTAACTCTAATTTTATATTAATTCAAATAAACTCTAATTAATCATAATTTTCTAGTTAAAGTTAGAGATGTCAATGGACTGTGGTGGCCATAAAAAAAATTCCAAAATGAAATCATACAAAACGACGTCGTTTTGGAAATAACAGTCGAGTCAAGAGTCAAGCCAGGCCAGCTTGACCTTGACCTGTGGCCTGGTCAAGCCAGCCCGACCTTAGCCTGTAGCCCATGACTCGTGGCCCGGTTAGGCTGACTATGGTCGGCCTGTGATCAGGTTGGATCTTTTTTGATCTCTCTAATTTTGCAAAGACGGACGAGGAGGATGTGATTGAAATTTTTTAAAATTATGTAAATACTTATTCGGTAATTAATAATTATATTAAATTTTGTTAAATTTAAATATTTAATAAATTTAAAATGTTAAATGAATATTTTAGTGTTAGTGTTAGGGAAAGTTTTACTTAAATTAAATGCCTGTGATTTAAAATAAACACTTTTTTCTTTCTTAAATAATCACCTTTATAATAGAATTAAAAATTCGCTTTTTACAAAATAAAAGCAGCAGATTTCACGTGTCGTGCTCTGAATGGTAGTTCAAACTTGATTGATTTACTCCAGGTCAGCCACAGCACCCCCAACCATTTACCCCATCCGCCCCGTCTCGCCCTCTCCTCTTTACTGTGTGTAGTATACTTTGATCTCTAAACAGAGAGACGAAGAGTGAGAGTGCAATCGGTGATGGCTTCAAACAAAGATCGCGAGAACCTCGTTTATGTCGCCAAGCTTGCCGAGCAGGCCGAGCGCTACGAGGGTCAGACTTTACTCATTTTCTTTTTGTGCTTCCACTCTTCTGTCTCGTACACTCGCTGACTCTCTCTCTCTCTCTCTCTCTCTCTCACTCACTTTATATTCATCATTTTGTATATATCTTTATATCTGTGGATGTATTAATTTTCACTATCATTCTAGATCTGTGAGATTTTCGGGTTATTTATGGATTATGATTTCTTAGTCTTTACTCTTCACTTCAGCCAACAAATCAATGCTTTTTTTTTTGTTTTAACCTGAATATAATATTTTGGGATTTTCTTTTTGTGCTGCTTCATTTTGAGTATTTTCATCTTTTCTTCTTGAATATTAATAGGTTCGCTGTTTGTTTATGGAAAGCTTCAAGTTGATCATTTTTGCAATGTCATGGGTTTTTCTAGTTAGTTGTGAAATCAATCAAGATTTATATAAGTTTTGCCTTCAGTATAAATTTGGAAAACAGAATGCAAAAAACTAATATCCTTTTCTTTCTTTGTGGGGAGTTATCATATTTGTCAAGTTTCCTAACTGCTTGCAGGTTCCTACATGAGAACTACTTCGACTTGAACTTTACTAGATTTCTCGAATATCGAATCTTTCTTTGTATTATTTTGTGTAGAAATGGTGGAAACCATGAAGAAACTTGCTGCGCTTCATATTGAATTGACCGTGGAGGAGAGGAACTTGCTGTCGGTTGGGTATAAGAATGTGATTGGTGCCCGTAGAGCATCTTGGAGGATTTTGTCTTCCATTGAGCAGAAGGAGGAGTCCAAGGGAAACGAGATCAATGTTAAGAGGATCAAGGAGTACAGAGATAAGGTGGAGTCTGAACTAACAAATATCTGCAATGATATTATGGTAATGCTCAATGAGCATCTCATACCACATGCTATTCATGGTGAATCTTCTGTATTCTACTACAAAATGTAAGTTATGTATTTTTCTTATAAAATTTTCGATTATTTTATCTTTAGTTTGGCTTTCATATGCTTTTCTTTTGAGTTTTAAGATTATTGTTTGTTTGGTTGCAGGAAAGGAGATTATTTTAGGTATCTGGCAGAGTTTAAGTCGAGCCACGAGAAGAAAGAGGCAGCTGATCAGTCACTCAAAGCATATCAGGTGAATTCTTCTCTAACAGTCTGATCAAATTATAGAATTTCTCATGTTTATTTCTTCCAGGTTCAGTACAAACTTTTTTACCATATGGTTTTGAACTGTTCGAGGCCAACTTCTGTTACTCAAATGTGTAATTTCATTCCCTTAGATTGTACCTGATCTGTTAACATGTTCTAATGGAAGATCTATGGTGTATCTAGACTGTAATCTACTTCCACTTGATTATTAAATTATAGTCAATGTTGCCTTCCTTACACATACAATTACTTATTATCCATAGTAATACCTCATTAATTAGAATTTGTAGTTGATTCTCATCGCTTGCAGCATGCAGAATTCTGGTTTCTCTGTTGTTTCTATAATCACCTTTTCCACAAGGTCACAGACTGACGTACTCCACATTGTTCCATGTTTTTATGGACTTGGGTTACCTAATTCCATTTCCCACTCCTTTATGGTGGCCTGAGTTTTTGAGGGCTTTACCACGTCCCCTCTTTGTAGTTCCACTATTCAAAATTCCATTTTTCCTTTTCTTTTATCTAATTAATCATCTCATGCTGATAAATTACGCTCTACAGTCATCGTAAAACTTCCGTGTTCCCTTGGCCAATTATGAATCTTTCAATTCATTTGGCTTTCATGTTCAATGGTTTAATTACCTATTGAGAATTCCCGTGTGTACAATCTGGAAGCTGAGGAAAGATGTTTGACAGCATTAGTTCTTGTATGCTTAATGGACATGTTCTGAGAGTCCTTCATAACAGCAACCCCAACCAAAGTTTGAAATTTAAGACCATAGCTTTTACTAATCCTTTTTCTGATTCGTAGTTACGCGGGTGGTTCTGTTTATTTAGCTTTTGGTATGGGGAAAATGCAAAGTCTAACTTATTTTTAACTATGTAGCTTTCTTCTTGTACTCCACTGTGTGTACTTGAGTCTAAGTTAGGTATTCATACTTGTTTTCCTGATGTAATTATCATTAACATCCTCCTCTTCCAAGTTCTTTATTTATTTCTTATACTGCTTCTTCCTCAAATATATTCATTTCTGTTACAATGTTTTTCTTTTTACATCAGTTAACCAATGCTAAAAGTCATCTTGTAATTTATTCTGCTTGTATTTTCTTTTGGAATTTGCAGACTGCCTCGACTACTGCAGAGAGTGATTTGCCTCCCACCCATCCCATTAGATTGGGGTTGGCACTTAATTTTTCAGTCTTCTATTATGAGATTATGAATTCACCTGAACGGTATGCAGAGTTTGACTGCTCACTTGAGTTACAATAACATCATCCTAGCTCTTATCTTCTAAGCTCTACTGTCACTTAGGGCATGCCACCTTGCAAAGCAAGCATTTGATGAAGCTATATCAGAGCTTGATACCCTGAGTGAAGAATCCTATAAAGATAGCACCTTAATTATGCAACTGCTGAGGGATAACCTTACTTTGTGGACTTCTGACATTCCAGAAGATGGAGGTATTTAATAAATTGAGTCATTCAACCTTCCAAAGGGTGAAGCTTTTGTATTCTATATTATTTTCTACATCACAATTTGGGTAGCTGTTCATATTATATTTCCTCTAGATTAATATTAATATTTCTTCTATAGAAATTGGCATTTCCATCAACTTCCCAACATGTTGGAATCGTTTGCTTGATGATCACAAATTAAATAGAGGAAATATGAAGAAGTTGCATATTTGGCAGGATTTTAGTGAATGCAATTACTGTTTTGTTACATGAAATCTATGTTATTTTTTCTCACTTATAGAGACTAGTTTTAATCATAGAAATTAAGTTGGCTGAGTTTATGATATAGTTATCCATTGAATGAAATGTATTTTTCTTGATTGGCGTCGGGCACAAGTTTTAGTCATATACTCTAGGAATAGTAATTCCCCTACAGCAGTAAAGAAATTGTCTACTACTAGATCCTGAGGATATAGGAGCGTGTCTATGGTTGTACTTCAATAGTTGAATTTACAGATATATAGATGCAATTTTGCTTAACAATGGTAAATTTTTCTGGATAGAAGACCAGAAAATGGAAAATTCAACTAAAGCAGGTGGCGGTGAAGATGCAGAGGTGAGGCTCTTACCTTTTGGCATATTAAAGTAGTTTATTTTCATATCTGAATTTTTCGCAAGCATCTGAATCTAAAGCAAATTCTTTATCTATGTAGTGAAGGAGGAGCCTCGTATCCACATAATGCATCATCATTATGTGGATATGAGAAGAATGATTTGTCCTCAGCTTTGGGCTGCTGTTGATATTGACAGTCTCGCTCTTGTTGTAACTTTATCTGCTGCTGTTAATCTTTTTAAAGCACCTGAATACTTGCAGGAATATTACATGCTGGCTAATGATATTGGTGAATCAAATACCCTTGTGAACTTGAGACTCTTTTCTATGTTTTTTCAAGCGTGGAAATTATTCCTTTTTATTAACCCTTAAAATAAGATAAATAAAAATAAAAAGGAAAATATGAAAACTTATTTAAAGAAAATAATAAAAATGAATAATACAAAAAAGTAAGTGACAGTTTTAGTGTAAGAGGGTCTCCACTCTCTCTAGGATTCCTGACCAACCCCTTGTTTAGTGACCATTGGTTCTTTCCTCTTTCAATTCCCTTTGTTCCCGCCATCTTTCTAAAACATTGCTTCTTTTCTTTTCTTTTTTAATATAGAGCTAGTCTCTTTATTATCAATCTTTAATTACTCCTTCCCTCCTTCTGAAACTATCATTAATTTAAATCTCTTATGTCCTTCTTCCTCCTCCATTCCTACTCTTGGTCTTGGTCTTGGTCTCCTTCTGTTGCCCTCCTTTGAAGTACCACTAACTTCAGCTCCTTCTGCATATTTCCCTTCTTCATCTAATCTTCCCTTTACTATCCTCTCTTACACACTTACCTCCTCTCTCTTTGAAAGTATTGGAAATCTCCTCATTTCAAATCCTCTACCCTATCCTCAGGTTCCGTCCTCTCCCTCAACTATTCCCATCTTCAAATTTTCAAATGACACTGCCTCTCTCTTGCTCCCAACTTCTCCACAGCTCCCTCAACCTCTATTAAAACTTTCTCCTTTACCTCTTCTCCTAAGGTTTTGGAATTTGGTAGTAAGTGATAGAGAAATTTCTATAAAGTTGAAACTAATCTCTAAGGTCATAGATTCCCTAATCATCTCCCCTCTTATTGATGTATTGCAAGCTAGAGTAGCTAAATGGAAAACAACCTTAGTGGGAATTTTTTTTTGGATAAAAGATCCTCTTTTCCTTCAATCAAAGTTGGATAGGCTAAAAGTGGACTAGAGTAGATCTCCATAACTTAGGAATGTTACTTCCTATTTAAATTCAAAGATATAGCTAGGATGACAATGGTGATTGAGTCGGGTCCAAAACATTATAGAGGGAAACCAAAGTTTTTAAGGAAATGGAGTTTAGGTACAAGTCTTGATAAAACCTCTCTATGATCCATGCCTCTTGGGATATGTTTTCATAACATCCCATTAGAGTATTGAAAAATTATGGGGACGAGTTATTTGGCAAGTGCAAAAGGAAAACCATAGAGGTTGGATGAATAAATAACAGCAATGGGAAGAATAATATTTGTAAAGGTGTGTGTCGAAGTTGATAGATATGCAAAGCTACTTGAATCCTTATTAATTCATACATTGGGGGATGAAGGATAACTCATAACAACTTAATCCCCCAAAACTAGATCAACCATTGATGCAAAAAATTTGGAAGCTAAAAATTAGCACCCTTACCAAATCATGTATTTCAATGAAATAACCTTTAGAAAGACATCAAAGAGTTAGTTATAATCATTAATGATCCATAGATTGTTCTAGGAGACTTCAACTTTATTCTTCATCCTTGTGAAGCTTAATGACTAGTAAACAATGGAAGAAAGGTAAATAAGGATCTTACAAACTTCTTACGTAATTTTAGGACTGTTGGACCTTACATACATGGAAACTTATTTACCTGGTCTAAGAAGAAATAAGGTAACTCCCATATAAGAAAAAAAAATTAGACAGGGGACAATTAAAGTTGGATTGGATGGCAAAGATTTAGAGCACAATTTCTTAGTTTAACAATCTTAGATTCTGATTTCACTCCACTAAAAATTAGAATGGATTAGTATGTAAGAAAGAAGCTGTACAACAAAATGACTCTAACATTTCAACACCAACGAAAATCACTATTCATCCCATACACTGTTCATTTTCTTCTTAACGAAAACAACAACATTTTCTTTTTCTTCTCGTTCCTTTTTCCCCACTTAATCACTTCTAAATTGTCTCTTTCATTTGCAACTTATCTAATGCTAATAATACAACATTAGTTATATAAATCAAACCCAGAAAATTTTCAATATTACTATTCATCATCTTCAACCTCCGACTTCCGATTTGCAGAATTTTTTTTCCTTTCTTTTCTTTTTATCTATTCTTACACATCATTAAACTCCTTAAAACACTACCCTTCTTCATACTTAACGTTTCCTTCAACTTCCCGAACAATACTCACGTCTACGCATATATTGAAAAAAAAACAGAGCATAAGTATATCTATATACCTCAACGTTACTGCATATGTATATATATATCAACGTTTAAACCATAACTGAACACGATTAAAAATACTTACTTATTTTGATAGAACTCCAACACTAAGTGTACCTATAACCTCGGTGGATGAAGCAAACCAGAATAATCAGTACCAAGGAATATACAGAGCTGGTTTTGTGTAGGAAGAACATTCGCTGATGGGTTGCTTATTTAACTACCATCTTTCCTCCACGCACGAAGCCACCTCGCAGACACCAGGTAACGTGTGGACATGCATGTTTTATGTTTAAACCAGATGTTACTATGCATGTAAACCTCGTGCCATATTGCCATTCGTCCATTCATTTCATTATTATTATTTTATTAATAAATTATTCTTGTTAAATAACCAAAAATATTGTTATGATTCTTATAACAAAAAATACCCAAAATTTCCAGAAAACTTCCGAAAATTCACCAAAATTCTGTCATAAAATAATGACTCTCAAATTAAATTTTCAAAAAATAAACAATTCACCAACAATTTCTAAAAATATTCGAAGTATACAAAAATTACTAAAATTATATTAATACAGTCCGAATCAATCCAAAGTTTCATTAAACCAATTTATCCGGAAAATGCCATGAATGCATGCCAAAATACTTATGCACAATTAAGCAAATATTTAATAAGCAAATAACGAACATAATTCGTACTAACTTCTTTTAATATTCTAACCTCTAATTTGGGGAGTTACAAATATGTCAATTTCGGTTTTGGAAGATGGAAGAAGGAAGATGGTTCATCCAATGCACATCTTTCTTCTTTAATCCAATGAATGCTAATAGGTTATATGCTAACATTAAAAGATAACCATTAAACTATTTAATAGTAAGTTCATAACTTCATTTAATGATGATAAACCATAATAGAAACCATATTTATTTAGCAATTTAATGTCAAATGTGCAACTGCACATTCAGCCCTAATAAAACCAAAATTGCTCCTCCTTTCTTTAAATTTTTTTAAATATAATTAATCTAATCAATTACATTAAACCAAAGTCTATCCCATTTCTAAATGAACATTTGGGCTTCTAATTAACAATTAATTAGTGCATGCCCAATATTCAATTATGGGCTTTTAAAACCTTCATTTATATTTCTTACTTAGCTTGATAACCTTCCCTGAAGCCAAGTGGGGAATCTTAGTGGACTTTGATAATTCAAGCTCCAATAAGCCTAGAATTAATTTAACCTCATTAGAATTAATTCTAGCTTATTAGCTAAATGTCATTCCACTAAAGACAATTAGTTGAACTCTTGAATTATTAAATATTATGAGAACACATATTTTATGTCCAATTGCAAACCCTATTTAGAACCTTATTATAGTCATCCGCACAATAAAGGGTAAAATTACCATTTTGCCCTTATGTTGGTTTTTTCTTCTAGATCTCCCGTTTTACTTTATATGGTGATTAACACACGAGATCTCATCTTGGTGTTAAGAATTGATGGGTAGCTAGTCGAACAAACTACTGGTGCCAGTTTATTCACCAAATTTCCTTAAAACATCCAGAAGTGATGATATCACTATAAACTCTTTTATTTGAGTGAATGTTCCCTGATACATGTTTCAATTAATAATTCCAACATGCAAACACTGGACTAATACTCTGTAAAAATCTATTCCGATCATATCAAGAATTATAATGAAACACATACGAGTTTACCACTCATCAAGGTTGTGGTCCATAATAAGCGAATGCTTAAGTTGTATGTTTTAAGATTAAAGTAACGACTCACTTTATTCTTAAAAACATATTTGATTCCAGATTCATTTAATAGTGCCATTATCGATAGTCAACTACTATCATGATATGAAACTCATCATTCCCTTGA
>JAOQMR010000005.1:24756641-24766688 GCA_027563865.1 Erythroxylum pelleterianum
CGAACCCGAAGAGTCGCGAGCGATACAGCCATAGCCAGTGAAGGACCCATCCACAGAAGTAGCAGCGTCGACATTCAGTTTCACCCACCCAAGGGCCGGTGGTTGCCAGGGCAATATCCCCTCTCCAGGTCGCGGGGAGTCAGCCACCACCTGTGCCCTCAACCAATATTGGAAATCTCTAGGTACCATAACCACATTAATTTACTAATGTATCACGTTACAATTACATACGGGGACAATAGACGTAAATTTGAGGAAATAAAATGTGAGGAGAAAAAAAGATTATTAGTAAATAATGTACTCCATCCGATTCATAATAAGTGTCGTTTTAGATATATTTTAATTATTTAAAATAATTATCATTTTTGACTTTGTATGCATGTTTATAATTTTACTTACAAAATTAACCTTTAATTTCTCTCACATCTTAATTACACAGATTATTTTTTCAAGGCACTTTAACATGTAATTAATAAAGGTATATCAGATATTTCATTAATTTTCTTAATAAATGTGCATTCCTCTTAAACGAAACTTATTATGAATGGGAGGGAGCAAGAGATGTGATCTGATCCAGATGCAAAAGAGAAGGACGGGAGCGAACAATGAGAGCTGAAACTGAATGGAACCTGTTCGTGAAGCTGAACTGAAGCCCAAACAGGTCCAACAAAAATAAAAATAGAGACTTCTCTCTCTTTTTCTCCTCTCTGCTACTGTGAAAAACCACACACGTTCACATTCATTGCTTGCTTCCCTCTTTCATATCACGAGATCCCCATCTCTTTCTCTGTCATGTCTTCTTCATACACATATCTCTGTATATATTCTTCTTCTTCTTCTTTCACTCACTTCTTTCCCAACTCCATTTTCTCGCGTTACTGTTACTAACTCTATTAAAAATTGAGTTTATTTAGAGACTACTACCAACCCATTTTCTAATTCACAAAAAGAGGGAGAGAGAGAGAGAGAGGGAGGGAGAAAACTCGATATTGTTTGGTTAGTGAGCAAATGTCACATTCGGGGAAGCCTATTGACCACCAAAACCATCATCAACACCTGGGTCTCGATCAACTTCGCGACTCCTTAGCTTACCTTGAAGCCAACAAGCCTGATTTCCGGGAACTCGATTTGGGTTCCCCTGTTTCTCCTCTCCGAACACGAGGATCCGCCGCCACAACAACCACTAGCTCCAGTTCTAGCTCCTCTGGATCTGTATCGGGTACCCGAATCAATAGCCACGTAAGCACTCCTCTCAAGTCCAACAACAACCACTCTGGTGAGCTCTCCAACTCCACAGAAACCAGCCCCACCATCTCCAAGCACTCCAAGACACCTCACCACAGATCCGACCCGTTACAATACTCCGGTAGCTGCAACCATTCCAACCAAAGCTCAGTCAACTCTCCGCTAACTGTCAATGTGCTTCCCACCGGAAACATATGCCCTTCCGGAAAGATCTTAAAGACCGGCATGGGAATGAATCACCGGAGCTCGAAGACCGATGTGTTGGGATCGGGAACTGGGAATTACGGCCATGGGAGCATAATGCGGGGCGGCGGAGCTGCCAAATGTGGAACTCTTGATTGCGGCACTTCGTTAGTGGTCAGTGGGAGCAATAACGTACGAGGAGGAAACATTAGCAGAGGATGCCGGGGGTCGACTGTGGATCCGGAGGAGTTAAAAAGAGCTGGAAATGAGATGTACAAGAAAGGGAAATTTGGGGAGGCGTTGGGACTTTATGATAGGGCAATTGCTATGGCACCAAATAATGCGGCCTATCGAAGTAATCGTGCGGCGGCGCTGATGAATTTGGGGAAAGTTGTGGAGGCTGTGAGAGAGTGTGAGGAGGCTGTGAGGTTGGATCCTAATTATTGGAGAGCTCATCATAGGCTGGGTTCTTTGCTTATCAGGTGAGTTTTTTTTATGGGATTTTAATTATTTACTTATGTGTTCTAATTTCGGTTTATACGGCATGTAAGACAATGGGATTTATGATTTGTTCGTGGTGGTGGGTTCTATGTGAGTAATTGGAATGTTTGTCTATTGTCTGCTTGGTTTCATTTTTGATTTCCCTTGTTTGGCAAGTATAGATGATGTTTCGTTCATCTATAAGTGCTCTTTGCAGAATTCTTTCGCTTTCCCTGCTTGGTTTTGTCCTTCTGTGCATCACTTGGGTTGTGATTCTGTCAGCGGTAGATAGATGTGTAAGGCATTTATGTTCATGATTTATGGTGAAATTTGTGTCAACACTCGAGGGTTTCTTAAGTTCCTGAAATTTCGACTGGTTGCTTGCAAAATATGCAAGCTGAATGTTTCTTATATGCATCATGTTGACACTTGCTGTCTTCTTTTTCCTTGACACTGTTACTTATATTTTTATCTTGCTATTGGAATGTCTCTGTATTGTGATTTTGTTACTTCTGGTTCTGTTTTTATAGTTCTGATGTGGAGATCGTCGTTCCATTCATTTATCTCGATGTTTCTTCTCTGATGCCTATTTGCAGTTGGGTTCTTTGTGATTGCCAGTTCATGCCATTACAATGTTTTTTTTTTGGGTGATATTGGCATTTAGTTTGCTTTCAATATGTTTTCGTATTTGACTTTTTTCCAATTCGTGCACAATCTTTAAGAACCATTGACCCTTTTGTTGGGCTTGTGTAATGCCTTGTACAATTGCTGGTTCTCTATTAGGACTTCACAGCATGTTTTATGTCCATATTTTCAGCCTTGAGCTGGTTAATTCGCTTAGGTTCTTTGATTTTTCTCTTTATTAGTTTCAATTATTTTAGGTGAGTTCAAATTCGGTTTGTTTCTCCAAATTTGATGCAATTGATATCAGGATACACACATTTGACTTGTTTTGTTCCAGGCTTGGACATGTTAAGAACGCAAGGAGGCATCTGTACTTTCCAGGGCAACATCCAGATCATAATGAGTTGCAGAAATTACAACTGGTAGAGACATATCTGGCCAAATGTTCTGATGCTCGGAAAGTGAATGACTGGACAAGTGCATTAAGAGAGGCCGATGCTACTATTTCCTCTGGAGCTGACTATTGCCCTCAGGTAAATATATATGATTTTAGAAGTCATAACTTGGTTGTATGAAGGAAATTGTTGTGCTCTTTTTACTTGAAAGCTGCGATTTAAGTTGCAGAGCAGCTTCTCTGTCTTTACAAATGCAAGGCTGGATAGTGGAACCCTTTCTCTTCTTCTGTTGCCATTTCGTTATCTTCTGCATTTCTCATTTCTACTTTAGTCGCTGAGGGCTAAATATGTTCTTACGGAATTTACAGCTGATTATGTGTAGAGCAGAAGCCCTTTTGAAGCTTCATAAACTTGACGATGCCGAGTCTTGCCTATCAGATATTCCAATAATAGAACCATATACAAATGCCTGCACCGAGACAACATTTTTTGGTATGCTTTCTGAAGCTTATCCTTTCGTTGTCCAAGCTCAGATTGAGATGGCTCGGGGAAGGTGAATTAAGATTTAATACATTAAATCATTTCTTTTTGCATACAGAAGGTTTTGGGGAGTTGAGATTGAATGGATTGCTATCTTGCAGATTTGAAAATGCAGTGAGTGCTGCTGAGAAAGCTGGACAAATCAATCCAAGAAATGTTGAAGTAGCTTCGATGCTTAACAATGTCAGATTGGTGGCAAGAGCTCGTTCTCGTGGGAATGATCTCTTCAAATCTGAAAGGTTTACAGAAGCCTGCTCAGCATACGGGGAAGGCCTTAGGCTTGATCCTTCAAACTCTGTTCTCTATTGCAACAGGGCAGCATGTTGGTTTAAACTTGGACTGTGGGAGAGATCTCTGGATGACTGCAACCAAGCATTGCGTATCCAACCTAATTACGTAAAAGCCCTTCTTCGAAGAGCTGCCTCAAACAGTAAGGTGATGAACCTCATAGACACTCCACCTCTCCTAGTTGGAATCCATAATTTGGTGCACTGAGTCATGTACATTACATGTTACAGCTTGAGAGATGGGTGGATGCAGTGAGAGATTATGAAGCTTTGAGGAAGGAACTTCCAGATGACAATGATATTGCTGAATCTCTTTTTCACGCTCATGTTTCCCTGAAAAAGTCTCGTGGAGAAGAAGTGTACAATCTGAAGTTTGGTGGTGAAGTGGAGGAAGTGTCGGGAATTGAGCAGTTCAGAGCTGCAATATCTTCACCATGTAAGTATTCCTATCTGCATTCTAGTTATCCATTTTATATTCCTCAATGAACTCACTTTTCTCTTCTATTTTTGTACTTTGAATAATGAGCTAGTGCTATTGCAGGCACCTCAGTAGTTCACTTCAAGTCATCCTCTAATTTGCAGTGCAATCAAATATCTCCTTTTGTGGATATGCTTTGTGGTCGTTATCCATCGCTAAACTTTATCAAGGTAAGTATTGGATTAGTTCTCTTGCAAAAAGATTTTACTCTCCCATCTATCCCTTAATTGAACACATCATGTGCTTCTTGTGATCATACCCTTTTGCTTGATGATAGGTGGATGTTGATGAGAACCCACTCGTTGCAAATTCTGAGAATGTGAGGCTTGTTCCAACATTCAAGATATACAAAAATGGTGGTCGAGTTAAGGAGATTGTCTGCCCTAGTCGTGAAATGTTAGAACACTCGGTGAGGCATTACAGCTTCTAGGCTTACGACTGTACTATGTAGCGCTACTATGATTGTTTCTTATATTTTTATTTTCAATCTACAATCCCCCTAGTCTCATGGGAGCATGAATGTTTCGCTGCCCTTCCAGTCCGTCCCATCCTAGCCATGATTACCAGATACCTGTGACATAAACCAGAGCAACATAATAATTCCATTAGCAGCCAATGTCAGAGGAACCCAGAGAAGATAGTTTAGTTCTTTTTTTGCAGTTTCAATTTATTCATTCATTCCTCATTGATCAGTGGTTCCGTGTTGCTTTCCCTCCCACCCCTTTTTGTCGAAACATTATTCTTTTTCCTTTACCCTTTTCTTTTTTTAATAGATTTCCATCTTGTAGGCAAGTCTGTTCTTATTAGATCCCGCATCTATCCTGAGAGAAATAGGAGGAGAGAGAGATAGGTATTCATTGATTAAGAGAGAGGGGTGGCAGGCTCATGTATATATTGTGATATATACAGAAACTGTGGAAGGAAGCTACTGGGGAGAGATTGGATGGGTGGATATTTAAATATTATTATTACTGCTGTTATTTTAATCAATAAGAATTTCTGGTGTTGACCATCTCATTATTATTGCACTTTGCTTCCATTTGCCCCACTTGAATTGGTCCATGGGGTTTGAAACTTGTGGACCGGCAAAAAAGGGGCATACGAATTGAAGATGAATAGATGTTTTCTGTTATACACCATTATCAGTGAATAGAATACTACAGCTTACAGAGATTCATGTTTCACTTGGCACTGAAGTTGTTGATGCTCTATTAAGATGTTCCCTTGTAAATTAATTAATTAATTAATAGAATGGAAAGGGAAGAGAGAAGGGCGATGGCCTCTTAAGAAGGACATTGAGATGGTTCACATGTGGCCATTAAGTGATGTTTGCTCAAAACGCTTCCTCCACCTTTAATCACAAAAAAACAAAAGTTCAACTTGGTCGATGGCAGTTCTGGTGGTGAAGGTACCTGTCCATTTGGTGGACTCAGACGTGTAAGTTGCCTCGTTTAATTCTTATCCTATTCTTTTAAAATTGCTTTATGTTGTGTTTTGTGGAATATAGAAGAAGACGACGAAAAAGATCAGCTATTTGAGTCTTCGGACGACGAAAAAGATCAGTAGTTGCCTCATTTAACTACTGAATCCGTCAATAATAAAGGATGTGGTTGATTAAAACTAATATTAAATTAAACTAAATAGATTGAAAACTACTAGAAAAAATCAAACAATTAATCAATATATAAGCAAAGGTAAAAACTAAAAAGAGTAAAGAAAAATACTTATTTGCTTTTCCTTCTTTTTGCTTCCTCTCTTAAGTTTATTGTCTTATTGGTCTAATTGGGTCTTTTACCACCTAGATTAAATTTTTTGTTACTTTCCCTTTTGAGAGTGGAATTAATAGCTCCCTCTATCCATATTAGCCTTCATGGGACTACTACTTCATCACTTCTAGGCCATGTTACCATGATCTACGTCTCTTATCAGTTTCATAATGAGCTTTCCTAAATCCTATGCTCACTAATCTTATTTCTTCTGCAACCTTGGTAGAAATGTTCCCCTACTTGCTTCCCACTCCTACTCTAGTGTTCTCATTGTGCCTCAACCTGTTGCTTCCTCTCTCACTTCTTCTATCTATCTTTAACCTAAGAAAACTTGTTGTCAAATCACAAGGGATGCCTCTCATGTATAAGCTTATGTTCTTTCCTCCTAGGTTTGAGGAAAGCCCAGTAATGGTAGTCCTACCTATAAAAATCCTAATGGCAAGATTTACATAATGGTCAACCACCACTTTTGGGTTCTTTATTGAAAAGAGACCTCCTTTCCTCAAATGCAAAATTAGTTTGGGTGTTATCAATGTAGAAGATTTTTTCTCTCTAAGTTCACCAATGAATCAAGTTTGAAGAAGGTGTTAGAGCTTGAACTATGGCATATCAATGACAAACTAATATTTTTTACAAAGATGAGACCAAGTATTATGCTCATTAAAATTCAGATAAAACACATAATTTTCCTTTAAACCATTTTTTTAATACTTACATTAAATTACTTGGTAAGTTTAAGTTCCATGGGAAGGCCTATATACCTTTATAAAAACAATGCAAGGCTTAAAATAATAGGGTATGTAAAGATGTATATAGAGAATGATGCTAACAAAGTTCTCCTAGATATGATAAAATTTAAAAAACTTGGTTATGAAGGAGGGATGGATGATGTAAAGATAGTGGTTTTTGATTAATGGAATCCCTCAAAAGCATAATTGATTAAGGGTTGCAACTAACAAACGCTAACTAGACTATAATTTTAATTATACATTTAATGAGTTTTGATTTTTATTTGAGAAATTTTATTATTTATGGTACTTATTTTGTTTCTATTTTGTTTTTAGTATTAGTTTTCATGGATAAAAAGGAAAAGAATTAGGGCAAAGTCGGGATAAAAAGTTAAAAGAATTGTAGCTATTTTGATGTTTCCCCGTGTAAGTCTACACAACTAAGAGGGTTTTCGTGTAAGTCTACATAATCATGTAGTTGCTTGTGTAGCTCTTTAGGATCATGTTCTTTATGGCTTTTGAAGATTGAAGCAAGATTGAGGGACCTAGTCATGTACACAATTGTGTGAGTGACCATGTCCACTTTAGAAACCCTAAATTTGAGCTATAAATGGATAAAACGAAGAGAAAACTAAAAAAAGGTCAAAGAGGTTTGTAAGAGGCTCAGGAAAACACAAATTGATGGCCTAAAATGATATAGTGAACGAAGAACAAGCTAGGAATCCTATTTAGGGTGGATTTTCATCAATCTAAAGTCAAGTTCATAAAGATCAAAAGGGATTTCATCATGGTTCTTTTAGTTTTCTAATTTTCCTTTAGTTTTAATGTTAAGTGATGGGTATAATTCATACTATGTTTTCCTACTTGTTTTACTTTGTTTTTAGTTGTCTGTTAGATGATTATAGTATATATGGGCTTAAAATTGTGTTATTATGAGTGTTTTTTTTATATTCTTTGTAAGGTTTAGAGCATGAATTCAATCTTAAATTTATATTTCATGAGGTGTTTGTTGTGTTTGTGAGTGTTGGAAATCAAGTAATTGAAGAACAAGGAAGATGGAAGTTGCATGAAGGGTGTCACGATTGTGCATGAGGAGTATGATCGCGACAGGCTTGCATAGAGTTGCATGGCCTTTTTCACGATCTTGTCTCAAAAAGCATGATTGTGACAGAGAGGATGAAACATGGAGCAAAATCATGCCTCAAGGAGCACTATCGTGACAGAGATGAAAACAGGAGCACGATTGTGACTCCTATGTCAAGATTGTGACAGAGTTTCCAGATGTCAATTTTTTGATATATTTTAAGGTTCAGAGCTATTTTTGGAACTGAACAAAGTTGGAAAACCCTAGATATGACTCCAAGACCCTAAGGCACTATATAAGAACATGAAATATCACAACAAAGAGTAGTAGTCGCAATTAAAAGTGAATCAAAAGTGGTGAGATCAAAAAGAGCTCTAGGAATTACAGCTTTCCAAATCAAAGACTTCAATAGAGTTTTTCTTCTTTTCTTTTAGTTCTTTCGTTATCCTTGATGTGTAACCTAAATTCTATGATGTCAAACATGTCTATGGAGTTCTAAATTTCATATTAGGATTTATTCTGAAATTATTTTGTGACTTTGATTATTGTTGATTTCAATACAAACTTGGGTGTTTGTGATAATTGTTCATGTTTAAACTTGACAACATAATAAGAGAGGAAGCAAAAGTAATCAGTGTTAGATTGTACAATGAGAGTTGGTGGTTTAATAGACCCATAATTATCAAATTAACAATTATTCAAAGAGAGATCTTGTTTGAGAATTTAATTATCCATTAAATAACTTAAGATCTAATTAAATAAGTTAGGGAAAGTTTTATGAATCTAGAGATTGCAAATATGGAAATTTCAAATTTAGTTAGGCTTAATTGATTAGATCTTAACAGAGAGTAATCAATACCTTAGGAAATTTAGGATTAAACATATAATTGGATCAACAAGATGAAAGAAAACAAAATAAGGAAAGAATAAGTCCTAAGTATCCAATCTTGATCAAACCTTAAATTAATTGGCAACTCACTGGTTAATTTTTTATTTGTTTCATTTATTACTCCGTTTTAGTTTCTATTATTTACTTTATTCAAATCAAAATTTGAATACCTTAGACAAAGTTAGGATCAAATTGTTAACTCTTACATAATCCTCGTGGGAATGATAACCTCTTATACTATGACATACGATCTATATACTTGCGGTATATTGAGAGTTTTATTATTAGATATAAAACTTACTCAACATTTGATTATGAGCTAAACTTTTATCAGTACTTGGATTAAATGAACCCTAGACTAGACCTTGTAATGATTTTATTTTAACTTAATTCATTATTTAGTTTCATTGAGATTCAATTATGTGCTCTTAGTTATTCTTGAATTAATATTGCAAGCATATTATTTCATATATAATTTCATCTAATTAAGATTGGTAAATTCTTTTATATTAGTAGATCTACTAACTATAATTGAAAGAAGTTGCATGTAAACTTGGAGATAGGTCGACATAAGTCCTTTAGATTAGGGTCAAAGCTAATAGTGAAATTCACAAATATGTTAATGTAATCTTAGTGGTATTAAGTAGAAAAAACAGTAACAACAACAACAACAAAATCAACTAGTAAAAATCCGCTAAAATACAAAATCTGGAGAGGTCCAATAGTACGCAGCCTTACCCTTAACTAGTAAAGAGAGCGTTTTCGAATAACCCATATAAAAATAAATAAATAAATAATAATAATAAAAAGAAAGAAACAAAAAATAAATGAATTATGAGTGATTTTATCCTACCTTTTAATGTTTGAGAGGATGGAGAGTGGAGAGAGTGTCTATCACACTTGTTGATGGTTCTTTGAATTGAAGTACTTGTTGATCTTGGCTAAATATACAGAGAATAGCTTGTTCATGGAATATTATGAGTTTCAAGTTCTTAGGTTGTGTTTATTGAAATGATTTTTTGATATCTTTTACTATTATTTGGAAAATTTGTTGTTTCCATTGTTTGTTCTTGTATAGTCTAGTGTTCTTTATTTTGCTTGGGAACAAGTATAGTTTAAGTGTGGGGGAATTGCTGTGTCTAATTATATTGAATTTTGCTTGCATTCATATCTTGATTTTGATTGCAAATTATTGCGATTTACTTCAAATTTGATATGAATTGAGTGAAAATGTCGTGAATGTTGTATGAATGTGAATGGAGTGTAGAGCCCCCCCTCACCGTAGGGTACACGACGGGAAACCCGAAGGTCGTTCCGACGAGTATCCCACGATAAAGGTTCGCCACCA
>JAOQMR010000005.1:24766788-24799455 GCA_027563865.1 Erythroxylum pelleterianum
AAATCAAGTTAGGACTTTCTCTTATATCTAACCCACATCAAGATCATCACATGTAATTCACAAAAACTAGTTTTTTTACATTATAAAACTAAAATCATAAGTCTTATAAAAATTAATTAGGATGCCATCTACTCTAGATATAAAGAACTCTAGCCACTAATCATCTTTGAAACAATAAAAACAAATAAAACATTAGAAAACTCATTGCAAAAGGTATCCCTTAATGTTTATCTAAATCTTTTGAATTGATCTGCTTCCTTAGAATGATTTCTAATATTCCTTTTTATTGGAAATGAATGTAAGATGCGTCTTTTAGGGCTCTTTATTCCTAGACGTCTCTAACCTTAATTACAAGATGAAAAAAAGCAAAATTAAGCTAAAATATATTTGTTTAATTAGGGTTTCTATACTTCTTTAAATAGGCATTTTTGTGTCATAACCACTGTTTGAAGTTTTAAATTAAAACCTTTTTTATTGCAAGTATACTAACCTTATCTTATATCACAAAAGGTATCATCCCATGATGATTAGAGAAGTCACCCAAAAATTCTTATAAATTTTTTAAGGTAAACAATAAGATAAATCACTAAAAGTTAATCTAAAAAACAAAGAATTGATAATTAAACAATAAATAAGTACCAATATATTGGTCGATTGATCAATAATGAAAATTAGGAATTACTTCTATCCTTATTGTTTACACTTCACCTTTTTAATTTAATACTACTTGATACCCACTTTCGAGATCTAATCAAGTATTCTTAATTAAAATAGATAGAAATTAAATCAAGACCACTCGATCTATCAAAACTCTTCTTAATAATACAATTGGATTTGAAGTGATCTAGGATATTTTTAAAATTAAGTTAGATTAATAGATGTTCATGAAACTATACCCTACTCAATGCTATATTATTATAACTAGTAACTAGTAAGTGCAATTGTTTAAAATCCATGGTCAGTATCAAAACCACGACAACAAGCTTGTCCAATGTCCGCGGTGAATCTTCTGGTGATCATAGTAATATTGCTTTCTGTGCGTGTATAATTTTGAACGAATGGAATTTTTCAAACTGCCTAACGAATAGATCTCATTCCTTGAAACTCACGGATAGTTTCTATGCGCATGTGGAGGGTAGTTTGAAAACCATGGTTGATGACATAAGAAATCGTATTTTGAGAAAAATAGGATATGGTTTGGTTATCCGTGATTGACAAGACAGTGGAGATCTTTTGTGATGCCTCCGTTCCTATTGTGTTTCCTTCTCGAAGGACTCAATGCGGTGCGCTCCTAATACTTCTTTTCTTTTTACGTCAAGGCAGAAAAATATAGTTACTCGTAAACTGACTAAGTTTTCCCAGTTGTTGGTGATTAAATGTACACACATATGAATCAAATCAAATCAAATCAAATAAATACATAAATCAAATAAACATAAAAAGGTAATAAAAATAACTAAATATAAAAATACAAAGATACAAAAAAAGTAATAAAAATATTGAATAATCTAAAAATACAAAGATACAAAAAAAGTAATAAAAATATTGAATAATCATAATACTAAAAAAAAAGGTGCGACAATACAATTACATATAGAACTTGTCAAAGCCTAACAATAAATGATAAGATGAAAATACATATCAGAAAAGCCCCGAACAAGAATAACTCCAATTAGGTCAAAAGGTAAAATAAATATACTGACAAAAAAAAGACCCGTATAGGAGTAACTCAGACTAAGCTTGTCAATACATTAATTACGCTAACTAGGAAACTAACTAAGCTAAACATTCTAGAAGGTAAATACTACACAACAAATGCAAAAGACACGGTTTGGTTTGGTATAATCTACAAGAATGCAAATTTTCTCTTTAAGGAAAATCCTTTACCCATATCCTAGTATGTCAAAATTTTCTATCATGGGCCAAGTTCTCAGTACGATCCAACTAAGCCATATCATTCATAGTCACTTTCCCCCCACTTTTTAGGCCTTCATTTTTTTTTTCTCTTATAGTCTTTAAGTATTATTTTCTCACATCTTCTCACTGGAGCGTCAGGTTGTCTCCTCTTAACATGTTCGAACCACTTAAGCCTTGTCTTTCTCAATTTGTCATTAATACTAACCACTTTTAATTTGTCTCTTACCATTAAAATTTTGACCTTCTCTTCTAGTAATGTTACACATCCATTAGAGCATTCTTATCTCCATCACCAAAAGTTTATTATTATGTATTTGTTTGATGGACCTACACGCTACCCCATATAACATAGTTGACCTAATCATTAAGCGATAAATTTACATTTGAGCTTGATTGATATCTTTTTGTCACATATAACTCCTGACACACTCTTCCATTTGAGCTCTATGATCTGATACAATTGACTATATCTTTATCGATCTCTCAATTGCTTTAAATAATAAACCCTATGTACTTAAAACAATCCTTCTGTGGTATAACTTTTAATCCAATCTTTACCTCTACATCAGTAGCCACCTGATGGCCTGAAAAGTTGCATTTTAAAGTACTCAATTTTAGTCTTGCTCACTTTAAAACCCTTCAACTCTATTGTTTCTCTACAACATTGTAGCTTGACATTGACCCTCTCTTTTGTCTCATCTACTAAGATAATGCTGATAGCAAACTACATAAACCAAGGCACCTCTCCTTGAATATTCTTGGTAAACTCGTCTATCACGACTACGAACAGAAAAGGGCTTAATATGGAGCTTTGTTGTAGCCCAGTACTACTAGAAAATTCTTAGTATCTCCTCCTATCATCCTTACTCTAGTCATTGTCTCTTCATACATATCTTTAATCACCCTTATATAGGTCATAGGAACTCCCTTAACCTCTAAACTCCTCTACAAGATTTCCCTAAGAACCCTGTCATATGCCTTCCCTAAATCAATAAAAACCATGTGTAAATTTCTCTGTCTTTTCCTGTAATATTCTATTAATCTTCTAAGGAGATGTAAAACTTCTGTTGTAGACCTTCCTAGCATAAAGTCAAATTGGTTTTCTAATATAAAAGTTGCCTTTCGTACTCTCTTCTCAATTACCTTCTCCCACAACTTCATGATGTGACTAAGTACTTTGATGCCTTTATAATTGTTACAATTTTGGATGTCCCCTTTGTACTTGTATAAAGGAATTAACATACTAAGTCTCCATTCATCTGACATTTTGGCAAACTCAAGGGTCACATTAAAAGTTTGACTAGCCAAGTAAGACCTTCAACTTCAACGCCTAGGCTCTTTCATACCCTTATAGACATCTCATTCGATCCTATTGCCTTTCCACTCTTCATCTCCCTCAATGCTTTTTTAATTTATTCCCTTGTGATATGTTAACACTAATACATTCATAACTCAGACTTGCTGAGGTCACTTAAAGAGATGTTTTCCTCTATGCCTTCATTAAAAAGGTCACATAAGTTCCTTTGCCATCTACTCTTGATGTTATTTTCTTCCATGAGCACCTGCCCTGCTTCATCTCTCATACATCAAACTTGTTATAATTCTCTTATTTTTTTCTAACTCTAACTTGAACACATCCTTTTCTCTTTTTTTAGTATCCAATCTCCTGTACAAATTCTCATAAGCTTCTCCTTTAGTTGCTAAGACTATCTTCTTTTCCTCTGTCTTTGTTCATTTGTACCTTTCTCTATTAGCTTCTCTCTCTGCCTCTGTGGTATTTTCCAATATGGCTTTATATGCTCCCTTTTTGGCCTTCACCTTTTTTTGTATATCTCCAGTCCAGCACCAAGATTCCATCTTACCACCCCTCGACCCTTTAGAAACTCCCAACATCTCTTTTGCAGTATTTCTTAACATATTTGTTACTCCATCCTACATCTGATTAGCATCTCCTTCCAATTTCTATTCAGCTCCGTTTCTTACTCAATCCTTAAATTGTTCCACCTTGTCCCTTTTCATATTCCACTATCTAACTTTAGTACACCTTTTAATATTTTTCTTCTTCCTACATCCCTTAATTTCAAGATCCAAACCTAACAGCCTATGCTAAGTCGCTAAGCATGTTTTCAAAATCACCTTACAATCCTTGCATCTAGTTCAATTGCTCTACCTTACTAGGAAATAATCAATCTGAGTCTTCGTGGTTCTAATCTTATAAGTCACCATTTGTTCCTCATTCTTTTTGAATAAAGAATTGGCTATAATTAACTTAAATACTACCGACATGTCCAATAAAGCAATCCCATTAACATTCTTATCTTCGTACCCGAAACTCCCATGAGTCCATAGATATCTGTCTGATGTTTCCCCTATATGACCATTAAAATATCATCCTAAAATAACTTTCTCATTATTAGCGATTTGTTAGATCACCTCATATAACTCCTCCCAGAATTGAAATTTATGTTGCTTTTCCAAACCTGCTTGGGTACATACGCACACTCCACATTAAGAACAACACTCACCACAATCTTAGCAGCCATAATCCTATCATTTGTCCTCTTTATCTCCACAACATGACTTATAAATTCCTTAACAACTAAGATACATATCCCATTTTGTCTTCCCGAACCCCCTGAATATCATAATTTGAACTCATAAATCTCTCTCTTTAGCCTCTGTCCACTTTGTCTCCTATATGTACGCTATATGAATCTTATACTTGTCTAAAATCTCTACTAATTCTAGAGACTTTCCTATAAGGGTCACAATGTTCTAAGAACCTATCCGTAGTCTTTCAGCATCTTTTTTACTTTTACATGCAAAATTCACCGGAGGACTAACCCTTACTTCAGCATCAATATATGAAGCCACCACTCCTAACTCAGGGCCAAGAAGGTGGTAAAAAGTTGAAAAGCTAAAAAATACAATTCCTAAAAATATAGGATGGAACAGTGCCCGTAACAGTCAAATTTTGTTGTCAAAAAATTGACAACTCCTAAAGATCTAAGTGATCATATGCATGAGAGAAAAGTTTAGGAGAAATATATAGGAAATGCTAAAAGCAGTGAGTTCTTGCCGATGCTAAAAGACCAACAATGGTTATAAATTTCCTTGTCTTCATATCGTGGGAGTCAGTAAATAGAACTAACAATAAAAAGAGAGAATTAAATAAGATGGTCCATGACGGTGGTTACGATGGAGAGTTAGTTGTCGGCCAGATATTATTCGGAAATATCAAACCCAATGCAAGAAGGAGAAACAAATAATATCAATAGCTTGTTCAAGCTCTACCTAAAGCAAGAACTAGTAGTCTTCAAATAAATTACCTCCCACAGCAATTTCTATTACTAGAGGTCAAAGATCCTTTCCTCTTCCAGTGAATGGAAATAGTTGTATGTTCCTGTAAAAAAACCAATCATACAAAAGAGAGATACTGACCAGCCCAACTAAGGAAACAACCAAAAGGTTCCATCTTTTTAGTTTTTGCAAAATTTACTCTAGCGATGGAGAGACACTAACTGGGGAAACACCCAACAGGTTTGATCTTTTCAGTTTTTGGCTAATAGACAGGGTAAACAACACAGAGGGATAATATATGAGACTTTATGAAGTATAAATATTAAAGTATAATATAGGTCAAATGGATTCACTTGCAAACATATAGTAGATATACTGAATATCATAATTAATAAGTGGTCAACGATAGTTTTTCTGCAATGTTTTAAAAATCGGATTGGACGTTAAACAAGCTAAACGTAAAGTTTAAGGTTTAAAGGTCGAACTAATATTAAACCGTTATAAAAACTGATATATAATAAATAAGACGTACAAATTATAAATATAATTAAAAATAAATATTTTATTGAAATAAAAAATACACCAATATCTACTATTATATATTAAACTAGTAATAAATTGAATTTAATATTTTCGGTCCAACTGATCAGTACGATTTGATTTTTAAAGCACTGGTTTTACCATCTCTACATAGAATACTTAGATTTTCATGAACTTCTTAGTAAATTGTTTAATATAATTATTATTGAAATAAAATTGGGTAATTATACGAAACATTATATCATAATTAATATTAAAATGACTTAAAAGATACTTAATAAAAATATTTTCTAAAATTTTTAATGGTATAACATTATTAGTAATTAAAATCATAAAAATAAATTTAAAAAGAAAAAATCAAATAAAAATGTGTCATATTTTACTTTTAAATACAAAGGGAACAAGTAAAAGAAAAAGGAAAAAGAGTAAGTCATACTTAATAGTACAAGTGAGTGAGTCATACGAGATCAGATCCTCTATTTCGGTTAATCAATTCCTACTATATTCCATTAAATATCATCCTCACATTTATCTAGGATCCACACAAATGTGTAACACCTGACAGGAATAGGGTGCTCTGACTCGAGTCATACTTAATGTTATAAGTGAAGTAAGAGACAACATGTTGCTTATTTAGATCCACTCTTCTTCTTGTTCCTTTGTTTTCTTAACCGACAAGAAACACTCTTTGTCTTTTCAACCATCATTCACCGGTAAAGAGACCAAAACGATACCACCGAGCACTGAAGTTCAACGATAAGGCGCTGATCTTCGCTTAAGCAAGGTCAAGGTTCGAACCCCGCTTATGAATGCAACAATGTTAAATACTTAGTGGCAGTGCTGAGCCACCTCGAGTGTAGCAATGTTAAATACTTAGTGGTAGTGCTGAGCCATCCCTCGAGGTCCCACAAGACACGAGCGAAGATTAATTTGGACTTAGCAATGGCTTAATGATAGTTCGGGTCCAACCAAAACACCTCATGAGTTAACCCAAAAAAAAAAAAGGAGACCGAAAGGAAGAAGAAAAGCACCACCGTTTCATGGACACTCTCTTGCTTGCCTCCATTTTCTCTGTTGATTGCCTCAAGCTTACTTTTCCTCTATGGCATCGACGATCCCATGGCTTTGCTTGTCCTAGTTCCCGCGTGAAGGGTTGTCATGTTTCTACACAGGATTAGAGTGAGAGTATGATGATTGAATTAGCGAACCTGGGTTGGAAGGATAAGTTCAGGAGCGATTTCGTGAGGAGGTTTGATATCCCTCACTCAAATTGAGGTGAACTTTTGACAATTATAATCACGTATTTGATTCTATTGAGTGAGGTAGTCAAGTTGGTTTGTGGGATGTGGAGGGACTAGCGGTTTAAGAAAAGATAACAACGAGAAGAGAAGATGGTAAAGAGTAAAAGTGAAGATAGTTGAATAAATAATTGATTCATTGATAAACCAATCGGTTAAATAATAAACTGGTCAGTTTTTATATAACTAGGTTATTAAATTAAATCAAATCGGATAATCAATTGTTTCATTCTATTTTCGATTGAACTGGCCGATTCGGTTTAGTTTTTAAAATATTGGTTTTTTTTGATTACTTCTATATATTTAGTGATTATTAATATTATTCTTTGTTAGTAATGTTGAGTAATTTCTTCTTTTTTTGAAACTAATAATTATCATTTTATTCTTCGTTATAATTAGTTTCATCGCATGCCCTTATCAAATTTATATGCTAGAATATAAGTATTATTTAATATTTATTCTATCGGTTCTAAATTTGTATTGTGAAATGTTCCTTTTCTAAGCAGTAGTCAAAAGTTTCATACCGCCGCTGTCGACTAAGATGCAGCTTTGAAGTTTGAATACTTTCCTTTAACGCTATTAGTCACAGACTTGTAGAATGGTCCAATGCGAATCTTCTTCAACTGGCCTGTCTAGATGGATAAGCCAAAACGCTGTCATTTTATTGCTATTTATATGTAATTTATTATTATTCAAAAACCAATTTAGAAAAGCAAAAACCATAAGAACGAAAATAAGGAAAGGAAATAAATAAAAAGCTGTCTCGTGTTCGTTGCTCTGCTCAGTGCTCTCTCTAAAACCCAAAAAGTAAAAATAAAAATTCGCTTTGCGTCTGTTTCTTTCGAACCGTAATTCTGATGTATCTGAGAAGATCGAAGTCAGTTATTTCGAGAAGATTCTCGAGATCGCTCAGGCGTACATCATCAACAACAACGAATCACAGACACGACGGTGCAGGCCAGGCGCCAGCAGCGGCGCCGGCAGGCGTAAAGGATGAGTGGGGGAACATGTTGCCGGAGTTGCTAGGGGAGATATTGAAGCGAGTAGAGGCCACGGAAGATCGGTGGCCTCAACGCCGAGACGTCGTCGTTTGCGCTTGCGTTTGCAAGAAGTGGAGAGATGTCACTCAAGAGATCGTTAGGTCTCCTCGTAATGGTGCCAAAATCACTTTCCCTTCTTGCCTTAAACAGGTTGGCTTTTTTCTGATTTTATCTGATTTGGGGTTTACTTGTTTAATTTGAGAATGCATGGAAAATTGGCTCTTCATTCCATAATTGACAATTAACTGACTGCAGCTTGTATTCCGAGTCTCTGATTGGTTCTTTTGATGACTGATTATATTAATTGCTTCTAGTTGATCTGGCTTCCAGGATTTTATTATTTCTCTTCTTATTTTCTCGTTTTATTCGAGACTTGGCTTAGCTTTTCCAGTGTAATCATTGTTTTAATTATTCTGTTAGGCCTTCCCTTGGTTCTGTTTACGAGTTATGGAAACGTTCAAGGATATGAATATTTGGGAGGAGGAGGAGTTTAATATAGGAGCTACTGAAAGTTGTATTATTTTGAAATCATAATTTATAAACAATCATGAGAGCTTTGACAATTAGTGATCTCAAAGAATCAGATATTGCTTTTGTGCTGAAAATCGTTGCCTCTTGTTCTGGGAAAGGTCTGAGAAGATTTGCCATTTAACAAAAATGGTATTGGCCCTATATTAACACAACTAATGTCTAAAAGTTTTCCATTTTACTCTCTTGAGCATTGTTGATTTAGTCGTTGATCTTTGATTGTTTGCTACATTTTTCTGTGGTGAATGCAGCCGGGACCATGTGAGTTACCCCATCAGTGCCTCATAAAACGGAACAAGAAGACATCGACTTTTTACCTTTACCTAGCTCTCACTCCATGTAAGCAGTTGGTGAGGAATATGTCGAGAGTGAGACTTTAAAATTTGTCATTCTTTATGCAACTAGTTACCTTGACTGCTTAATTATTTCCGTGAAAGGAACATATTTGTTTCCTCAAACCTTTTAATTGGACCTGGCTTCGTGGAAATGCAAATTCACCGTGACCCATTTCCTTTTTTTTGATCAAAGTCAACTCTTTGACTGGGTCCAAGTTTGACAAAGTCTTGTCTAGCCAATGAAAGAAACTTATTGCATATAAAGGTTTCACCTAACTATTGACTAACAGGTACACTTTAAATGAAAATCAAAGAACTTTGCACTTGGGACGCAATATTTATGATATGAAACATTTTGGACAATAGAAAGGCAAACAATGCGTTTCCAGTGAAGGAATGTTTGGATAACTGGGGTTTATAGTAACATTCCTTTTTAGGACTAAAGACAACACAAAAAAAGATGAAAAAGGGGAAATATTAGGGTAGTGTGCTTAGTATGTAAAATCACTTCAGAATTAATATAATAAAATGTTAAACTAGCCATCGCATTGGCATCTTTTAGATTGTTGAAGTGTGCAATCCAAAGTCCATTTCTGGGTCAGCGTGATTTTTTTAGTGTAAGTAGATCAAGCATGTATTGTTTTGTTGTAATCATTCTTTCTACAGGAATTAGAACAATGAATTTTTTAGTTTCTTGAGGGAGAGTGAGCCTTTAGAAGTAGTATTTTGATTTTTTTGTTTGTTTAGGCACAAAAACTCAAGTCAAATTCTGACAAAAACAAAATGATAAGCATGCAGGTAAATATGTAGTCAACTGATTTAACTTGTATGTCATGTCTGTTTTTGTTGATCTGATGATTCCAACAGAATCTGATCTGGTTTGATGTGTGTCTAAGTTGTGGTTACCTTATCCTTTTTTTTTTTTTGGTCATTTCCAGCATTTACAGATAAGGGAAAGTTTCTCCTAGCAGCACGAAGGTATAGGAGTGGTTGTAACACAGAGTATATTATCTCGCTTGATGCTGATGATTTATCCCAAGGAAGCAATGCTTATGTTGGAAAGCTTAGGTAAGATATTGCAAGTATGGGAGATGGATCTTGAAAAATTGTGGTTTCACATTATATAGTTGTTGGAACTCTTACTCTGTGTTCTGGAGCTAGTTTAACATGTTTGATTAGCTGGCACTGTAGATATTCTCTTCATTTCTGCTAATAGGAAAAATGTTTGGACTTGGGATTTTCTGTTGTCTGCTTACATCTTATAAATTGATCTTTTCTACATCGGGGCCTGTTTGAAACACTGATGTATTGGCAAGCTATTGAGGTGCAGGGGATTTCAACTTCGTTCTTGTAACGCCCTGAAAATTCAATGACAAAGCAACATTTACTAAATTTATTTAATTAGTATTGTCTAAAATAGACCAGTAAGCTTGTCCGTATTGTCATTAATAATCTGAAATTGTGTTATATGCTGAACATTTGCAACTATAGGAGTAGAATTGATCCTTTATGTTTGTCTACTTGCTTAAATTGGGAGAAGAAAAAGGAGGAGACTTGAGTGGACTAAAGTTCTGGGGTGCATACTTATGAACTTGATACTCGAGATTCCTATGCCAAAACTAAATGGAAAAACTTGGGCAACCTGTTTGTCTTTTCTAAAGATCCTCCTATTAGTAAAACACAAACTAATAAAGGAAGTAATTCAAATAAGTTAGACCTGCTGTGCAAGATCTGTACAACTACCTATGAAACTTTCCCTTTGAGACCTCCCCTGTTGGTTTTGGGTTTTGCCTTAAACCAAGGATTCCATATGAGGAAGTTCTTTGCTTTTTGAATCATCTGGCAGTTGAATGATCAAGACTGGCAAATTGGCAACATAAGGCAACACTAGTCTTTCCCTCTTGGGGTATTGCTTTAGTATTGCTATGGATATCAATTCCTCTCTCACTCTCTCTCTCTCTCTGTCTCTCTCTCTCCCTCGCGCGCGCGCGCACACACACACACACAAACACACAAAGTCTCTAATTATCATTTGATCTGTTGAGCACTGTTCTTGGCTGCATTTAGTTGTTGAACATGGCTGCTGATGCATAATTTCATTTACCGTGTAGAATTCAAGAGTGTAAATTATCTGTACTTTGATTTATACCAGTTATGCTCAACTTTTTATGCCTGACAAATCAACATGGCAGTCTTTTGTGCTTTCATGTTTAATTTGATTTTTTACTGTTGAGCCTTTAAAGGAAATGGAGAGTTGAAGAGAGGAAGATGTGGGAGGCAGGGGATGGGGGATGTAATGTTGATTCTGTACGTATAGCCAAAAATTAACGCGAAATTTCTGTGAATTTTACAGCTCTGACTTTCTTGGTACCAACTTTAGAATCTATGACAGCCAGCCACCACATAATGGCGCAAAGCCTTCAAGCAGTAGATCTAGTCGTCGATTTGCGAGTAAACAAATAAGCCCCCAGGTTCCAGCTGGCAGTTTTGAGGTAGGGCATGTCTCCTACAAATTCAACCTCCTAAAGTCGAGAGGTCCAAGGAGGATGGTTTGTTCTTTGAGTTTCCCATTCTCGCAGAAAACTGCCAATGGCAAACTTCTTGATAATTCCAAGTTGAAGGGAAATGAATCTGCTGTAATTTTACGAAACAAAGCCCCAAGATGGCATGAGCATTTGCAATGCTGGTGCTTGAATTTCCATGGTCGAGTGACGGTAGCATCAGTGAAGAACTTTCAGCTGGTTGCCACTGCTGACCCTAGTCAGCCAGGAGGAAAAGGGGATGACGAGACTGTTCTGCTCCAGTTTGGAAAGGTAGGAGATGATATTTTCACCATGGATTACCGGCAGCCATTGTCAGCATTTCAGGCATTTGCTATTTGTCTTACAAGTTTTGGCACTAAACTCGCGTGTGAGTAACTTGGGCGCTGTTATTATACTTGTGAAAGTTGGTGGGTTGTGGTGAAATGTTTTATATACGCAGTTCGCGTCAATTTGACAAATAATGTAAATGGTTGGCTGTTTTAATTAATGACAAGACTTTCAGCAATATATTGTCTGCTCTTGCATTTAATATTTACAGAACATTTTTTTTTATTTTCATACTTACCTCATTTCTTAATGTAATCATTCTCGTAAAAAGATACAAATGATACTACTTATTCCAATGACCTAAAATAATAAATGCATGTAGTAAATTTCTAGAGGGAATGAACTAACATCGATTCCTAATTAATATGCATATTTAACCAAAACAACCTAGAACACTAATTTCTTGATTCCGTTAAGTCCTAATCATTGACACATTCACACACATCACATCAAACAATCTTAAACAAAACTAACATTCAACATGCAAAATTTACATTCAAATAAAAACATATAATGTGCACAACCCTCCTCACACTTGGACAATACGTTGTCCTCAATGTGAGAAGAACAAACAATAAAACATAAGGTGGGAATAAAAATTAACAAAACAAGAGAAACATGAGAACAATTGAAAATAACAATAAAGATAAAAGACAAGGGTTAGAGTATAGAACCGTCATGGTGATTGAGGTGGTGATGGTGTCCGAGGTGGTAGTTGAACATCTTGAGCTTCGAAATATCTGTGAATATGTTATATTTCCCAGCTTTGGTGTCTTTGTTCTCTAGCCATCTCCTTCAACACCTTGATGTTTTTTGAAATGGCGTTGTTAGTGTTTGAGATGGATTCCATCACTTTCTCCCATCTTGTTAGCTCTTCCTCCTTTGAATCCTCACTGTTTCTTATTGTGATGGTGCTGAGCTCGAACTAGCCTGTCCTGCCCTAGTTTTGATATGAGATTTTGCACTGATATCTCAAATTTCCATGTTATGGACCTACAAGATCTCATCTCGCCTCAAATGGCAATGGTTAAGGAACTTAGGACGATGGACAATTAATCCATCGCAATTGATACCGTAGTATTCTAGTAGTAATTGTATTAAAGATGTGGGTGAAGGTGCAGACTTTGATGCTATGATCTATACACCACAAGAGGAAAAGTTTTTTTATTGAACACATGTTAAATACAATTTGACACATTAACTTATGTAATAACAAGTATTTGGGGCTTCAAATAATGTTATTATAGGCATTTTTAGCATCAAAGCTGTCCATCCCAGTTAGTTTCATCCTATAATGGGTGGCACAAAAGTCATCGTGTTGATCTACTATGGTTGAGTTGAGAAATCCACCAATTTCACACAAAATTTCATAGTCTAAGCCATATGGTTGACCCCAAAACCAAAAACAGAGGTCCTTAGAGTTGGTTGGCTCGTATTGAAGGGAGGTGAATGATAGGTGCTAAATTTATTACGAATTTATTCCATAACACTTAGTGATTATTATTATAAAATTGCTTAAGAAACTTTGTCTCATATGTGATTTTAGGCACAATTTGGAAGCAAAGAAGTTAAAGTGAGTCGAAAGCACGATATTTGGGTCATTTTTCAAAGACTAATACTCACTTGTCTTCACGGAGCAAGAAAAAGAAAATTAAAAGACAAGAAGAAGACAAGAAAAATGGAAAAATAAAGGAGTAGAAAACTTACAGTCATGCATGTCTTTTATATGGGCACATGCAACGTGAATTTCATGGAAAATGAAGAAGAAGTAGAAGGTGGAAGCTAGGAAAAGATGAAGCATGAAACAACATGCAGCAGATGGGGAGCAAGCATGCCAAAGTGATGTGCATTAGGTGGAAGTAAATGGAGAAAAATGGCAACTCACGGACAAGAAACAAGGAGAAAACGACAGTGCATTCAAAGGAAGCAACAGATGACCAAACGACAGTGCAATGGGAAGGAAGACCAAGACGTGCAATAGGTGAACAAGCAAAATGCAGCACAGGGGATAAGCAAAGAGTAACCACGCGTCAGCTGGAATGAAGAAGCTACAGTGTTTAGCCCAATGACCAAAAACAAAACACAGAAGTAGGATGTGAGGGTTGTATACATCGGTTTTAATAAATAGCTAAAGGGTGTGTTGTGTTTTTAAAAAAATAGAAGCCATGCACAATCGTGCATAGGTGTGCCATAGTTGTGACACATCAAGTCATGGGTGTGACCACTGATAGCTCATCGAACCCTTTTTTGATATAAAATCTTCGTTTATGTGATAGCACAAAGGTTTTATGAAAATTTTGGAGTGTTTTCTTAGGGAGCCTTAAGAAGAGAGTGCGATGAAACTCTCACATATGGAGAGATCTATAGAGATGTAGCTTTTCAGATGCCAGTTCATAGGTGAAATTGACACTAACGACCCGGTTAAATGTATTTCTCCTTGTATTTGTTGTTTTCTTTCTATTATGGATTTATTATATTATCCTTTGTTTAATGTTTGGGTCTTGTTTAAGAATAATTGAATGCTCTATTTGATTATTTTCATGTACAACCCATTGCTAGAATCAAATACAATACGTAATCATTATTTTTACGATTCAATTGTAGCAACTAATGGTTTGTAATCATTAAGGATAACATAACCTAGGTTAAATAATCCAAGGTTATGAGATTAATGTTTAGAATGGTCTGTTTTTCTCACTCATAAGGCGATTGTCTGATTAAACTTAGCAAGCGTCTCCGAGGTTATTTGATAGATATGGTTAATTAACGAGCTCTTCTTAATTAACTATGACCTGAAGAAAAACAACGATTAATAGAGTTTTTGAGCCTCCCTCAGAGGGAGGTGATGGTGAGCGAATATGAGCGCCGATTTTCACAATTGACTCGATATGTAGCTGAATTAATGATGAGTGAAGTGGCTAGGTGCCGAAGATTTGAAGCGGGACTGCACTTGGCCATAAGAGAGAAAGTGGTGGCACATAATTTCTGCAACTTCCAACAGCTGGTTGAAGCAACATTGAGAGTGGAAAATGTAGAGAACATCAAGAGTACAGTGAACAGAAAGAGGAAAGGGAGAGAACAGTTTAAAAGGGGAGGCGGTGCTCTTATGCCAGAGAGGAGTGCCAGGACTTTCCCTGCACAATCTGAGGAGAGGAGCAGTGAAGCAAGCAGGCCTAAACAGATGAAAACTGTCTCACATCAAACCTCAACGGCTGGGGGCAGTAGGAGGGGAGATGGGAATAAGCCGTCCATTTCAAAATGTGATCACTGTGGAAGGTTTCATGGAAGATAATGTTATCAACTGATTAGAGCATGCTTCAATTGTGGGGAGAAAGGACACATAGAAAGAGAGTGTCCTCATAATCCAAGACATGAGAGAAGTCAGATGCAAGCTTAAAAGAGGGCCGAGACAGTGGGACACAGGATAGTAACGGAAGTGGGCAGTAAAAGTTCTGATGCGGCTAGAAAAATGAACCCTCCAGGGAGACCGAGGGGACAAGTATCAGCTAGAGTGTTTGTTATGAAAAGGGAGGATGTAGAGACAGTTCCAAAAGTCGTAACTAGTATGATTAAATTATTTGATGAAGATGTTATTGCTTTTATTGATTCAGGTTTTACTCCTTCATTTGTGTCATTGAGTATAACTGTGAATGATAGAGACTTGAGCCCATTGGATACTCCTTTAATGGTGAGTACTCCAATTGGCCAATGTATTATTATTGGTCAAGTATATAGAGACTATGAGATACATATTGGAGAGGAACAATTAGTGGTGGATTTAATGCCATTGAGGATAGGAGGATTAGATGTGATTTTGGGGATGGACACTTTGGAGAAATATAATGCTAACTTGGATTGCAAACAAAAGATCGTGGAGTTCAAAATTGGCAATAGTAGAAAGGTGGTGTTTTTGGGGGATAGAAAAGCAAGTCTGACTAGAATGGTTTCGGCTCTGACAGCAGAAAAACTGATTAGGAAAGGATTTGAAGTATTTTTGGTCTATGTGATAGACACAAAGGCAGATGGAGGGAAGTTAGAAGAAATACCTGTGGTCATGAAATTTTCGGATATTTTTCCCAAGAAATTACCAGGATTACCACCACATAGGGAAATTGAATTTTCCACTGAACTTCTTTCGGGCACAATGCCATTATCGATTCCGCTTTATAGAATGGCTCTGACGGAATTGAGGGAGCTTAAAGAGCAATTAGAAGAATTGTTGGAAAAAGGTTACATAAGGCCGAGCTCTTCGCTTTGGAGAGCTCCGGTCCTTTTTGTAAAGAAGAAAGATGGATCGCTGAGGATATGTGTGGATTATAGGAAGCTGAACCATGTCACCATCAAGAACAGATATTTTCTCCCACGCATAGATGATTTGTTTGATCAATTGTAAGGGGCAAAAGTCTTTTCTAAGATAGATTTGAGATCATGTTACCACTAATTGAGGATAAAGGAGTCCAATGTGTTAAAGACTACTTTTAGAATACAGTATGGCAACTTTGAGTTCTTGGTCATACCTTTTGGGTTAACGAATGCACATGTAGCTTTTATGTACTTGATGAATCGAGTCTTTAAGTTCTTATTAGACCGATTTATCATTGTCTTCGTTAATGATATATTGATTTATTTTAAGAGTGAGAAGGAGCATGAGGAACATTTGATGGTTGCGTTGGAGACATTAAGGAAGAATGAGTTGTATGTTAAATTCGATAAATACGAATTATGGCTAAAGGAAGTAGTGTTTTTTTGGACATGTGATTTCAAAGCACGGAGTACATGTGGATTTGAGAAAGATAAAAGCGGCTGTGAAATGGGAAGCACCCAAGAATATAACAGAAGTGAGGAGTTTCCTGGGTTTAGTTGGGTATTATAGAAGGTTTGTGGAGGGGTTTTCCATAATAGCAGCTCCATTTACCAAATTGACGAGAAAGAATCAGAAATTTATGTGGACAATTGAATATCAGACAAGCTTTGAGGAGCTTAAGTGCAGATTAATGAGTGCACAGATTTTGACTTTACCTTCGGGTAATGATGGATATATAGTATATAGCGATGCCTCGAGGAAGGGAATAGGATGAATATTGATGCAAGGAAATAAAGTGATTGCCTATGCTTCTAGGAAATTAAAGCCTTATGAGATGAATTATCCCACACATGATTTGGAGTTAGCTGCTATAATCTTTGCGTTAAAAATATGGAGGCATTATCTCTATAGAGTCACTACAAAGATGTTTATAGACCACAAGAGCCTTAAGTATTTGATGAGCCAAAAAGAGTTGAATTTGAGGCATAGAAGATGGTTAGAGCTACTAAAAGATTATGATTTAATCATTGATTATCACCCAGGGAAAGCTAATGTAGTAGCAGATGCACTGAGTAGGAATCGACTATGGCACATGTGGAGACGGTGTATCTTCCTTCGTTGAAGGAACTAGCCAAACTCAGGGTGACATGGAGACAAGCTAAATTTGATGGTATATGGGCAAACTTTAGAGTAAGGCCAGTAGTGAATGAAAATATTAAAGAATTATAGGAACATGATGAGTACTTGAGCAGGCTCAGAGAAGAGTTTAAAAATGGTAAACCTTCTGAAATAGAGGTAAGAGAAGATGGATTGATGGTGGTAGGAAATATATTATGTATTCCGGATATGCAAGAGTTGAAGGATGAAATTTTGGATGAGGCACATAATACGCCTTATGCAATGCACCCAGGAAGTACGAGAATGTATAGAGATTTGAAGGAGCATTTTTGGTGGAAAGGAATGAAGAAAGAAGTTGCAGAATATGCTAAAAGATGCTTAGTGTGCCAGCAAGTCAAAGCTGAGCACCAAGCACTTTCAAGTAAGCTTAAACATTTGTCTATTCCTGAATGGAAATGAGAGAAGATTACAATGGATTTCTTAATGGGATTACCAAGAACCAGTAGGAAGCATGATGCAATATGGGTGATTATGGATAGGCTAACCAAGTTCGCACATTTTTTGCCAATTAAGCAGACAGATTCTTTGAATGTTTTGGCCAAAAAATACATAGATGAGATAATCAGACTTCATGGGATTCCAAGTTCAATAGTCTTGGATAGAGATCCCAGGTTCACCTCCCGGTTCTGGGAAAGCTTACAAGAGGCTTCGAAAACTAAGTTACATTTTAGTACGGCTTTCCATCCACAGAGTGATGGACAATCGAAGAGAACAATACGAACTGTGGATGCAATGTTGAGAGCTTGTGTTATAGATTTCAAAGGCTCATGGGATGATCATTTTCCTTTAATCGAATTTGCTTATTATAATTCGTACCATTCAGGAATTCAGATGGCACCTTATGAAGCTTTGTATGGTAGGAGGTGCAAAACTCCTATTTGCTGTGATGAGGAAGGTGAAAGGAGGCTTTTAGGGCCTGAGTTGGTGCAAGTCACTATTGAAAAGATTAAATTGGTGAAACAGAGACTTAAAGCAGCTCAATATAGGATGAAGAGCTACATAGATGCACATAGAAAAGAGATGGAATTTGAAGTTGGAGACAAAGTGCTCCTTAGAGCTTCTCCATGGAAAGGAGTTTTGAGGTTTGATAAGAAGGGCAAGCTTAGTCTAAGATACATAGGCCCTTATAAAATCATTGAGAGGATTGGGCCTTTAGCTTATAAGTTAACTTTGCCACCGGAATTGTCTAAAATTCACAATGTCTTCCATGTATCAATGTTGAGGAAGTACTGATCAGATCCTTCGCATATAGTTCAACCCTCAGAAGTCCAATTAAGGGAGGATTTGACGTATGTGGAGCAACCAGTGGAGATCCTGGATTCGAAGAAAAAGGTTTTGAAAAACAAGACATTGAAACTAGTTAATGTGTTATGGAAGAACCATTCGACAGAGGAGGCAACATGGGAGCCTTTTGAAGCAATGAAGGAGAAGTATCCACACCTCTTCGCGGATTCAGGTAAGAATTTCGTGGACGAAATTCTTTTAGGGAGAGAATTGTTGGACCTCGAATTTTTTCAATTATTACCAATTTATTTGTTTGATTATTTTTAGTTTAGTACATTAAATTAGCAAGTATGGATAGAAAATTGAAATTAGAATGAAGTGTTAGAAATTAAGTTAGCTTAAGTAGTTAATAGGCTTGTGTTAAATGAAAGGAGGGGTAAATTTGGAAATCAAGTTTAATGAAGGAAAAAATTGGGAGAATGACCAAACAAAAGGGCTTAAATTAATGAGGAGAAGAAGAGAATTCGTGAGTAGCCAAAGAGGGGAAGAAACAAACGTAAAAGAGAAGAGAAGAGAAGAAAAATCGAAGAAGCTAGGGAAGGAGGAGGAAAAATCATGGGAAAAAGAAGAAATCAAGCTTTTAAAGGTAAGTTCTTCTTCTTCTTCTTGCTTTAGTAAAGAAATGGGTTGTTGTGTTGTGAATGAAGAAGTTTTAGAGAGAGAAAGGGGTTTTGTATTAAGAATGCTTGGAGGAAGAAGATGATTGAGAGACCCATTTGATTTTTGGGTTTCTAAGCTAGGTTTTGGGTTTTCTAACCTAGATGGACTATGAGTAGGTTAAGTTTGAGTTTGATTTGTGTTAATTTCATTTTGTTGTGATTATGAAAATTTGAAGGATTTCCATTTAAATTGGAATTGAATGAGAATTTTGGTTGTATTAGAAAATCAACAACCTACCCAAGAGCAAGAGGAAGGGCATAATTGAGTTTGGATTTTCAAGAGTTTTAAGGTGGGTAATTTATTTATAGTTGTTGTGTAATATGAGAAAAATGCCTTGTATGTGTATTGTGTGCTAAAATGGCTTGTTTTGAATTGATGTGATGTGGAAAATGCATTATGTTGCATGACATTTTGATAAAATTGAATTGTGAGTATGAGCATATTATGCCATTGAATTGTGTCATGGCAGTTTGTATAAAGAAAAAGCATGAGAATATGAATTTATGATTGATTGAATTGAGCATAAGATATTGATTGTGTTTGGGCAAGAGAGGAACCATTTCGTAGTCACGTGCATGTCAACATAAAGCCTTCTCTTGGCTGTCCGCTTGTGGCTCACGAGATCTAAAAAGTGGACTCGTTTCGTTCACGGAGTAAGCTTTCTTTATTTTATTCCACGGAACCCTCGAGCTAATTGTTTGTGCATTTGCATTTTGATGTGATAAGTTATGATGACATTTTGAGTGTTATGCTTTGATGTGAATTACATCCAATATGTTCTATGTGATGATGTATTGAATTATGAAATGTGAATTAGAATTGTAACTGTTGAACTTTCATTACTATATTAAGATAAGAAGTGTCTGCCTATATGAATGTTCATATATATGTTTGATTGTGTAGCTCGTTGTCAATGGCTACAAATATGTTAGCCACTGAGTTGTGTAACTTAACCCACAATTTTCCCTCCTCTGGTGCAGACCAAAAAGATTAGTGATCCTTGTAAGGCATTCCGAAACTTCAAGACAGCTAGGAATCTTTTGTACTAAGTTAGTGACTAATTTGGATAGCTTTATAGGCATATCAAACATAAGTATATTTTGTATTTTTTTTAAGTTTGATGTGTATGTTGATATGTAAGTAAAGCTTGTTCAAACATTCATTTTGTTTACAAATGAGAACTTGAGAACTTGAGAAGTTCCTTTCTGTATGATTATGTTATTTTAAAGTTTGAGTATGATGGATGTGAATATTCTTTTGTTGAGATTTGCAAATTTTTGCTAGTATTAGAATAACATATTGGAGTTGGAAAGCTTGTACGTGATGAATCATTGGAGTTGAGATTCAAGAGTTAATGAGATGTATTTAGTAGTTGAACTGCTATGAAGTGGTTTTATACTAGAAAGGTTGAATTTGCGAGGATTATGAGTGAATATGATGTTAGAATGGATATTGGAAGCATTGAAGAGGCTTTGGAGGGGTTTGGGAATCCCCAATCCCTAACGTCTGTTAGACGGACATTAGGTCCGTTAAATGGACTTTCTCGGGCCAAAAAAAGGCCCCCTGCCCAATCCAAGTCCGTTAAATGGACATTAGGTCTATTAAACAGACCTTCTCGGGTCTGGAAAGCACCCCAGTCCCGACAATGATCGTTTAACGGACAATATGGATGTCCCTTAAACAGTCATTCACGGGACAGCTACAGTAAATCACGATTCTACCTTTTAGAGGCAAAATCTCGCAATCACGATTTACCTTTTAGAGGCAAAATCTCGCTTAGGGTTCTGCATTTAATTTGTAGATCTCGAAGTCTTCTTTCAATCCGTTCAAAGATGACATCAATCAGACATCTGTAGAAAAAGTTATGGCAATTGCGCCATGACAGGTACAATATGATTAAGGACATAAACATGTTGGATTTTTTTGTCCATAACTTCGTCACCTGACCTCCAAATGAAGTGATTCTTAAAGCAATAGATTCCTAACACATGTTTCTACCTGTCCACAAAAATTGATAGCTTTTGATGTTGACTTCAAAAAGATTGATGGAAAGGAAGTGAGGGTTCATTGAAATAACCCTACAAGGAAACTCGCTCACGCTTTTTGACTCTGGATAGTTGAACTTCGGGAACGAGTTCCAACATCTTGGGCTCTGAGAACGGGACCCAAAAAAAATATAAGTTGTTATATTTATTTTCACTCTCGGTTCTTTACACACCTCTCAATCGACACCTCCCTTTATTATTATAAAAACTTGCTTAAAAATCGTGGGAGATGAGGCTTAACCTAAGAGAAAATAGGTCTTTCAGCTGCTCCACTTGCTTCCAAACCGAAGGAGACAAAAATGGAAGAGTTGTTGCCCTTTATTCACTCTTAGTTTTTTCCTCACCACCAGCCCCCTTTCTTGTCATCCCCTCCTCTCTTCTTTATACCGTAAATGTTAGGTTAATTTAAAGGGATAGGTGGCATTTCAAAACTGAAGAGAACCCCTGTGTTGCTGTCCACTCTTTGTTTATTTGTAATCAACCATTGTTCTTTGTTTGCTGTCCACTTTTTGTTTTATTCTCCAAGGTTTGTCACATTTTATCCATAAGATATCTTGCATGAGACAGCTGGGTTTTTAGCAAAATAGACAGCTGGTATGTGTGTGGTGTCTCACATCACGTTAGGTGTCTTCATTTTCCTATTCTTTTCTTTAGCCCTCCACTCAAGTGTAGTTGTCCATCTCCTTCAATTTTCAAAATTTGTTTTTGATTTTATCCTTTAAATTCACGTCCAGCTACATACTTTTGCTTGCTTTATACCTTAAATGATTAAATAATTGGCAGTTGGCTTGCCCTCACGCCCATGCAAAAACATGCATGTGCAGGTTTTCCAGCATGCCACAAGCAATTTGATCCCTCATTCTTCTACGCTTTATCCCATTCTTTTATGTTTTATCTTGCCTTCTCTTGCTCTAATCTTCTTCTTTGTTATTCCATGAAGACAAGTGGATGTGAATCTTCAAAAAACGGCTCAATTATAATGCTTTTGGCTCACTTTAAGTCCTTTGCTTCCAAATTGTGCCTAAAACTATATGAGTCAAAGTGAGTATCTTAAGCAATTTCATATCATTAATCGCTAAGTGTTATGAAATAATCAAACAATCAATTAAGCACATATCAGCTCCCTTTAATTTTTATCTCCAAAAGGATTGTCTGTAGATATGCATGAATATCTTATTGTTTGTTAGGGTTATTTAATCCTTAACATTTTAAGTTAAGATAGACATAAATAGATTATGAAGGATTTTTTTCCCCTTTTTTTGTTTGTTCTGCATAAAACTAATGTATAAGCCTCTACTGTATTACCCAAATTGTCATTTCCATCGTCTTTTTCTAGGTTATGCTATACTTAGCTTCCGTTAGGATGTTGGTCAAGCTTCAGGTTCGTTGGCTTAATGGTCTCGTCAGTCTAAATTTCAGGAGCATTATTATCAATTGACCCCTTAGTAATAGTGTCATCAAGTAGTGTCATATTTTCATTATTCTATTGAGATTATTTAAAAGTCTCACCATTGTATCCCTCTTTGCTCAAAGACTCGTTGGTGTTTTAATTCTTCTCCATGAGCTCTACATGATCACCTCTTACAAAAACTCTTCATGTAGGTCTTTTTTTTAGGTTTTGTTATACATGGCTCCTGCTAGGACATTGCTCAAGCTTCAAGTTCATTGGCTTCATGCTCTCATTAGTCTAAACTTCAAGAGCATTATCATCAATTAACCCCTTAGTACTATTTTCATTAACTAGTGTCTAGTTTCATTATTCTATTGAGATTGGATAAAAGTCTCACCATTGCACTTCTATTTGCTTAAAAACTCATTGGGGTTTCAATTCTTCTCCATGAGCTCTATATGATCACCTCTTTCAAAAACTCTTCCTATATGTCTCCATTTAACTGGTTTTTTAACATGTGGCCACCATAGAAAAGTAACTGAAATGGAACATTCATCTATGTTTCCAGAAACATCCGATCTCTTGAGTTTGAGTATATCTGAAAGTTCATTGTCACTCAGCATCTATACAAAGTAACTTAAACATATCGTGCTCCAACACTTTAGGGAAATATTATGAAATTAAGCATAAATAGGAACTGTCTTGAGTTTGGTTCTGACAAGGTATATGCCAAGTTTCTAAATTTGTAAAATAATAAGATTTCCTTTGTAATGTCGTGGACCTAACTCAAAGACCTTACTAACATGATTTTTTGAGTTGAAGGAATGAGCACTCTCTCTAGGACAAATTTAGTCCTTTTGCTTTCTTTCTAAGACTTTACAACTTTGAATGAGCGATTTTTCTATAAAATATCCAACAATGATGCTCAACCACCTAAAGACACTTGCTTGTAATACTTTCATTAGAGGGTTAAATTATTATGTATATAGAAGAGCTTAAGATTAGGGGATTTATCACCCACAACGTAGGATCAAGTCATCCTACTAAGTGGAGCTTTAGGCACATTAGAATAAGACCAGGTTAACATCAGTAGATAGAGTTTCAACGGAAGCAGTGATAAGAGAAGGAGTAGAGCCTTATGTCCAAAGGATATGGAGAGAGGGGATGAAGAAGCATTTGAATCTTTTAGGCCAGCTAAAGATGTAGGTGGGGAAAGGGAGGCACTTATAGAGCTCAACTTAGTATGGTTGAGAAGGGAGCTTATAAGTAAAGTTGGAAGTGTCCTCCTAAAGAGTTTATCTTATCAAGATCTAAAGAAAAGTGGTGCATTTGAGTTAAAAAGGAAAGAGTTAGAGTGGCAAGTGTGGAAAATTCAAACAATCGTCCTAGAAAATTCAAATAATCATTCCTAAATCAATAAATAGACTAGGCAAGAATATTAAAAGGGAAAGTCAAATCTTAAAATGCCATTGGTCTAGAGTAGGAAATAAAATTTTGTGAAAATCCACAAAAGTTAAGTGGAAGAGAGACCAAAAACAGTAAACTAAAGAGGAGAGGTGGGAGAAAGTTGATAATAAGGAGAAGGATGGAGGCAACGAGGGTAGAAGCATTACATGAGAAAAGGTCGTAGCCATAACAACAAAGGAGAGTGATTAGAGAGAAATCACTTGTTTGGACATTAGCCATTTTTCTTATAATCATATAATAATTTTGATTCTTCAAATTTAGTAGACATTGGTTTAAAGAAAGTGTTTGTTTTAATTGGAGAGACTATTAATTCCTCTCCATCAATTGACCAATTAGAATCTTCAAGTCTGTATATAGAAGGTGCCTAATGACATAGAGAATTTGATAATGGAAGATGATCAAGCATTAAATTTGAAGAAAACCGAGAGATATGAGACTTTTTAGCAAGCATTAAAGCTACAAAAACAAAACAAGTTGAAGCATTTAAACAAGTTAAAACACTTGAAAAACAAATCAAAGTCCAAGAATGGTAGACTAAAACAACAAGACAACAAACTAAAATAATAGGTCAATAAGCTAAAATAACATAACAAAGAGTTAAAAAAGACTAAATTGTAATTACTAAAGGATTTGAAACTTATCAACTCAAAACTTTATGATATCCTTATTGTTGAAAAAACAACAAATATGGTTTATGTAGGTTGTGTTGCAATGGGTGATGAAAGAGAATGATACTTGAATGAAGTTAAAAACTAACATATCATATTAACAAAGAAGCTATGATTTCCTTTGCGAAGTCAAAATTCGGCAATATGATGAGTTAGTGTATTTGACTATAATAAAAAAACAATAATTAAGTTTTTAATGGTTATGTGGTAGAGAAGCCATTAGTTTTGTTAAGAAACCATATGTAAATACATCTTCAAGACTTATGATTCTAAAGCATTCTTCAAAGATGTTGTACATCTCTATAAAATAATTTAATCGTTGCCTCTAATAGTAATATGAAATCTACAAGTTACTTTGGAAAGCTATGTGGAAACCACTAAACACTAAGCTTCAGTTTCAAGTCCTTCTTATCCATAAACTGATGGACAAATAAGGGTGGTGAATGGAAACTTGAGGAACTTGATAAGATATTTGGTCAAGGACAATGTGAATGATTAACACCTAATTCTTCTCATAATAAGATTCGTATACAAGAATCTATAAATAAATTAATTATAAATTAATTAATTGGTAAGCCTCTTTTTAAGATAGCCTTGAGAATTCAACCAAGAAAGCCTATTGATTTGGCTATACCATAAACAACACAAATTGGCATTGAAACTAAAGATTTTGCATAACACATAAGGGATATCTTTGATAAGGTTGATGCAATAAGTACTAACTAGTAGCTAAAACTCATAAAATTAGGAAATGTATCTTATATTAAGCTACTGGAATATTAAGTTTTAGGTTTAGATTTTAACTTGGAATGCTAAATTTTCATATTATCTATAATATGGCTAGAATTTAGGCTTAAGTTGACTAAAATCTAAGTTAGGTTTGTTGGAATCATGTGAGGAGCACAAACAAAGGATAGTAGGAAACTAGAAATCACTTCTAAGGTCTAAGAATCACTCTTAGTAGAAAGTATCACACCTTCTGATTGAAAACTCAAGTTTGTAGAAAAAGTTTAGAATTTCTTATTCTTGAGGGCTGAGTGTACATATATTTATAAAGAAGTTCTAGAAGTCTTATTCTAGTAGTGAAGAGTTCTAACAATTTTAAATCATATTCTAATAAAAATTATATAAAACCTAAATAACTAGGATAACATGTCCAAAACTATAATGATATATTTAATTTACTACTAATTCTTATCTAATAAAAATCCTAATATAATATAAATTTTATCCTTTATATTTGGTGTCAGCTCAATTCTCATCCTTCATCCTACCAAATTAAGGCTTATGCTTAACTAATTTTTTCTCTTTTATTTCTTCTATACACTTTAAGTTTTTTTTTTTTTTGCATCAATTCTCCCCAACTTGTCTTAGTCGTCCTTGGCTTAAAATGTGACAAATAATGATCTTATAATTTTGATGTTGTTTTCTAGACTAGTTTTCATAGCACCTTGTAATTGAGGCTCATTAATGTCTAATCTTTTCGTAATTTTCAAAAGTATTTCATCTCAATCTCAATCACGGAATATTCTTTTATATGTCCTTTTTGCTATGTGTCGCTATTATAAACCAAAACTCTTGATACCAAATTGAAATAGAACAAGTAGAAGTACTTACTAGTAGCTAAAACTCACAAAATTAGGAAATATATTTAATATTAGTCTAGGATTTTATGAGGTTAGTTGCGAGAGTTTTAGGTTAGGATTGCTAAAATTTAGTGAATAACACAAAATGGAAAGTAGAAAACTAGAAATCACTTTTAAATTCTAGGAATCACTCTCAGAAGAAAGCATTACATTTTCGAGTTGAAAACTCAAGTTTATAGAAAAAAATTCTTCTTCTTGAAGGACCGAGTATACACATATTTATAGAAAAATTCTTAAAACCCTTATTCGAGTAGAAAAGGGTTCCTAACAATTGAAATCACATTCTAATAAAATTTTTATAAATTTAAGTTCTAAACAACTAGGATAATATATCTAAAATAGAATAACATATTTAATTCACTACTACATATCTAATAAGGAATCCTAACATAATCTAAATTTTAGCTCTTATCTTTGTTGTCAACTTAATTCCCAACTCTTATTAAGGTTTGTGGTTAACTAATTTTTTCTCTTTTAATTTTTGTTTAGACTTTAAGCTCTTTTGCATCAGAGATACAATGAGAGAAAACAATCAACAACTTAACTTGTAAAAAACATGTTGATTAACATCATCAGTTATTGGAATTCAATAAAGGAGATATAGTGATGATAAGGATTCATCCAAAAATATTTTCTAAAGGAAAATATATAAGAAACTTCATTCAAAGACTTTTTGACCTTATAATATCCTCGAGAAGAAATGTGATAATACTTATATTTTGGAATTACCAAATGATATGAGAATTATTGTTGTTGTTAAATATTGCAAACTAAATTATTTATCATAAGCACGATGATACACAATCTTCTACTATTGTGTAGAGAATTCCAATCATTTCTTATCTTAGAGAGAAGATATATGATGTTCTTGATGAACAAATTAGTCATAGGAGTTAGTAGATATTTGTAATTTCTTATAAAGTAGAAAAAAAGGGGTCAATTTTTAAGAACACTTGAATCTTAGAATCAAAAAGTTGAATATAGACTTAAATGATCAATATTTCTACATCAAGGAGAACAACAAACAAACTGAGAAAAATTGATATAAAAGAGCTAAAAGTTTATTAAAGATATAAAAAGGACAAATCAATCAGCCATAAGCTTTAATTTAATGAGAGGAAGAGTAGGAATTAATGTAACAATAAAGACAACAAAGCTAAAATTAGTTTATGCTAAGTTTTCTTATTAGAGAAGACGTAGTAGCAGTAGATTAGATTTCTTATCCTAATTGTAGATATACTATCTCAATTATTGAAGACAAATTTAAACTTTTCTATATACATATGTATGTGCACTCAAAACATTTTTAAGTTTTCGATGTGTGATATTTTCTTTTAAGAATGATTCTTAAATTTCGAGTAATTTCTAATTTTGTATTCTTCTTTACTTATTTACCTCACTCAAATTCTAACAATTCTAACCTAAATTTTCAGCCATACCAAACCTAAAGTTCCAACAACCTAAGCTAAAATCACAAAGTTAAAACTCAAATTCCAGTATCCAAATTATATATCTTTTGTGATTTTTAGCCACTACCATGATATATCTTATACTCGTCCTACATCGACGTGATTGATGCCAAGACCAAAAGTAGTTCGAACATGAAAACGAGTCTTGGTCACAGCTTGAAATTCATAGTCTAATTCATCATAAGACTTCGGTTGAAGCCACAACAAAGGTAGAAAAAGTTCTTTTACACCACCAATCTTAAGACTACACTCAACACTCAACACACTGGATGCTAACTTGGTAGGTATTTGTATCTCTTCACTTCTTTCCACGCAGCTTCGCACCAAGCACCCTCTCCAGCTTCCCAATTATTTGTTGATTAGGAATGGCCTTACCAGATTCATACTCCTGTATTATTTGGGGCTTTTCATTGATCATCTGTATAACAGAAACCTCAGCTGAGAACTCTTAACTAAGAATGCAAAATATCATTATAGAAAGATTAGAGATACGAACCTGAGCAAGCTGAGATTGGGTAAGCTTCTTGTCCATTCGAGCTTGCATAATGGCCTTCTTTAGCTCAGTAGGCACTCGTTCGTCTGTGCTTGAAAGAAAAAATCGAAACAAGATGTTAGAGCACTTAGACACAGATCATATCGAGTTTCTGGGTAGTTAACCACGAATACTGAATGATTAAAAAAATATAAAATTACAGGAACAATGAGTAAATTAACAGAGCAATTTGAAGAGAGATGTTACAGCTAATGTCAAACTAGTAAACTGGGAGCTGATTAAAGTCACCGTTATCACATTTTCAGAATAGCAGCGATAGAAACAAAGCATTTTCTTAAGCTTTTGTTGGTCAACAGCATTCAAAAAACAAAAGAATGGATGCAAACTAAATGCCAAGTATATATTTGATCTTCAAAGTGACCTCAATTCCCTACATGATTATGAAAATCAACTATAAATAAAGTGATTGAGAAAATGTGCAACATAATATCTTCCATAATAAGATAATAATACAGGTGAATATGAGAAAGGAAAAAGATGGGACTTACGACTAAGATTCTCAGTTTCTTCATCCAGCTTTCTTGTATTCAAAGAAGAACTACTAGAGGCTGCCTTGTTAGTACCAGCGTTTGCTACACATACGAAACAAAAAAATACCCGTTAATCTTAATCGATGTTTATTTGCTTTAATTTATACAAACGCTAATGATTAACAGCGGATCCCAAACACTTCCCTCTCTCTTTTTTTGATGTCTACAGAGAGGAAATAAGAATTTAGTAGAAAGAAGGGAAAGAGTTAACGCCCAGTACAAGAAGAACAAGAGAGGAAGACAGGGAATACATTTTTTTAGGGTTTCGATCTCGGCACCGGCGCGGCGAGCGGCGTTGACGACTTTCTCATCCTTCTTAGCGGCGGCGGTGGGAGCCTTCTTGCGGATGACGACCGGTTCCCAGTCCTGTGAGATTGGTCCGCCTCCTGCCATTGTCTCTCTCTCAAATTGATATTTTCACCAGAGTGTTGCTATTGCGATTATCTTGTCTTACATCCACCACCCGATAGACCTTGTTACCGCTCCCAGCCCATTATCTTGCTTTTGAATGGTACAATTAAGTCGGCATTTTAATTACACTTCAAAATACATATTTTAATTTTTTATTCTTTCATTACGTATTATAACCCAATGTAAATAATTTATTTGAGTTTGATACACTTAAATTTGCTTGTCATATGACATCTCTTAATAGGGGTTAACCATATAGTGCCGGACCATGAAAACTAGATTATCATAGATAACCGACCTATTTCCACCAATTGACCAAGACTTTGCTAACAGAGCTTTGTACGCAAAGGCATTAGAGCTTTCCCGATGATGATGGGGCAGGAACCTTGATAAATTCCATTGATGAAAAACTCATCTTTGATTTTTTTTTATAAAAGGGAAAGAATTGAAAATTACATAACAAGTCGCGGGAACCGGGTCCCCGACATATCCTGTGTGAGGAAAAATTGGCACCCAATAGGTGCCATGTCAAAAAAGGTGATCCCAACATCTACATATTCAGCGTGGTGCGCCAACCAGTCAGTGCAGCTGTTGCTCTCTCGATAGATATGTCGATGAACAACAATCCAGTTATGGTGGAACAGTTAGTCAATTGCCCGAACGATAGAGTTGTGTGCCTGAGCTCTGTTGACCGCGGAGGAAAGGAGGCCGATCACTGCCGCCGAATCCACTTCAAGTTCAACCCGACGGTAGCCCATAGTCCAAGCGAGGGTAAGGCCAGTGTAAACTCCCCAAAGTTCTGCATTTAGGGAGGAGCACCAGTCGATGTTCTGAGCGAAGCCTCCGAGCCAGGTGCCGTCAGGATCGCGAAGAAGGCCTCCCGTAGTGGCCGACGATGTGGAGCTATTGCTGGCACCATCAGTATTGAGTTTCACCAACCCAGAAGGCGGTGGGCTCCAATCGATTAGTTGCTCTTGGCGGGGACGTGGGCTGGTACCAGCCCGACAGTGCCACTCCGTCGCCTGGAGGAGCAGACCTGCATAAGATAAACTAAGCAAATGAGGTGCGGAAGGCCAAGTAAAATGTTCATCAAAAAGGGACTGGTTGCGTCATGTCCATAGGAACCAACAAGTAGTTCCAAAAAGGCGCGACTAATCCTGCCCGAAGACTTGACGATGGTGGCATAGATTGTGAGCGATCCACTCCCGGGCCGTCAGAGTGAAGAAGGCATGGTGGAGGAGGGAAGGGGGGAAATGGACCCACACCTGGCGGGCTCTCGCGCAGTCCCGTACCACATGAATAGAAGTTTCATCGAGGTGGCAGTGGGAGCAAGCTCCATCTAGGGATGGCAATTGTACCCGAATCCGATGGGTACCCGATAAAATTACCCGACATGGGGGGTATATGAAAATACCCGACGGGTAACGGGGCGGGTATGGGGGGTATATGAAAATACCCGACGGGTAACGGGGCGGGTATGGGGATACCACCCCCATACCCGTTTACCCGTATAATAATAATTATATAATAATTATTATATAATTATATAATAATTAGATTATTATATAATATAATAATAATATAATAATATTATATAATATAAAATAAACGGGTAAACGGGTACCCGATGGGGGTCAAACCCCCATCGGGTACGGGTATGGGGGAGGAAGAAATTTACCCGACGGGGATGGGGGGTGGGGGTGGGTTCCCGCCCCGTTGCCATCCCTAACGAGGTTATTGGGCATATGGTTGGAACTGGAAAACAGTACAGAGGATTTGGTTCCCGTTACAGTTGGGTGCACAACTTTTTACAGGGTTGGTCTTCTGTCACATCTGGCTTTTATGATAACCATCGTTCGATTGCTCGTTTCCTTTATAGCGATTTGTTCTTGGGGGGTGGGCTGGTCCCATTCAGGTGAAAAAATGCACCTGTAATAAAATCTTTTAAATAACTGTAATAAAATCTTTTAAATAAATATAATAATATCTCTACACTTCCTAATTACAAATACTTGAAATGTGGAATAATATCCAAAATTATTATTAGATATTCGAGGAAAAGCACACCTAATTGGACAAGTCAAGCTGCTTCCTGTACTGTCCTTCTCCATATTTATTTCAGAGAACAAAGAAGTTATGGTGCAAGGCGGAATAGCACACCTAATTGGACAAGCCAAGCTACTTCCTGCGCTGTCCCTCTCCATATTTATTTCAGTGAACAAAGAAGTCATGGTGCATGGCCTAGTGCATGTCTTTCCAAGAAGCTTTCAATTAAATGGGGTTGACATCAGATAATATAATTAGAGAAGAGGAAGTCTTCACATTACTTAACGTTTTGTTTCGCTTAAATGTTTTTAAGTTGTTATTTATAGTATTATATTGAATTTAATATTATTAAAATAGTAATAATAACACTGTAAACTATAGTCAAATTAAGTTTTTATCAATTCTTAATAAATAATGTGACTCCAAGTTTGAATTTAAATAATAAAACTTAATTTATTGATCTCGAGTCGAGCTAGATTATAATTGGACATTTTTTTCAACACTTAATTAGAGCTTGTAAAACAACTTATCTAAAAATGAAAGTACTTTCTAAAATTTAAGGTTAATATTGAAATCTTATTAAAAAAATTAATCAAATAATTGAATGTTAATCATTTAGTTATAATCTATAAAAATTAGAATGTCCAAATAATATATTCATTGAAAACTTGGCAGAAATTGGCCAGAAACTAGAGTTATCAAGATTGCAAATAAGTTGTTCATATAGGCCGGGATAACTTATTTTTGGTCCGGTTCAACCGGTTTGAAGTTAACGAGTTAATTCTGAATTATTCAATCGTAAGACTAAATCAAATGTAAGAAGGTTAGCTTAGTTCACCCAAAAGATTGAGTTCCACCACTAAAATGACGTTGTTTAAGTAGTAATTTGAGTCTGATCAAATTTTATATAAGTTCGGACGATATCTAAGGCCTAGATGCAAAACATCAACATTGATCGAGTCCCGTGCAGATTAGAACCAAGAGTTTTGTGGACTAAACAATTAAGGAGCTTCTCCCCACACTCCTTGTCAAATGTCACAGTGAATGATCTGCCAAAGTCTGATTTGCAACGTATCTTATACTCTTAAACCTCTATAAAATCATGAATTGGAGAAGATGGTTTCAAGGAATGAGTTGATCAATCTAAGCTACTACATTCATGATGAAGCCTACTTCCTCGCTATACAT
>JAOQMR010000005.1:24812992-24825137 GCA_027563865.1 Erythroxylum pelleterianum
ACAATACATAATTGTTATGTTTCTGATTTATTTGTGGCAACATATGGTTTTTAATCATTAGGGGTAACATAGCCTAGGTTAAATGACCCGATCTTGTGTGATTGTTGCCTTGATCAATTTGTTTTCATAACTCGTAATGCAGCTATCCAATTAAACCTAAAGAGCTTGTTCTAGGTTGTTCGATAGCTAGGTTTAATTAACGAGCTCTTCTTAATTAAACAAGACCTAAGGAAAAATTAGAGTTAACAAAGCTTATTGTTAACTTATGATTAATAGCTATTAGAAGAGGTATGAGAATAACAACTCAGTAAAGTATGTTTAATTTTGCACGGGCCGAGATTGAAGTGATGACGGGGTCCCTAACACATTCATTACTTTTCATAATTTTAGATTGTTTTCTTTAATTTTTTTCGTTAGTTTAATTTTACTTTATTTTGTTATTCAAACAAATACACCCCTTTAACCTAAACACCAATTACTTTCATTTCAAAAGCTTTACTCATACTCTTTGTGTGATCAACTTAGATTCATCAATGTTATAGTTTTAGGCTTAGTTATTTTGAGTATTGTTACGACTCATTACCACTCCTACAAGCAACTTTCTCAACAACCAGTTACTTTTTGTGGAAAGAAAGAAATACTAGATTGTACAGGTGCCAAAATTGGTAGTGCATCATAGCATTACTCAAAATAACTAGACCTAAAACTTTATCAGTGATGAGTCTGGGTCGATCCTATAGAGAGTGTGTAAAGCTTTGAAATAAAAAAATTGGTGTTTAAGTTATGGGGGGTTTTGCTTGACTAACAAAATAAAGTAAAATTAAACTAATGAAGCAAATTAAAGAAAAAATATAAAATGATGAAAAGTGATGAATGCGTTAGGGACCAATCGGTTCAATCTTGGCACACACACAATTAAACGTACTTCAATGAGTTGTTATTCTCATACCTCTCCTAGCAACTATTAATCATAGGTTAACAATAAGCTCTATAAATCTCAGTTTTTCCTTAGGTCCTATTTAATTAAGAAGAGCTCGTTAATTAAACCTAGCTATCGAACAACCTATATTAAGCTCTCTATATTTAATTGGACAACCATATTACAAGTTAAGAAAATAGATTAATCAAGGCACCAACTACACAAGCTTGGGTCATTTATCCTAAGCTATGTTATCCTTAATGATTAAAAACCATTAGTTTCCACAAATGAATCATAAACACAACGATTACATATTGTATTCGATTCTAGCAATGTGTTCATACATAAAAACAATCAGATAGAGCATTCAATCATTCTTACACAATACCCAATTCAATAAACAAAAGATAACATAATCAATTCCTAAGAGAGAAAGACCAAAAAACGCAAGGGAGAGAATGCTTAACCGGGTTCTTTGATGTCGATATAACCTCTGAACTAGCATCGGGAAGCTTAGTCCTTCATGGGTCTCCAGATGAATGGAGCTTTGACTCTTCTCTTCTTCAAAATTGAGACCTCACGACTCTAAAAATGATTCCTCAAAATTTTCATACCGATCTGTCGTCACATTATGTCTATTTATATTAAAAAGTAGGGTTTTGGGTGAGCTAGAAAAATGTCATGGGCGTGACTTGGTGTGTCACACCCATGAAATATTTGTCATGCCCATGACAAAATTGTCACGAACTTTGTCATTCTTTATTCCTTTTGACATTTTCTTCTCTTCTCTTGCTTTAGTCCTTCTTCTTCTTATTCCATAAAGATAAGTGAGTGTAAATGATAGGTGCTTAATTGATTATGAATTTATTCCATAACACTTAGTGATTATTGTTATAAAATTGCTTAAGATACTCACTTGGACTCATATGTGATTTTAAGCACAATTCAGTAGTAAAGAAGTTAAAGTGAGTTGAAAGCACGCTATTTAGGCTATTTTTTGAAGATTAATTTTCACTTGTCTTCATGGAGCAAGAAGAAGAAAATTAAAAGACAAAAAAAATGAAAACACGAAGATAAGGATGCATGAAAATTAATGGACAAAGAAGAACACCAATTTAGCAGTGTATAAGTAAAAGCTAGCTGGATGATGGACACACAACAAGAAGCAAACAAAACGATGTGCAAGAGGAGTAGAAGCATGAATAAAATGACGAACAAGCTAAGTGAGGAAAGCAACAAAACGCAGTGGTCCACAACTAAAACGCACAATACCACATGAATCACAATGCAACATAGCAACAAAGAGTAGCAGTCCATGTCAAAACCCAGTTATTTGGCAATGAAAAAAACACAGACGTAGTGGAGATGGGAGAAGAGGGTCTTAAGTAATGGGCTTTTAATAGAAGAGAAAAGAAAAACGGTAACGGAGGATAGAATAAAACAAAAGGGGTTTCCATTGTAACTTTGAGTTAAAGAAAAGTAGAGAATAAAGAGATGTTTTCGACTGAAGGAGTTTGGGCACTTCGGGAGCTTCAGGAGAGTACAAAGATGGAGGCAAGCTCTCCACCATGAGAAGAACCATGGAGAGTTAGCTTTCCGACGTCGATTCAACAGAGATATCGATGCCAATAACCCAATTAAGCATTTTTTCTTTGTTTTTGTTGTTTCTTTCTCTCTTTATAAATTAATTATGTTATCTAGGGATGTCAATTTTGGTCAGACTCACTCGGCCAGGCCCTTGGTCACGGGTCAAAATAGTTTAGTCTGACGTCGTTTTGTAATTAAAAAAACTAAGGATGGGTCGGCTGACCAGCTCTGGCCCTTCGGGCCATAGACTGACCTCAAACCATCTAACCAGGGGTCGGGTCAGGCCTGGCCAGGAGCGGCTTGAGCCCAGCCTGACCCATTGACATCCTTAGTGTTATCCTATGTTAATTGATTTAAGTTTTGTGTATGGATAATTGTATTCTTGTTATCGTTCGATTATTTATATGTGTATGAACCCATTGAGTATTATGAAAATATGATTCGAATGTATTCATTGGATCATTTTATTATAAACCCATTGCTAGAATTTCAATATGATTCGTAATTGTTATATTTGAAATTCATTTATAGCGACTAATAGTTTTAATCGTTAGGGATAACATAACCTAGGTTAAATGACACATCATATATGGTTATTATCTTGATTGATCAATTTTCCTAATTTGTAATGCTACTACCCAATTGAATCTACAGATCGTATCCTAGGTTATTCAGTAGTTAGGTATAATTAACGATTGTATCTTGATTAAACACTACCTAAAGGAAAACTTGGGTTAATTATTAACCCACAATTAATAGTTTCTATGAGAGGTTTGAGAACAACAAATCATTGAAAATGTTTAATTAGGGTGTAGGCCGAGACTGAACCAAAGAATCGGATTCCCAACGAATTCTCCACTTTCATCATTTTTAGTATGTTTCTTTAATTTGTTTTCATTAGGTTAGTTATATTTTATTTTCTTGATTAATTTCATTTCATAAACTTTACACACTCTCTCTCTAGGATCGACCTAGACTCACCACTATTATAGTAGTAGTCTAGTTTATTTTGACTAGCATTATGACATGCTAGTAGTAAATGTTAAGAAAATGGCTCAAGTATTGTGCTTTCAACCCACTTTAGCTCTTTTGCTTTTGAATTGTACTTTAAAACGAAATAGGAACTAAATTGAATGTCTTTAAGCATTTTATGGCGATAATCACTAAGTATTATACAATAAATGTATAATCAATTAAGTACATATCGCCATTCACTAATATCTTAAAGGAAGTTGAGTTAATGCATTGTGATATCTGCTAGTAAAGTTGGCAGGAAATTCCAAAGCAAGTAAAATGTTCAGGATAAAGCCTCACTCTACATTATCATAGGCCTTCTTCAATTTAACCATAATGATATAATTCCTGCTTCCCTTTCTCTTGGTTTAAGTATTGACAAGTTTTGCATCAATATGATGTTATTGCCCATAATTCTGCCAGGTAAATAGGCACCTTGTGAAATGCCAATTTGTGTAAGACATCTTTCATCCTTTGAGCCAAGATATTAACAATGATCTAATACATAGTGTTACAATAAGAAATAGGCCTAAAGTCAAAAAAAATCTCTATTCTCCATTCGTAGGAATTAAAATTACAAAGGTACCATTAATTTCTTATAACATTTGGCCTTTATTGAAGAATTCTAGAATAGCATCAGCTATCATATACTTTGTTAAATGCCAAGATTTGTTAAAGAAATGATGGTTAAATCTATCATGTTTATATGCCTTGCTTGGATTTAAGAATCTTATGGCAATCTCAATCTCTAGACTTGTAAGGTTACAAAACTAAGAAGAAAAGTGATAAAAGAGGTGGAAATAACAAAGCATAAAGCAAGTAGTAAGATATACTAAAGGGATCAAAAGAACTGAATGAAGATGAATAAGATGAGTAGTAACTTACGCAGGATGAAATCTAGAATAAGAAAATTTGCTTTGACTTCTCTCTTCTTGAGTTACCATACTGCCTTATTTGATTTCATTTTTGGAAACCAACCTTACCGTACCTAGTCCCTTCTCCTTTTGCCTCTCTGACAGTTGTAAGGTGACTGAGGCTTCTACCTCGAAGGGTGGTAACCTTCTCTCTCAATGGAGGATTTCCTAACTCTCTCCAGTGAGCTTTTTGTGAAATCTAGAGATAAGACTTTAGGGAAAAAAAGACATATGGAAGAAAGTATAAGGACACTCGCTTACTGGGAGCTTGAAAAATAAGATGCACACGCTACAAAACAAAGGGACTCTTTCATCATTGGAAACACTTGGTTGTTTCTTGATAGTGTCAGCCATCTATAACTCAATATTCTCCAAATCCATTTAGGCCCAATATTTTTATTGGAATTATCAACCAGCTTACAAACTGCCGAATAAGTTCACTAAGGATCTTCTTAGAATGAAGATTCTAGTGGTTGATTAGCACATAATCATTTAGTATAAAGTACTACCCCAAGGTTTCTTTTCTTCTCTAATCCAATGTCAAGAATAGGCTCTGTAACGCCGAACTTTCGGGGCCCTTTTGTGTTGTACTGTATTTCGAGATACTACTGTATATTGATATATACATATGGTTATATATGAGTTCAAAGATGTATTTAAGTTATTTGGGTGTATATGTTAATGATTTATAATGTTATATGCCCTTATATGAACTTAGAATTCATCGGTAATGCAAAATCTTGGAGATTTCCAACACATGATTTTTTAAGTGGATAAAATCGAGTCCATTGGATGGATATGACCATGGTGGGTAAATTAAATGAGTTCTAATGCCTTAGAGGTGATTAGACACGATTTATAGACTCATGGGACACTTAGAAAGCTTAATTGGAAAAGTTGATGTATATAAGGGCTTATATGCAAATTGTCAAAAGTTAAATGACTTAAATGTAATTTCTTAATTCTTGGAGGACCAATGTGTAATTTTATAAAGTTAAGGGGCTTAATTATAATTCTTAAAAGTCCAAGGACCAAAATAAAAATAAAATTTTTGGAAATTCCTAAACTTTGAGCTTAATTGTAAATTAGGAAAGTTTGGAGGGTAAAATGGTAATTTCTTACAACCTAAGGGCAAAAAGATAATTTCACCATATTTTGGTCAAAGAAGAGTCAATATTCTAGACCCTTCTCCTTGTAAGGTCGTGCATCCCATTAGTAAAGGCTTAAAACACTTTGTTTAAAGTAAAAGAAGGGAGAAGAAGGGAGAAGAAAGGAGAAGAAAGGAGAGGAAGAAGCAGCTTTCTACCATCACTTATTTTCCACCAATTTTTTTATTCTTCAACCTCAATCAAGGTTTTCTAAGCTAATTTGGGGTCAAGGAACTCAAATCTTTCATTAGATTTGAGAAAATCTCAAAGGATTTGAGAAAATCTCAAAGGATTTGAAGATATCATCAAAGGAAGGTTTAGGTAAGTTTTGTCTAATCTCTCTCTACATTAGGATTTTGAGTTTGGTGTTAAGATATGTTTTTTCTCCATGCTTGAAAATGCATGAAACATGGTTTAGATGATTGAAATGTGTCATAGAGAGGGTTCTTCAAGTCAAAACCGAAATCGCCCCCTTTAGGTGAAAGTTTGTGAATTTTTGAATATCTTTTGGAATTGATGGTCTAAATGAATTCTATGGTGTTAATTATACATGTATGATGTGAATTGATGATGAAGAATGGAGAATATGTGTGTTGGTTAAGGTTAGGTCAAAATGGTGGATAAGAGGTGGATTAATATAATGAGTTGTACAATTGGTAAAATGTAGCTTAAATGAAGGAAATTGGTTAGAATGGAGGGGTGAAATGTTTCATTGATTGGAAGTGTTACTATATGACATGATAGAAGCATGAATTATTATGATAAATTCTTGAAAATGTGACTTGAAAATCATGCACATTAGGTGTTTAATAAAATGCCTAAGTGAACTTGACTTAGGATTCAAGGCTTTATAATGGTATGCATTGGAAAACACTTTTATGTCAACCTAAAGTGAACTTAAATAGTTGCTTAGATTGACGAGTAAAGGTCTAATATGCTTAGATAAAGATGTGCCTAATTATGTTATGAAATGAGTAAGTTTGGATTAAAGGCATTAAATGCCTTGGAAAATGAAAAATGAGAAGCTAATGTGATGGTGTGTAAATATGAAATTTATGTTTAAGTAGTAATTTCATTGTATGTCTTTTTATGTATAAAGGCTCGGGAGTCGTGAATTAGGAAACCTATATCAAGGATTGTTGAAGTTAAGAGAAAGTATATCTTCTTTTGAGGTGAGTTGGGGAAACCATATTTCTCAAATAGGATTAGAACATCCTAAGACAAGCATGATGACTTGAATGTGAATTGTGAATTGTGAACCTAGGCAATATATGGTAGAATTGAATTTCAAATGAATGCTTATTGTTCATAATTGAATTTTAAATGAATGCTTATTGTTTCGAACAACTATGCATTCGGAATACAAAAGATGACTTTTATTATATGAAATAATGTTTCAACATAGATTTTGAAACTGATATTTTTATTACATATTTTGAGAAATGTTGCTGCTTTTAACAAACCTGAATTTAAAGTGCAAAGAATAATGCTTTATTTTATGAAACTAAATTTTTGAATAATTTTTCCCTTGGATTGCAAAAGATAACTTTTATTGCATGAAATGATGTTTTGAAATTTACATAAGCATAACCGAGTCACAAATTATGAAAATATTTGTTCTCTTTTGGCCTAGAGCCACGACATGGTTTCATTTTATCAGTTGGACCGATAAATAAAGGTATAGTGCCTTACTTGATTTTTGTACTTAATTATTGTATATGACTTGTTTTGTGATTGGTGAGGAAATGATTGGCCAATCATGTACTGGGCACAACTGATTATGATTAAGCGACCCCCGTACCCTTGACGCTGGTACATAAAAGTCGAGTCGCCGTATCGACACCTTTCTACGGGACTCGCGGGTGATTCCACACCTAGGGTTTAGACATCGACAAGGTCATCACCTAGGATCATGACGCTCACCACGGATGAAAGTCGAGCCAACACCAAGTATCGATAGGTGTACACATTAGTTTGGCCAACTAGTGGTGTCACACATGATTGTTTTAGCTTATCCTGATATTGGTTTTCCTATCGATATTTGATTAATACATATGATATTTTTATGCTTTTGTGTACTGGAACTGAGACCTCTGTTCACCGGATGGGTGAGTTAACAGGCTAGGCCTATGGTTCCTAACTAGTACACATTGAGTCATAGGCTAAGCCTATGTGTTTTTTATGTCATGTATATTCACTTTATAGGTTATCTATACCGTCTTGGTATGAATCGAATTCTATTTGTGATATATGTTTTTCCTACTCACTGAGTACCTATTGTACTCATCCCCCTCTGCTTTCCAACTATGCAGGTTAATTTAGTGAGTTTGAAGCCCTGAGTGGATCGTGTGGTCTTTTGATATTTTTGTGGTGTTACCACACGTGGGTAGTTTTTTATTTTGTACTTTTTTTGTCTAGTGGCTCATGAACTCTGTTTATGTAGATACGCTTTATGATTCTGTAAGCTAACTTTTGATTGCCTTGTGTTTTGTAAAAGATTTTATGTATGAACTTTGATACTGTTATTGAGATTACCTAGAGTTGAGATTGCCCTGAGTGGACTAGAGAGTCCTGGAGTTGTGGTTGGCTGTAAATGTAGAAGTGTGTTTGAAATCATTTGCAGGTTTTGAGATTTTAAAAATATAGTCGTTGTGCTGCCCAATTTTTTTTAAAAGGAAAGAATTGATATTCAGTTAGCCTTGCATAGTCGGATTAAGGATACCGTTAGTGTCCTTAGCCCGGTTATGTGGCGGTTGTCATGGGCCCGATGTGATATCGGGTCGTGACAATTAAATTGGTATCAGAGCTAAGGTTTTGCATTTTCAAAAGTGTTATTTTCGTTTTCAAAAAGTTCATGAGCCTTAGGAGTTGAGCGTGGGTGTCGAAAGTCTTTAGTCGAGAAGTTGAGTCTCGGATCTTTAAGTTAACGTCCTTAATGGTCGGATGATTTTGACCTCGATTAGAGTACTTGTTGACATCCCTTAGGATGTTTGGGATATCGAATAAGCTAGCCTTAGTTCGATTTATTTTATTAAACAATGTCTTTCTCTTTGATTTCATAAAGATAGCATTCCCCCATCTATTTGATCAATCAAGTAAGAATTTCGAGGATGAAAGTTTTTAAAAGGGGGAGAGTTGCAATATCCTACCTCCTCAAATTGTTAAGAGATTAAAATGTTAGATTGAGTCAGATGAGTTATTGTAGAAAATATTGCAAGACAGTGTATACACTCATTTGACAAGTTCCGAGGTAGGAAAGGTTTTTACCGATCATGAGATAATTGTGTATTGATTTTATCTTGACTTTTGTTTTAATGGATTTTAATTAGTAAATTGGGAATAAGTGACAAATGGCTCAGTTAAATGGATGACAAGTGGCTTGAGTATAATTGTGACAAGTGGCCCTTTTAAGTTTGCGTCAAATGATACTTTAGAATTGTGATAGGTGTAGCCTTACAATTGGTGACATGTGTAGTCTTACAATGGGTAACATGTGTAGCCTTACAAGGAGTGACATGTGTAGCTTTAAAATGAGTGACATATGGAGCCTAAAGTAAATGACACATGGACCAATGAAATGGTGACACATGGATTAGCTCAACCTTCTTGAATTTTCTAGAGAAAATGGATGAAAAGGCAATAGAAGTAAGAGCGAAGGTCTGCCATAAGGTTAGAAGAGAGATATCGCGCTAAGGTTGACTATTTTAAGAAAGAGGTGGAGTTTGAACCTCAGGATGGAATCCCGATTAAATTTACTAGTGACCAACGAGTATTAATGAGTTAGTTAATATCAGTGATCAAGGCTACGAGGATGATTCGTCAGGGATGCTAGGCATTCCTTGCATATGTGATTGACATTTCAGCACAGAGGGTTGAATTGGGTGATGCCCCTATTATACGCTAGTTCCCCGATGTTTTCCGGAGGAGTGACCTAGATTGCCACTTGATCAGGAATTTGATTTCACTTTTGACTTAGTCCTGGAGATGACCAATATCTATACCACTATATTGCAAGACACCAATAGAATTGAAATAGTTGAAGATTCATCCAAACTAAGTATTTTCTCCACTAAGCTTTCAAGCTGAGCACGGGTGTTAATTCGTGTAGGTTAAGTCATGGGAGTGAGGCACAAAGAACATCTGCAGGGATCAAGGCCAATAGCTAAGAGTAAAGGAACCTTTGGATATGTCTTTCGATTCAGAATGGTTGTATATGCAATAAAGGAATTAATATGTTTTCTTTTTGAGATTATCATGTTAATGTAAAGTTATAATATTGCTCTTCAATGATAATGTTAAATGATATGAAATTTTTTAGTATGTATATGTGTAGTATTGAATAGAAAAACATGTGATGACATTCCCTATAAGTGAATACAAATGTATGTTGTGACGATTTGTACAGGAATTTGGTTACTATATATGTAGGTGGTTGTAGGTTCCGTATAGGGGGTGTTACATTTTATAGTATCAGAGCCACGATTTAGGTGGTTATGACCAATAAGATTATAATAATGTGTGGTATGGTTTGGTTTTAGTGTTGGCCTAATGTAGATGTCCCTATTTTGTTATAAATAGTAAAAATGGAAACACCTTGTGAAGCTGATGAGGAGCCAACTGATAGTGTGGTGGGGAAAGGTCAATTAGTTTTGAGTCTTCCTAAGCCTCCAAGGAATGTGATAGAATGTTATCAGTAGATCGAATAGCCTGTGATATACATGTGACTAGTCTATTGGGCCATAGTGTATATGTGAAAAGAGTGTATAGAGATTGCCCTATTATGGTCCATGGGAAACAATTTGCTACTAATCTGATAGAGTTACTCTTTCATAAATTTGACTTGATCTTGGGCATGGATTGGTTATCCAAACACCAAGCTATAGTTGATTATGGGTTGAAAACATTTGTGCTCGAAAAATTTTGATGGTTCAGAAACAATGATGCATGGTATTCGGTCTAGTCCTTTGACTAATGTAATATAAGTCATGCAAGCAAGACGACTTTTTGGAAAATGTTGTGAGGCGTATCTGGCTTTAGTATTTGATTCAAAAAGGAATTGCACTATTTTGAGTTTGTTTTTGTTTCCGATTTTTACCGAATCTTATCAAAACCTTTTTGAATGTATATGAAACTTTTCAAATACCTAGAAATAAATGAAATAGGACTTATCATATGTGAATTGGGTGATTGAACATTAGAATTTAAGATTGAGCATAGTAAATTCTAAAGAAAACTTACATGTACATAAATGGTTTGTACGTATATTTATTGCTCAAATGTGTATAGTATGATTTTGACACCCTTCTAATGGTGGTAAGTTATGCAAGAATTTTGACACCCTTCTAATGGTGGTAAGTTATGTCTTGCATATATGAAAACATATACATATTTTATGACTTGAAATGTATATCATATGACTTGTCAATATATGAATTGTGAAATTGGCAAATGGTTAAAGGAAATGTTACAATGCTTGCTTTATTGCCCTGATGGTAGATAGATGGGCATGCATATAGGGATATAGCGCAGCTGCTACAGTTTTACACCAATGGTGTCTTCATTTCGAAACTATAATATCTTCACAATTTGATGTCTTCTGGTATCCACAGTTTTGATATCTTTTGATATTTAGAGCTCTCGTTATCCACACCCAAAAAAATATGTGCAGGCCTAACACATAAATTAAAGTAAATGGTTATAAATAAGAAATATAACATGACAACATAAATAATTAATATTGATGAGCATTTGCATTTGTAGAGATAATTTGTGTCAATGAGCGTTGAATATCAATATTTGACTTGTAAATGTATATTTTCAACATATGGATAATCTATTAAAGCATATTTGTGTTATGTATTTTGTTTAAGTATGTCATCATTGTTTGCATGAGCGGTAACTATCAATGTTTGGTTCATGAATGTGAATTTATGGTATGTGAGTTGTGATATTTCTGAATGTGTGTACTTACCAGATGATTACTGTAAGTGGTCATCCAAATTAAATATTTTTTCCGTTATTTTCAAGCTTAACATGGGTGTTAATCCGTATAAGTCCAAATCATGAAAGTATGATATAGGAAATATTTGTAAAGATCAAGGCCAACAGTTAGAAGTAAAAGTACCTTTGGATATATATTTCAATTAAAGAATGGTTGTATCAGTAATATAAGAAATCGTATATTTTCTTTTAAGGATTATCATGTTAATGTAAAGATGTAATAATGTTTTTCAATGATAATATTAAATGATATGAAATTTTGTAATATGTATATACGTATCATTGAATAGAAAAATGTGTAACAACAGTCCATATGCATGAATAAAAATGTATGTCAGTAACAGTTTGTATAAAAATTTGGTTGCCATGTATATGGGTGATTGTAGATTCCATACAGGGATGTTACAGACAAGACATATAAATAATAGGTTTTTTTAATTTTTCTTTGGTATATTTCAACTCGAACACAAATCATGGCTTCCAACGTAAATGACAACACCCACTGCCAAGGATGGCAATTTCATATCAAATAATCAAGAAGTAATTTCATGATTGCCCTTAAC
>JAOQMR010000005.1:24929771-24946157 GCA_027563865.1 Erythroxylum pelleterianum
GGCTCATCAATGCTGTCGAACCACACATCGGCGAAAGCATCGTCCACGCAAAGACGGCACAAGAAGTTTGGGAGGACTTCAGAGATCAGTATTCCCAGAAAAACGCCCCAGTCATATTTGACGTACAGAAAAAAGATAGCAACAATGTCTCAAGGCTCAATGACGGTAGCTGCTTATTACACAAAAATTAAGGTCCTCTGGGAAGAGCTTGATGCCTATCGAGTTCGTCCTATCTGCAATCAGATGAAGGCACACCGTGATGAACGTGAGGAAGACAAATTAATTCAATTCCTCATGGGGCTTAATGAGAGTTTTAAGAGATTTGCGGCAACATCTTGATGATGACTCCTCTGCCGAATGTGCGCCAGGCATATTCACTTATTATTCAGGAAAAAACACAACACCGTTTATCTTCTGAAGTTATTGATAATTTTTCCATTGCAACATCCATACAAAGTGCAGGAAATAATTCTTCAAAGAAAGGCAAATTTTGTGATCACTGTTCTCGGCCAGGTCACACAATTGAGGAGTGCCGGACTTTAAAATATCACTGCAAATTTTGTGATAAAAAAGGACACACTGAGGACAGATGTAGGCAAAAGAAATCGCAGTCACAGCAGGACGTTAAAGGGAATCCTTGCACGACTGCCAATGTAGTCGATTCCCAAACGGCAACTGACGTCAATTGTGGCAACATCGCTGGCCTTGGCTTCACAGCAGATCAGATTCAATAGTTGGCTCATATTGTTGCTTCCCTAAATCAAAGCTCGAACTCCGGTGATAATGATGTGTTCACACACTCTCAAAATATGTCTATTAATTCTGTTATCACAAAGCCTTAGATCTTGGACAGTGGTGCAACAGACCACATCACATCTGATCCTACATTATTTTCACACACTACACCACCCACTGTCTCGTCCGTCAATTTACCCACAACCACCACAGCACGAATAACATCCACAAGCACTATTCTTTTTACCCCACAAATTACACTAGATAATGTGTTGTATGTCCCTAACTTTAATTTAAATCTTATATCAGCAAACAAATTGACCATTGATCTTAACTGCTGTGTCATTTTTTCCCCTATGGTTGCCTTTTGCAGGATCCAGCTTCGGGAAAGATGATTGGCTTGGGTAAACAACGTGATGGCTTTTACTACGTCACTCCTTCAATAAAACCAACTCCCCGTACCTTTCACGTCACACCACTTCCGATATATGGCACAAAAGACTCGGACACCCTTCGGCCGAGTGCTTTAAATTGTTTTCTTTCATTTTACCCAATAAAAGTGTAGTCCCTACAAATAAATGTGACATCTGTCCATTAGCAAAACAAACACGTTTGCCTTTTCCTTCCAGCACAATCACTACAAATGCTACTTTTGATCTCTTGCATTGTGATATATGGGGGTCTCATAAAATAAAGTCTCATACAGGTGTATGTTTTTTTCTCACCATTGTCGATGGCTACACATGCTGCACTTGGGTGTTTTTAATGAAGAATAAATCAGAGACTTCTCAATTACCCAAATCCTTTATCACCTATGCATACACTCAATTTCATTCATCTGTCAAAGCTATCCGAGTTGATAACGGGCTCGAATTTTCTTCCCTGCGATATTTCTTTATGCAAAATGGCATTGAATACCAGCATACATGCGTTTACACAACACAACAAAATGGTGTTGTGGAACGCAAGCACTGTCATCTTCTCACTGTTGCCCGCTCACTACTATTTCAAGCACATTTACCTCTTCAATTTTGGGGTGATTGTGTTCTCACTTCTGCCTATCTAATTAACCGCACTCTCACATCTCTTCTTGCCAATAAAACTTCCTACGAACTAATCTACCACCGACCGCCATATCTCTCCATCACCTAAAAGTATTTGGTTGCCTTTGTTACGCTACCGTCGTCCAACCCCTTCAAAAATTCGACTCTCGCGCCCGAAAATGCATTTTGGTCTGCTATCCCAGTACCCAAAAAGGATACAAGCTCTTTGATCTTTTATCCCACACATTCTTCATCAGTCGTGATGTTACTTTTCACGAAGATACTTTCCCATATTCCTTTCTCTCACTACTAGACTCACCTAAATCTTCGCCTACATTGCATTCTCTCGTCTTGGACGACGATCTGTCCCCTTCTACTTCGCCTACCTTACCACCATCTCCCGACACCCTCTCTTCTCATACTCCCCATCATTTGCTTTCCTCTTCCACTCCTTTGCCACTGTTCGAATCTCCTTCTCACTCATCCATGACCTCTCAACCAACCTCGCTTTTCTCTCCTCCGAACGAGTCCACTCCTCCTGCGCCTAGTCCGCGTCGATCACAGCACGAACGAAAACCCCCTTCCTGGCATGCCATTTATGACATGGGTCCTCAAGCCAATCATTCTATCTCAGACGGTCCTTCTCAAGGTTCCAGGTATCCTTTATTTTAGTTTCTTTCTTGTCATAAATTATCACCTACACACCGTCGTTTTCTTGCAAATATTACTGTCCACAAGGAACCCACTTCCTATGCAGAAGTTGTCCAGAATCCTCGGTGGCGTGATGCAATGGCCACGGAGTTAGATGCGTTACAGCTAAACAATACCTGGTCCTTGGTCTCACTTCAGCCGAATCACAAGTCTATTGGTTGTCGGTGGGTTTACAAGATCAAGTTCCATTCTGATGGCAGTGTTGAGCGCTACAAAACGCGTCTTGTAGCCAAAGGTTACACTCAGGTTGAGGGCATCGATTATCAGAAAACATTTTCTCCCACTGTTAAACTGACAACTCTTCGATGTTTGCTTTCTGATGTAGCTTCTAGAAACTGGCATACCCATCAGCTTGATGTTCAGAACGCATTTTTACATGGTGCCTTGCACGAATCTGTCTACATGGACTTGCCTCCCGGTCACAGTCAACAGGGGGAGAATCTGGTGTGTAGGCTTAACAAGTCCCTATATGGTCTAAAGCAGCTTCCAGAAACTGGTTCTCGACCTTTACTAACACTATTCAGCGATATGGGTATCGCCAGTCCAAAGCAGATTATTCTTTATTTGTTCAAATTGTGGGTACATCTATCACAGTGGTCCTCTTGTATGTCGATGATATCCTTTTGACCGGTAACGACATCGATGAAATACAACGTCTTAAGAAGCAATTACTTGATCACTTTCGCATCAAAGATCTTAGCACATTGAAATATTTCCTTAGCATTGAATTCTCCTGCTCTTTTAAGGGTATTTTTATGTCTCAGTGAAAATATGCCTTGGACATTCTTGATGATGCTGGACTTACCAGAGCCCGTCCTGTTTGGTTTCCCATGGAGCAGAATCTCCGGTTGTCCATTGACAACGGCGAACCACTATCGGACCCCACTAAGTACCACCGCTTGATTGGCCAGTTGATCTACCTCACTGTGACACGACTGGATTTAGTTTACTCTGTTCGCACATTAAGTCAATTTATGCATGAGCCTCGTAAACCCCATTGGGATGTTGCCTTAAGGGTTCTTCGATACATAAAAGGGACTCCTGGACAAGGTTTATTACTTGCGTCCAACAATGATCTTCAGCTAAAGGCCTTTTGTGATTCTAACTGGGGCAGTTGTCATGCCACCAGAAGATCCATCACGGGTTACTGCATTTTCCTAGGAGGCTGGCTCATGTCTTGGAAATTGAAAAAGCAGGTTAATGTGTCCCGCTCCTCAGCAGAAGTGGAATATAGGACCATGGCCAACATATGCCTTGAGCTGCAATGGCTTCATTACATTTTGCGAGACTTAGGCCTATTGCCGAAATCTCCTACACCATTATATTGCGACAATCAGGTTGCATTACACATAGCTGCCAATCCAGTTTTTCATGAGAGGACCAAACATATTGAAATAGACTGCAACATTATGCGTGAGAAGCTGCAAGCTAAGATGATCAGTCCCTCGTACGTGTCGACTCGCACTTGCAGATATATTCTTGAAGCCACTTGGGAAGGACCAATTCACGAGCTTAAAAGACAAGTTGGGCATTCACAACGTTCACGCTCCAACTTGAGTGGGAGTATTGAAGATCTCTATCTTTTACTTGATTGTAGGGATTGACTTTGCTATCTTAGATGAAATCATATCCCTTGTTATATGGAACGTAGTAATCTTGTAAAGATGTTGTATTATATAAGGACATGTACATCTCATGGAATAAATAACTTTTATTCTCTCATATTTGTTTTGCTTATGTTTCGTTCATGATCATTCTGCCCTTTTGGCAAAAGCTTAAGGAAATGTAAGAATAAGGAGCTATACGGAGGATTTTAAGCAATATGTGAACCATATGCTAGTAAGACACCTAGTCCTGGTTCAATAATTGGACTCCATATAGTTAACTAAACAGAAGAGAAATCCTGACAACATTTACTAGAAGGCTTCCTATTTCCTCAAAAGTGTCTAATGTCATTATTCAAAATTCTTGGCAAATCGCAAGAAAAGGAGCAGACAAATTTTACATTACTTTCCAAGCTACCTACCTAACTCTTCAATTAAAGACAATATCAGCTGGTCTATAAGTAGTAAGACCAAAGGGACTAAATGATCAAATTTGTGTTCTTTGCAACTTTTTACCTGAATCTATAAGCCACCTATTCTTCAAATCTAACTTCTCTACTACAATTTAGGCCAAACTTCTCTACTACATTTTAGGCCATACTGCAACACAACATGAACCTTTTTTTTCCTTATAACAGACTGGGAAAACATCTTGCTTTGGGCTGAATATCAATACAATAGAATTGGGAAAGATAAGAAATACTTTAGGTCTCTGTTTAATCTGCTCCGCACACTCAATTTGGAATGAAAGAAATCACAGAGTTTTTAAAAAGTATTCATTCTGAGAAGCATGCAATCATACATAGATTTATTGCTGGATCAAACAGATTCTTGTTGCTCATCATGCCAATGAGAACCTAAGCTATTCCATTAAAAGAAGATGGAAACTGAAGTGATATATCTCTAGTTTGAAATAACAATTGTATAGATGCTAAGATGTTTTTGTACTTATCTTTTCCTTATTTTGACATTATAGCCTTATACTTTTGACCTTGTTTGCTTGCAAAGGCCTTTCAATGAAATACTTTATTTTTCAAAAAAACTTATCTTTTCCTTATTTTGACATTATGGCCTTATACTTTTGACCTTGTTTGCTTGCAAAGGCCTTTCAATGAAATACTTTATTTTCTAAAAAAAACTATCTCCACTTAAAAGGATGAATACCTTATAAGTCCATTAACTGTAACTGATGTAGAGAAAACCATACCAACTTTGCACCCTTATAAGGCACCAAGACTTGATGGTCTTAATACCTTTTTTCCGTAAAACTTGAATTCACAATGAACAAGTGGTGACTGATGTTATTCTTAAATTCCTTAGTAAGGAGAAGATGTTGAAAGTGTTTAATAGAACATTCATTATTCTCATTCCTAAGGTATAATCCCCTAACTCTTTGAAGGAATTTAGACCTATTTAGTGTTGCAACAATATTTATAAAATTACCAAAAATGCCTTTACATAGATTAAAAACCATCATTGATAAGCTAGTTGATTCCTCACATGGAGCCTTCATCAAAGATAGACCAAATGGGGATAATGTTCTAATGGTACAAGAGCTACTAGAGAAATATAATAAGAAGAATTATATTCAGATTTATACTAACAAAATTGATTTTATTAAAGCTTTTGACTCATTATATCGGAGCTTTTTTATGCACGCATTGTAGTTTTATAACTTCCCTTATAATTTTGACAATTAGATAGCATAATACCTAATAGCAGTGTCATATGGCATTTTAATTAATGGGAAGCCAACCAAATTAATCCAAGAGGCAAAGGGACCCTTTATCCCATTGCCTATTCACCATTAATATGGAGGCATTGATCAACTTGCTTAGAATAAGGGATAGATCAAGAAAAGAAGTTCAAGTTCCACTTAAATATAAGTATTTGAAAATAACTGACCTATCTTTTGTAGATCTCATTATCTTCTCAAAGGTAGAACTTACCACTGTGTGCTTATTAATGATATCCTTAAGAACTTTTAAATAACTATTAAGGCTTGCTATAAATCAGCAAAAGAGCCCTTTACTAATTTATAGGGGAACCGCAAGTAAGGTTAGTTTCTTAAAGAGCATAACAGGGTTGAAAGCTACTATTCCTCCATTGACTTTTCTTGGAGCCCATATCTCACTAAGAGGGCTCTCTACAATGAATTTAAGCCATTAATAGAAAGAGTTTTCTTGGAATTGATACTTTATCTAGTAAAGAGTATGACCAACAAATTACATATGAAGCATCAAATATATTAGTTAAAAATGTAACAAGACGAAATCTCATAGAGCACCATAGTGCATTTAATGTTATCATGAATCAACCATAGAAAGTTGGTGATATGGCCGCAGAAAAAAAGCAAGGCACTTTTACTTCTTGCTTAAACTTCTAGAATCCTATGATGGCTTGATCATGAAATTGTTGTATGGTAAGGATACAATAAAACTTGACCATGTACAAGCATCTTTATTATTGATGAAACTCAAAAATAGAAGAAATTTTGAAGATGGACAAGGAATGACAATGCTACCATAATATAGGAAAAGAAAGTATTCACTTGATGATAGTTAGAAAAATAGTTCAAAGATCAAAGCTAAAAAGCATTATTTGTAACCACTGCAAAGAATAAGGGAATTTTAAAATGCGATTCTAATAAAAAGGAAAAAAGAAGAATCATGAAGAAAATAATGCCGATAACTGCTTGGTACAAAGTGATAACGTTAAATCTCTTCTTACAATCTTTAAAGTGATTATCACATTTTCTCAAAAAGAGTGGTTTTTAAATTTTAGATGTGAACTCCATATATGTTTTATGCAAGAAATGAATTCCAGAAATGAAAGAAATGTAAAGTTCTTACAATAACATTGTTGATATTGGAGTGGTAAAGTTAAAAATGTTTGATGAAGTACTACATACTTTAAGTGGCATGATATAAAATTGCATAGAAATCTAATTTCTCTTAGTTGGTTAAGCTTCATGTGATGCAAAATTTCTTTTGTAGGCGAACCTATGGAAATTACACGTGATGAAGAAGTATTTCCCATAGTACAAGAGATTGAAACGAGGCACCTCACAGAGTTACTTAGTACAAATGAACGATTATTGAATTGCGTAAAATTATTGATACGTGTTTTTTTTGTAAAAATCGATCGGATTAGAGTAAGTTCGTACCTAAATAGGACTGAAAGAATTGTAATAAACAGACAGATTTTACGTGAAAAACTCCTAAATTAGGGTAAAAAATACAACAAAAAGAAATCTCACTATGGACAACCTCTCTCTATTTTACAAAGAGAAACACTAACTCTCTCACTAAATAGGAAAAACACTCTAAACTTTTGTGGGGATTTAATAGAAGAAGAGATTTCTGAGATAGTAGAAAACTGATATGGGAAGGCCTATTTATAGGCCTCCCATAGTCTGTCCACAACTGACCTTTTTTTTTCTTCCTACTATTTCTGACTTTATGCAGTCAGACGACTTCTTTCTTGACTTTGGTATAGTCGGCAACAAAAATCTCCTACTTGAAGATTTGATTGAGAGTCAATCAGATCTTCACACTATTCTTTTTACCCTGCCGCTACATTTGCTTATGTCTCTGTCAGGCCACACGAAGGTCGACACCACATAAACTTGTCACTATTGATTGCTTTTGTCATAAAATCTGTCAGGTTATCCATTGTATAAATTTTCTGCATGTCCACCATTCCTTCTTCCACTTTTTCACGAACCAAGTGATATTGAACTCGAATGTGTTTTGTCTTTGAATGAAATGTTGGATTCCTTGCAAGATGCAAAGTACTTCGTTTATCACAAAACAAAATAATGTTCTCTTATTTGCATTCAAGTTCTTCCAACATCAACTTCAACCACATTGCTTCTTTATTAGCTTATGTAGCTGCTACATATTCTGCTTTTATTGTTGATGTAGCCACAACTGACTACAGTTTTGAAACCCAGCTCACGGCTCCTTTAGCTAGTGTAAACATATATCCTGTAATGGATTTACTTTTATCAAGATCACCTGCATAATCAGCATCAACATATCCTTTAACAGTAAAATCTGATCCTCCATAACATAATGCAACATCTGAGGTTCCCTTGATATATCTAAGAATCCTCTTAACAGTATTCCAATGCTCTCGACCAGAATTCTCCATGTATTGACTAACTACTCCCACTGCATTTGCAATGTCTGGTCTTGTACAAATCATAGCGAACATTAAGCTTCTCACTGCTGATGCATAGGGTACTTGAGACATCTCCATCCTCGCTTCTTCATTGTTAGGACTCATACTTGAGGATAACTTGAAATAAACAATAAGAACGGTATAAATTGACTTACAATCTTACATGTTGAATCGCCACAAGATCTTATTTAAATAATTCTTCTGAGAAAGCCAAATCTTCCCATTATTTTTGTCTCGGTGAATTTGCATCCCTAGAATCTTATTTGCTGGTCCCAGGTCCTTCATTTCAAATTCCCTAGCCAATTGTGCCTTCAATTCTTTGATGCGATCATTATTGGAGCCTGTAATCAACATGTTATCCACGTATAATAGTAAAACTATAAAACCATCTTTCTCAAACCTCTTAAAATATGCACAAGGGTTTGCATTCAGTCTGATGTATCCAAGGTTTATGATGAAGGAATTAAGTCTCTTATACCGACACCTCGACACCTGCTTTAAACCATACAGAGATTTGTTCAACCTGCAAACCAAGTTCTCTTCCCCTTTTTTTTCAAAACCTTCTGGCTGGAGCATATAAATTTTTTCTTCAAGATCTCCATGAAAAAATGCAGTTTTCACATCTAACTGCTCAAGATTCAATTCAAATGTAGCACACATCGCTAGGACTACTCGAACTTTGGTAAGTCGAACCACGGGAGAAAATATTTCATTGAAGTCAATTCCTTCCTTCTGAGCATATCCTTTTACCACCAATCTAGCATGATATCGCTCTACTTGATCGTCACCACTCTGCTTGATCTTGTAAACCTATTTATTGCCAATAGGCTTTCTTCTTTGTGGAAGTGATACTAGCTCCCATGTCTTATTCTTATGCAGAGCTTCAATTTCTTCCTGCATTGCTGTCATCTATTGAGATGCATCTAAACTATTCATTGCTTCTTGAAGAGTTGATGGCTCACTGTCCTCAGTTAAAAGACTGTATGTAATATTGCTCTCCATAATATAATCTGAGTGCCAGCTCAGTGCATTTCTTGTGCGAGTTGATCTCTGAGTATCTGAAAAATTAGATTCAACTGGTTCTTGCTCCTCGTGCTCTGGTGCATCTTCAAAAGAATCATTTTGATCAAATTACCTTTCCACCTGTACTATTGTAGTCTCTGAATTCTATTTTGAAGTGATAACATCTTCTGCTTGCTCTTGATCATTATCTTTCAAGAAAATAACATCTCTGCTGATAACAATCTTGTGGGCAGTGAGATCTCACATACGATACCCTTTACTCCTTCGGCATATCCCAAGAAAATACATCTTCTAAATTTTGGATCCAACTTCGTAGTTTCTTGGGCATGGAGCATCATATAGGTAGGACTTCCAAATATATGGAGGTTAGAATAATCCACTTGTTTACCAGTCCACATCTCCATTAGTGCCTTCAACTCAATTATAGTTGATGGAGCTTGATTCACCACATAATAGGTGGTATTAACTGCTTTTGCCTAGAATTTCTTATCTAAGCTTGCAATTCTTAATATCGCTCTTGTTCTTTCCAACAGAGTTTTATTCATCCGCTCTGCTACTCCATTTTGTTGAGGAGTGTATGTCGTCGTGAATTGCCTTTTGATGCCTTCTTGCTTGCTGAATTCATCAAATTCTTTACCAATATATTCGCCTCTATTATCTGAGCGCAAACACTTGATCTTCTTACCAGATTCGAGTTCCACCCGTGCTTTGTAATATTTGAAAGTTGGAAACACATCTGCCTTCCTCTTGATATGAAACACCCAACATCTCCTCGAATAATCGCCAATGAATGATACAAAGAAAGTTGCTCCTCCTAGGGACGTAAAGGGTGCTTGCTATACATCATAGTGAATCAATTTTAGAATTTCTTTGCTTATGAACTTTGATGTGTTGAACTTCAATCAATGCTGCTCACTCACAATACAGTGCTCATAGAAGAGTAGTGATACCTTTGTGAGACCTGGAAGTAGATTCTTCTTTACAAGTATCTTCATTCCTTGTTCTACATATGTCCAAGATTTTTATGCCACGTCATTGCAGATTTGTCATCTAGACTAGTCACTGCAACGAATGTCTCTCCTTTTTACAAAGTTACTCCCTTTAGCATGTATATATTTGCAACAATCTTCTCTACTTTCATAAATACCTACGCTCCTATAATCACTTTTATGATCTTGTTTTGAATCTCAAATCTGAAAATGAGACCATCTAGTTGTCTTACAGACAAAAAATTCTTCTTTAGGCCCTTCATGTGTCGCACTTTTTTTAATAGTCTGAGTTGTCCTATCATACATCTTTAACTTGATGGTGCTGATACCAATAATCTTGATAGCTTGATCATTATAGCTGTATACAGATCCCCCAGAGACAGATTTATACTGATGGAACCATTCTCTTCGAGAGGTCATATGAAAAGTAGCTGCTGAATCGAGAAGTCATACATCAACAAATTTTCTCTTACCTCCAATAATCGTTGTCGCTTCACAGACCATTGTAACTCTATCATCAGAAGTATTTACCTCATTTCCTTGAGGAATAGAATCTTTCTTATTCATATATTTAGCAATCCTTCTTCAAGTGCCCTTTTTTGCTACAATTATAGCACTTGAAATTCTTCTTACTCTTGGATTGTGATCTACCATGACTATGACTCCTACTTGGGCCACGTTCCATTGATATTCATCTCGTCACTACCAAGGCCTCCGCTTGTTGTGAATTTGTCAGCCTATCTTTCTTACTTTTACGCCGACTCTCTTCTTCCAAAATAACAGCTGCAATATTGTTGAAGACTAGAGTGTCTGTATTGTTTGTTAAATTGATGACGAGTTGATCATACAAATCAGGTAGACTTTGGAATAGAAGTTTTGCACGTTCACTTATCTCTATTGTATGCCCTAATAATGTGAATTGGGAAAATATAGTATTTAAAGTATTTAAGTGCTTTGTCACTGAAGTGGATTCCGCCATGCATTAAGTGTATAGTTTCCTCTTTAGAAAAATTTTGTTGTAGAGTGATTTGGCCTCGTACAATTTTGTGAGATGATTCCAAATCTCTTTTGTCGTCTTCTTCTCCTCTATACTTGACGATACCCTATCTACTAGTGCCAGATGAAGATTTGCAATAGCATTCCCATCCATCTTATTCCACGTATTATCATCTGTGAATGTTGTCGGCCTTTCACTAATAGCTGCTAAACAATTATGTTTCTCAAGATAGCCTTCATCTTCAAGTTCCACAATGAGAAATTACTCTCATTGAACTTTTCAATCTCAAATTTTGTTCTCATTGCTTCTATCGCGAATAGAATTTTGCCTCCCACTATTTTACGTAAATAGTACCCGTTATATAAATAATACCTATATATATGAATAGTTCTGTATATGTGAATAGTACCATATATGTATGTATGAATAGTGTCATCGGAAGGAACAATTTTCGCACTCAATTTCATAAGGTCCAGATATTCAATGATAAGTTGAAAAGCTTGAGGAATCCGTGCATTGCAGTTTATAATTGGAGATACATCGCTTTCATATTCTGCAGAGTTGTCCATCCAGAAAGGCCAAGTAGGTATAGGCTAGATGATCTCATCTTAGCCCCTAGGATCCACCCAACTTGTTTGGTCCTCATTTCAAAGCTCTTGGAGCTATAATACAATTTTTACTTCTGAAATTAAGGTTTTCTAGATGATCTCATTTTAGCCCCTAGGATCCATCCAACTTGTTTGGTCCTCATTTCAAACCTTTTTACTTCTTTTTTTTATAAAAAAAAAACTTAATTCCATGATTCATTAACTTATCATATTCTTACTTAGCACCAGCCCTTAAACTTAAATTAAGCTTGTTGCTGTGGTTATATCCTTCTAAAGTTGTTACTATGATTAGCGCAAATATTACTTATTAAATACGAATAATTTATGTATTTTTTCATATTATATTATATGTATATTAAATACGAAAAGAAAAAAGATTTCGTCACCTCCCCAGTACCCAGGCCTGAGGCAACAGTTTCAGATAAAAAAAAAACGATATAGTCATCAATTACGTGGTTGCGTTCTATTCTTTAAACGGGCTTTGCATCACTGCTGATCACGCGTTCTGCTGTAGTGCAATTATAAAATGATATTATATGCTACTTTCAAACAGAAAATGACAGGGCCTCCCCAGAAGTCAGAACCTGCTTCCATAAGTATGCCTTTTTCTTTTTGTTCTTGCATTTAAAAAACCCAATTTCAGCTTCCTTCGTCACCTATTTCAATTTCAATTCATAAGTCATTAATCTTTTGGGACTTTATAGGGTATGGATGATACGCAAGGTGGCTTATTAATCAAAATACCATAAAGTCCACTTATGACTTACATATGATCAATAAATCACTTAGATTTGTGCACTTAGCCGACAAGCTGACCTTTGTTTCTTTATTTATTTCTCCAGTCAAGTTGGCTTTGGTTTCTCCGAACAATTTAGATGCTTGGAATATGCTAAGATGCACTCTGCCCCGCTTCGACGAAGAAGCCAAATGCATTCATATTCCACGGCCTACTGTCATCAATGGCCAAGAAAAGTCTTCTAAGTTGATTCGCTGAACGTGATGGACCAATCCCAGCACGTGGAGGGACATCATCGTGCCAGACTTTTCGACTTCCGTGTGCTTGGAAACCGGAAATCAACGCACTTCTTTCTTCCCTTCTCTTACTTTTCAAATTCAGATCTCATTTCTAACATGTCCCACTTGGTATTTTGGTTGTACTACCTAGCCCGCTCATTTTGTTACTTGACTAGTCGTTCAACTCCAATGTACACGTAAGAGTTTTGAATTCTTCTAAGTTAGAAAGTGAATGTTACTTCATGTACATGTAGAGTTTTTGAAGTCTAATTAAATATTTTAGTTATCATACTATATTTTTAGGGTCCGGGAATTTTCAATTTTCAACAATATTATAAGTTACGCATGTCTTCATTTGAAATTATAAACTTTAACAATATCCTTGTTAAGTATAATTTTAACTTTCATCATAATCTTTGCTTTTATATTTAGTTCATCAATTAAAATGTGTATTTTTTTACTTAAAATTATTGAAATAGTTTTACAATATTACTTTTTTTTACTTTATTAAGTTTAAAATTAATTTTAATCTAAAAGGTTTAGATTGAAATTTCGTAGAACCTCAGAATTAATTCAATTTAGAATTGAATTGTCAATGTGATTAATAATTTATTAAGAGTTAAACAATATAGTAAACACTACTTGAATAAGAAACCCATTGACCAGAAATCCAGATTAGGAATTCTGGATTGTCTGGCTGTTGGGGTATGTTCTTATGATTGTTATGAGAGCTTTGATGGTTGCTGGAAAATAAGAAGGCAAAAAGTAAAAATTAATTAATCACTTTGTATTGTGGAAAACACCATTTTTGTGGTGGCCTGCGATTGTAATTTCTGGTTGTGGTTGTTTACTGTGGGTTGTATGAAATTAGATTCAAGGCGTCAATCGCTGCTAGAACCGAGACAGGGCTGTTGGCGTGACTGAACGCTGCTGTAATTGGGAAGCTAGGCGGTGTGGTGCGCGTTGTTGATGATCACGCATGAAGCTATTAGTGGCAGGGAGAGCAACGTCTGGAGAAGGGCAGCCGCGTGGAAAAGTTACTGGCGTCCTGATAGTTGCATTTAAAAGGCTTCCTCTAGTCGTTGTTAGCGAAATAGGCGACGACAAAACCTTTAGGAGATGGCCCAGCATGATGGCGACACGATGGAGGTCACCAATATACGGCGGAGAAGTTGGAAGCACAGACAAGGAAGAACAGCAGAGGCGGTGCAGTGGGAGAAACCCTAGATTTCTAAAAAACACTGGGTTGTGTGTGATACACGTGTCCCACGTGGGGGAAACAAACGTCTCTAGTCGACGTTGCTGGCGCGTGCACACAAAAAGTGTTCTATTTGTGCACGCGCCAAACAGCTCCCACTTAATTTTTATTTGCTTTTTATGCTTTTAAAGTCTTGATTTTAATTTAATTAATTAAATAGAGATTAAATTGGTTTATATTTTTAATAAAATTGAAAATTATTTTTCTAATTGTCTAATTTTTTCATATGGTTGCTTTTTATTAGAAATGTTTTGAAATTTAGCTTAATTTTTAAAAATTGAATTATTAAATTAAATTAATTATCAAATAAATTTAAAAATCAAAGAAATTATTTTAAATATATTTTAGATTAATAACTATATTAATTCCTAATTAATTAGACTTTCTAAAATTATAAATGTATTTTCTTAAATGATTAAAAAAAGATGTTTCTTAATTAAATTTATTTGTTTCAATATGAGAGATATATTAAAAGAATTATTATTCAATTTATTTAGAAATTGTTTCTTTATTTATAAATAATAAGTTTCTTGATAATATAATCCATAATAAAGTGATGATTGATCGATTGAAACTTAATCTAAATTGCACTAATAAATCAAATTACTACTAGAAACAATAAAACAAGTAATCAAAAGTAATATATATATATATGATAAATTTTTCCCTAGCATCTTCCAATACCCTTGATTAAGTTTTGTAGATATTTTATTGTTTGGATCAATGAAATATCATATCATATTGGACTATCACATATCAATGCACAATCACCTATTCGTTGACTGATTAACCAATATATCTAATTGATTAGTGACTCTAATATTGCACTCAATTCCTTAAAAAACTTGATAAAAGAGGGCCTAATAACATATGGGGCATGTAAGTCTATATATAGTACTCTATTCAATCAATCCTTAATACATGTGTTCAGGCAGATCACATGTAGCTTCTCTCGATAACATATATATGTAAATTAATATAAAGACTAAGTTTTCACTTGTATTTGACAAGCCTTAAGATCAACACATATAAATCGCAGATATAGAATTTTTATTAAACAAAAATTTTATCAAATGAAAATAAATTTAGGGTTTGAAATAAAAAAAAAACAAAAGAAATGACGAACTCATTATAAAGGTATCCCTCGATGGTATTCTTGATCTCATGAGGTGATTTGCTTCTTGGTAATGATTTTGATCTTCATTGAATGTTGAAAATGGATGCAGGATGTATCTTTATACGCCTTCTCTCCCTGGACTTGCAAGAATAAAATATGTAAAACCATACTAAAACATGCATGATTTTTGGGGTTTTCACATCTCTTTATCTATGCCTAAAATCACGATTACAGAAAGAATAAATCTTAAATCGGCCAAATGAAGTTCTTCCAAAAGATTCTTAAAACACACCAATGCTTCTTAAAAAGAATGTTGAGAACTGAAAAAAAGTTCTATGTTATGATTCATTTCCCTCCGAAGTGTCTCTGTACAATTCTTGGATGATTTCCACTTCTTTATGTACTGATGGAAGGACTATGAAGCAAAAACTGGTCTGAGAAACCAGCAATCATGTGCAAGAGAGAGTGCTCATATAAATAGTCCTTGCAAGTAACAAAGTATAAGAGAATGAAGAAGGTGCCACCATAACACCGCAGAAGTAAACCATAATCTCAATGAGTCGATTCATGAAGTTAAACTATCTACATGCTCCGATAGACTAAGTAGCATATCCTCTTTCACTACAAATGCAACAGATCTCTTCCACAAGTGTTCAGGAATAGCATTTCCCTTAGCCAGACTATTCAAGACTGATAATAGCAAATCTTCATTCTTTGCTTGACACCAACTATCAACAAAGTTACTTATACCAGCCAGACAATTCATGAAGTTAAACTATCTACATGCTCCGATAGACTGAGTAGCATCTCCTCTTTCACTACAAATGCAATAGATCTCTTCCACAAGTGTTCAGGAATAGCATTTTCCTTAGCCAGACTATTCAAGACTGATAATAGCAAATCTTCATTTTTTGCTTTACACAAACTATCAACAAAGTTAGTTATACCAACCGGATGAGGTGCAAAACCTTTGAAAATCATCTCATCCAAAATGAGTGTCGCATTCTCGTATTGAAATGCCTTGAAAAGGCCGTCAAAAAGAATCCTGTACGATGTAACATCAGGTACGCAACCACGTCTTGGCATGTCTTCAAACAAATCA
>JAOQMR010000005.1:25027407-25037799 GCA_027563865.1 Erythroxylum pelleterianum
AAACTAAAACTTAAGAATATTTGGGAGAGGAGAATATAATTCTTCTTATGAATTGGTATATTTTACATCAAGTTAACTCTTCTATTTATAGTACAAAATTTCTAATAAAATACTATCATGATAATAGAAGTGGCACACTAACGATTAAGTGGTGCATTCACAATTTAAGTGGTGCACTAACAATTAAGTGACACACCATATTATTTCTATCTTTTATAACAGATAGGACCAATATCAGCTAAGAAGTTTAAAGAAATGTTTTAATTCTACATGGGCCAAATTTTAGATAGTATAGAATTTCAAGAGACAATAAGAGCTAATGACAAGATAATTAATCAAGTTGTGTGAGCAAGAAAACTTTCCTTCTTATTTATTTAATTATTTTACGTTAAAAGCATAACTCAAGTTAGGTTTGTTTAAAACTTTTAGGTTTAATAAGTTGTATTTTAGAAATATTAATTTGGGCTTTAATTATTTTGATGAAAGGTCCATGTTTAAAGGTCTTTTACAAAATTAGAGTTTCTTTTTTTTTGAAGAGGTATAAATACATCATAATAAACATTGCTTAGGGTTAGATTGGTTGACTGACGAATTCTATAAAGGAGGATTTCTTGCATCTTCTATTCCATCAGGAATGTAATTCTTATTAAGATAAATAATTGTGACAAATTTTTATTTTTATTTTCAAATCAACTTTATTATATGCTTTTCTTTTCATATAATTGATTGGGGGTTCATTAGGGTTGGAGATTTCATTTTGTTCACGTTCTATCCAAAATGTGTGTTTAAGGAGTTTCGGGTTCTTTAACTTTGGAGTTCCACATCAATCTTAGTACAGGCTCCTTTATGAACTTACAACATGTTTGGTTTGAAGGTTATAATAGATAAAGAATAGAATATTATTCTTATGAGTAGAAAAGATGAGAAATAGAATATATTGAATATTACAAAAAGATCAAAATATCATTATCTATATTATTATTCTTATTATTGTTATTATTGTTATTATTATTATTATTATTATTTATTAATATTCATTTTTATTATTACTAAATTCCTTATCATTATTATTAATTTCATTTATTTTTATTATTATTAATTTCCTTATTATTAATTTTCTTCTTATTATTATCAATTTTATTATTCTTATTATTATTAATTATTAACTATGATTATTATTAATTTTCTACTTGCTATTATTCTTATTAATATTAATTCTATTAATTCTATTTATTATTATTAATTATTAAATTCCTTATTATTATTAATTTCTTCTTATTATTATTAATTTTATTATTGTTATTAATTTTATTCTTATTAATTATTATTATTATTATTAATCTACTTACTATTATTTGTATTTTTATTATTTTATTAATTATATTATTATTATTAATTTTATTAATTTTATTATTATTATTATTCCTAATTATATTTTATTTTTGTTGTTATTATTAAATTCCTTATTATTATTAAATTTCTTATTTTTCTTCCTAATTTTAATATTATTAATATTATTGTTATTATTAAATTCCTTATTATTAATAATAATAAGGATAAAAAAGTCTTCAAGAAATAACTCTATTCTTAAAATAGTTAAAGATATCTTTTGATGTTCTTTAGCTATTCCTAAAAATCGAGGAATACCTAATCTTAGGATTAGGTATTCTAATATTTTTGTCTAACTAAACAAAGGATTATTTAAATTTTAAGAATATACTAGGAATAGAATTCCTATTCAAATGAACCGAACATGCCCTTAATGTTTTCCATTTCATATTTCGTAGTGTTTGGTTACGGGTTTTGCGCTATCATTCTATCGGACAATCTCACCCTCTAGTAAATAGCAAATCTCATGAAGGGTCGTCTCATGGCTTTCAAGTTTTGTGTTGCTAATTTGAAATTTATTATAGCAAAATATATGGATTTATCTACAAAATGTTCGTAAAAGCTTAACTAAAAATATCAAATTTTATAATTTAAATATTGAAACTTATATATGTTAAGTAACAAAAGATTAATTTTTAAAATCCGTAATATAAAATTGTAGCAACGGTAAAAGCCAATAATGGTTATAAAAACATAAAGACAAAAACCTTGAGTTTAGACTGCGTTGGAACATCTCATAAACTTTGGTGTGGTTATGCTCATCTTTTTTGCCGTAATATCGGCCTTTGATTAGTCAATTTCAAATTTAAAATTTTGATCAAGCTTCTATAGCTTTTCGTGATTGGTGTCCACAATTTTAAAGGTAAATTAATGTTGGATAGTTGAGGAACTTTCCTTCAAGATTTTATTAATCACATATTTAATATACATTTAATTTACTATATAACTTAAAAATAAATTCAATGTATAAATTCTAATGTATTTTTCCCCTTTAAAAAGAAAAGTGTCTCTAGAGCTTGCGATTTTACTTCTTATAAAAATTATTCCTATATTAAAAGAAAAAGAATTTATCTACTATCATATGGAAGACTTTTAAATTATGAAATGTAAATTATATTCCAATTGCAAATAATATTTATTATTATTATGAACAATACAATTATAATTATGATCATATTTACGATAAAGAAACCACATTCACAATATAATGCAACTTAAACTTAAACATGATATGATGAATTTAAAATCATGCTTAATCGAAAGATGATCAGGGTTTGACTTCATATCCAATTTTGATATAATCAAAAATTTGAATTCAATCAATATTATTTTAATTATTTGTTTTTATGAATGATGAGATAAATTCAGTAAGTGAAGATGAGGAAGGTGACGATGACAAAGATTGAGCTTTGGCAAGAACTTTGTTTTTAAATTTTGAATAGGCTAAAAGTTTTGCTTAATATTTTGGAATATGATTTTCATTATATTTAAACTTTTTTTACTTTCTATTTTTATTTTGATGAAATTTCAAAGAAATATTTAGCAAATATCTATTGATATATAAAATATTGCTTTTGGATTATCAATATATGTAGTTTGAATATTTAATAAGAAAATATTTCAATTTGTTTGCAAAAAATAAGGAAAAAAACCATGACAAGTAGTTTCTAGTCCCTAAAATTTGTACAATAATGAAAAAATTAATCGTTAGAGTGGTTAATTTTAATATGTTATTATAACAAGAAATAGTTATCATTGATTTGTTATGTTTATATTGACAACAACCTTTGCAACAAAAAGTTGATGATCAAGTGACAATAAAATCTCTTGTCACAAAAATTACGAATAGTAGTGGCTATAGTGATAGTTTTGTGACAATATTAAGTAGACATTAACTAATTGAATTTTCATTGACAAAATTTTTGTCACTAAAAGTAAAATATCATGTGATAGTAAGTCGTTTCGTCACAGGAAGAGAAAAATATTAGTGATAAAAATATATTTTGTCACAACAAATAGAAAATCTTAGTGACCAACATATGTTTTGTCACAATTACAATTCATTCCTGCCAAAATTACTTTGGTGCCAAATTACAGACGCTTTTAGTGACAAAACTTAGCGATAAAAGAAATTTTGACACTATTAATATATTAATAGTAATAATTTAACTGCAAAAGATACTAACTTGTCACAATTACCATTGTATTAGTGACAAAAAAATAAATCATCACAGTTAATTCAAACAATAGTACCAATCAATTGTTTTGTCATAAAAAAATATCATATTTGTGACTAAATGATAATTGGTCACAAAAAGGTTGTCACTAAATTATAAATAGTAATGACCTTAGTGACATATTAGTTTTTGTGATAATATTAAGTAGACACTAACTAATTGAATTTTTATTGACAAAAGTATTCATCACAAAAAGTAAAATGTCGCGTAATGGTAAATCGTTTCGTTACAACAAGAGAAAAATATTAGTGACCAAATTATGTTTTGTTATAACAAATAGAAAATATTAATGCTCAACATATGTTTTGTCACAATTACAATTCATTATCGTCAAAATTACTTTGGCATCAAATTGCATATGCTTTTAGTGACAGAACTTAATGATAAAAGAAAATTTGGCACTATTAAATATATTAATAGTTACAATTTAATTGTGAAAATACTAAATTGTCACAATTACCATTGTACTAGTGACAAAAAAATCATCACAGTTAATCTAAACAATATTGCCAATCAATTGTTTTGTCACAAAAAACCTCATATCTATGACGAAATGATAGTCATAAAAAAATTGTCAATAAATGTCTTAACTTTTGTAATGTATTTAAAGACATTTTTTATCTCGTACATGTTTAAATATATATGATAAAGTCTATGGGATAATTATACATTGCAAATAAAATTATAATAAAATTATAATTATGAAATTCATATTGCTCTTATGTACTATTCCTAAAGTGTTCATAGTCATTGTTCTATTAAGACTTGACATTAATAGATAAAAATTCTATCACACTTTCTTTTTTTCCTTATGAAGGAAGGGGTCGATATCATAAACTAAAGTATGGAAATACTTAAACAAATGTGTGAGTGCTTGTTAGAGAACAAGTCCATTGAACAAACCCGATATGAATAATCCATTTAGAATATTACTTGTATGTCTATAGAAATTCTCATTGTGATAGTCGTATAAGTGATCATTTGACTTAAGGTCACCAAAGTTATTTTGTATAGGGATTGCTATGTTTTAATACTACTTATGACCTATTCTAATCATAAGTTGTTCAGTCTGTAGTTATTGGATATAATATGAACTATATTAAGGGAGATCAAGATATGATTTATCACCTTAAAGTAATTAGGGAGAATGTTCTATTGTTCTTGATTAGTATCGATTCGAGAAATCTTTGGCCAAGGTAGTATGATGTTTTGTAAATAGTTTACAAATTTCATTGATTAAATCAATAGCTAATAGCAGAGAACTAATATGACTGGACTTAAAATAGAGTAGACATTATGCTCTGTATCTAATCAGAACATGCTAGGATGGAAAAATTGAATTATACAGAAAAATTATGCACGGAAACATTAGTGAAAACTACTTTGACATTCCTAAATATATGGATGGTCATGATGTGTTGCTAGACGCAAATCTTAATCTATGATTATAAATTATTTAATTGAAAATTAAAGATAAATTAAAAGGAGTCTTTGTTTATCTAATTCTAGTTATGAATTATAATTAGAATTAGAATTAGATAAATTAAGGTCTCACGTAAAAATAGGTTGAAGAGAGCAAAAATATTTTAATTAAGTTGGACTTGATTGTAAAGTTTGAGAAGTTTTATGGTTAAATATGGGATATTTGATAAATAAGGATCAAAATTAGATATTAGATCTTATTTGAACATAATTGGTATTTAATTAGGGTCATTTGTAATTTTAATTAAAGTTTAATTGAAATTAAAATTTAATTTCAATTAAATTACTAAAATATTCAAAACTTATTATAAATAGACTTAAACTCTACTAGAGCAGTGCTTCTTGCTTAACCCTCTTTGTAAGAGTTACAAAGTTCTCTCAACTTGTGTTGTAGATACAGTTAGAAGTTGGACACTTGTGTAACTACGATGGTTGAGATGAATTAGTTTTAAAAATAGTTCGAGGGATACGACAAGATAAAGATTAAGCTTTGGAATAAGAACGAATTAAAATTCATGTTTTATTATGATTTAATTGTTAATCATTTTATATAACTAAAGTAATCTTGGATGTCGGAAAATTAAAATATAAAAATGTTTCATAATTATTCCTTTGTGGTGGGGATCAATTTTCATCCCGATTTTTTAACAATGGTATTAGAGAAAATTTTAATTCTATAATTTAATTAAATTGTTTGGTTGTTATTGATCTTGAATGTTGGAATTGAAATTAAAGCCCTAAAATCATATTTAGATATGTTTAATTTTAATCTAAAAGGTTTAGATTGAAATTTCATAAAACCTTAAATCTAATTCAATGTATAATTGAATTGTAAATGTGATTAATAATTGTGTTTTTAGACAATTTATTGTACATGAAAAGTCCAACCGAAGACCCAAAAAAAAGAATATGGAATTCTAGTTTGCAATTTATTGTTTGTTTTTCTAAGTATGGGTTTGCGAAATAAAATTGTTGGAAAATAAAAGAAAAAACAACCTTGACTGGTGGTGGAGTCGCCAACTATTAGAGATTAGAATAAAGTTGTACCACATATGATCAAGAAAAATTTGTAAAGCATATTTGTTTTTGTGTTAAACTGAATTGTCCCAAGTTGTGGTTGCTAGGTTTTGAGTGTTGGTTGAAGTTTATGGAATTTGAGTCTTCGGAGAAGTTGTTGCTTGCGGAAAGTTGGAGCAGTAGTGACACTATGGAGAAGCGCTGCCGGTGTTCATGCTGGTGGCGTAAAGGGAACACTGCCAGGGTTCATGCAGGCAACGCAAGGAGATTTTGCAGGCAGCGACGAGAACGGTAGAACACGCGAAAGGTTGAGATGACTTCAGAGAAACCTGTGGCTGGCAACATTGGTAACATAGGGCCTCGTTAGAAGTAGTGAATTAATAGAGCACAAATAAAGGGTAAATAAGTTGTCGCTGAAACGTTAATAGAGCGTAAATAAACTAACACACATTATATATTTTCTTTATAAAGGAAGTAGTGAATCTTATAAACTAAAGTATGAAGATACTTTAACAAATGAGTAGGTGCTTGTTAAAGAACAAGTTCACTCAATTGACCATATATGAGAATTCTATTTAAAACATTATTTATATATATAAAGTATTTCATATAAGAATTGTTATATTATAATACTACTTATGACTTATTTTAGTCAAAGGGAGCTCAATCAGTAATCATTAGATATAGCATGAACTATACGGAAGCAGTTAAGTAATCAATATATAATTCATCACCCTGAAATGATTAGGGAGAATGCTTCATTGTTCTCTATTAGTATTGATTCAAGAAATCTTTGGATAAGATGGAATGATAATTTACAAAATAATTTACAAATGTAATTAATAAAATCAATTATTAATTGTAGAGAACTAACATTATTAAACTTAAATAAAGTAGATATTAATTTAAGATCTATGTCTAATTGAAAATTTATGTGATTAAATGATTGAATTATATAAAAAATCATGCATAGAAAGGTTAATTAGTTAAAATCATTTTGACGTTCATAAAATTTTGGTAGCCATGATATATTGCTAGATACCAATCTTGATCTATAAATATAAATTGCTTAATTATATAATTAAAGATATATTAAAAGAGTTTAATTTATCTAACCCTAAAATGATTTAGGGTAGTAATTAATATATATTGTCAATATATTTAGAAACCTAATAAATCACACACAAATAACGAGTTAAAGAGAAAAAAATGTTCTAATTAAGTTGGATTTGTTTGTATAGTTTAAGAAACTATATTATTAAATATGAGATATTTAATAAATAAGGACTATTATGAGATATTTGAGCTTAATTGATATTTAATTAAAATTAAAATTTTATTTCAATTAAATTATTGAATGATCAAATATAGGTTTAAGTTCAAAGAAAGCTAGTACTTCTTATCCAACCCTCTTAACCACAATTCTATAGTTCTCTCAATATATTATGTGGATACTTTTGAGATCAGACATATATGCGGTTATGATAGTTAAGATGAATCAAGTTCATAAGCGATGAGAACGAAACTATATATATAAAAAAGATCAAACTTTATAATAAGATATGATTTATTAATCATATTTTATTACGTTATAAAATTGAATTGATTTTAACTTTTGAAAAGTTAAATGAAAATCATAACTTTTCCAGATTCTACTGCTTCTTTGAACTTGTTCCTAAGCACGTCCAATGCCCATTTACGATCATGAGAGTACACGTGTAATCGAGAAGCACATGAGATCCTCTGTTTCACTTACCCAATTTCGATCCTGTTTCATCCAATCTTAGCCACACATTTAAATAAATATGTCGCTGAAATTGAATAGAACATAGTTGAAATTGGGTAAGTGGAACAGAGGATCTATTTCCATCGAAAAGGGTACGAGAGAAGCAGTAGGTTTTGATAGAGCAGACGTCACAACAAACCACAGGGGGCGGTACTGATGTTGTGCTGATAAGAGAAGAGGCCTCGAGTTATCTTAAGAACCATTGGTCATCTGTCAAAGGCTAAGCCACCTTTTTTTTTAATAAAAAAATTTTCATTTATAAAAGGTAAATAGGTATAGAACATCAATAACAAACAAAACAAAGGTAGACATCCTAGTTAAACCGAATTTTACAACTCCTTAACCTCAGCTTCTCATAAGGTGAGCAGAATAAAAAACAAAGGTAAATGAGTTAAACAACATGTCTCAACATTAGGATCTTATGGATACTTTTTAGCATTTCTTATATTAGGTGGGAGAGAGTTTTCTACTTAGTTTCGAATCTTCGGTCCGACAATTATAGAATAAACCGATTCCATAGGGGAATGATGATCAGCTAACCATTGTATAACACTTGACAACGAACAAGTTGGCAATGACCATTGAAATTTCCTTTTAACAACTTTCCAAATCCGGTTGGTGATCTCACATGTGAAGAATAAGTGGTCATGTGATTCAGCCTCTGTTAAACAAAGCGGATAATATCTATCAATAGTTAAATACTTGAGTTTATCAACTATACTGAGGTGATTTTTAATAGCTAGCCATAGGAGGAAAGAAACCTTTGGAGGAATGTTCTTGTTCCAGACAATTCTAGACCCATTCACTGCAGGTTTACGCAAACGTAACAGCTCTCTCATTCTTTTGTTCGACAACTGATGGGTTAGGCGAGTGTGCCAGAAGAAACTATCTCGATAGGACAGGCTTGGATTGTAGTTTGTTTGTAATTGGTTAATACCTTCAGGAAAATGCCAAGTTGTTCCACTAATGAAAGCTTCCATCTTTTTATTAAGTGGGAAGTGAATAGAAAGTCTTACTTCCACCGAGGAGTGTATAAGAGCTCCTCTTCCTGACTAATTATCAAACCACAATGTAATGAGCTTCTTGTTGCCAATAGAACACGACATGTCTACTACAACGTCTTGCATCATCTTGAGAAGTTGGTTCAAAAAGAAAGAATGCGATTCTTTATTATGGAGCTCCCAAATGCTTTTACCTTTGAGAAAATAAGAGTGAAGGCATCTAAGCCATAAGGAATTCCGGTCATCCAGAATCCACTAAAATCGCTTCAATAAGAGCACACTACAAGAAATAAGCAATTCACCGAGGGAAAATACCGTCGGTAAAATATCGATTTCCGTCGGTGAAAGTAAATACCGACGGAATTTGGTGCCCGAAACATTCGGTCGGTAATTGTCCCGAAGGTAAAAATACCGACCGAAATTTTCCATCTCAATCTAGCGACGAAATTTATGACGGAACGTTGGTGTCGGTATTTAGATAACGACGGAATCCGCTCGTACGAGTCCGTCGGAGAAAGTTAGCGACGGTCATTGGTCAGTTGGTGAGGCGTAGGTATATTCAACCACGTTTGCCGACAGATCTTTTATACCGTCGGTAAATGTTCTTCGTACCAACGGACAATTTTTCGTAGGTAAATGCGTATAATAATATCTTTTTATTTTATTGTTATAGTTTTGTTGTTATAACAATGTTATATTACATATATACTTTAGTTATTTGACTTACGTTATATTATTAATTCACAATATATTAATTTGTATATATAGTTTGTTTTATGAGAAAATTAATAAATAATAAAACATATGAAGAATTCAATTTAATAACTAACAAAGAAGAAAGAACAAATCTTATGTTTCTTAATTGAAAGCAAATGACAATGTTATGCTAATGTTGTGGTTATCATGGATGCTCTGAACTGATCCCCCCCCCCTCTCTTTAACAATTCCATCTCCTGCCTAAGCTATGCCATTTGCTCCATGTGATGTCTTTCTTTGGTCATCTGCTCCATCTCCCCTCTCATCTTACTAAGCTGCTCCATCTCCTCTCTCCTCTTAGCTACCTGCTCCATCTGCGCCATCGACTCTCTGATCTGTGAAACCTGCTCTAGCTCCGTCCTCATCTCCTCCCTGAACTGCTGAGTCATCTATGCTCTCAACTGTTCCCTCATCTGCAGACTAATCTCGTCTCTCATCTTAGCTATCTCCTCTATATGCTGCTGACGTTGAGTAAGTAGCTGCTCATTTTGATTAAGTAACTGCTCCCTCAATGTGTCCACTGTGGCCCGGAGCTCCGAGATGTTATGACTTTGCGATGGCCGAGCAGATGCTGCTGTACTAGAAAGAGAAGAGCGCGAATAACAGGTGTTTTCATATGAGCCCAGGCCGAATATTCTTCCACGACAGTCCCTACCACCCACGACATCAAGAAATGTCTGAGTCTCGTCCACAGGTGTTTCCTCCTGAGATTGTCGCTGAATAT
>JAOQMR010000005.1:25082050-25093120 GCA_027563865.1 Erythroxylum pelleterianum
GACGCAATCTTAGGGATAAGAACCATGATGGTTCGGTTAAGCTCGGGGTCCCAGACGTCAAGCTGAAAATGGTTCTGAAGGAAGCGGGTGACAGAGGGGCCCAGGGTGTCCAACTGGGATTGATAAAATAGAGCAGAGAATCCATCAAACCCTGGGGCCTTGTGAGGGTTTATACTATTAATCGCTAGCTGGACTTCCTTGGGGTCGAGAGGGCGAGACAAATCCGACTGAGCATGAGGAGGAAGGGGAGGGAAGTGGCCCGGCAACGTAATGCGAAGGCGGGGAGTATCCGTGTACATCTCCCCCAAAAAGGAGTGGGCCAACTGATGAAGGTTGGTGGCACCGGAGATAACATTGCCTATGAGATCAGTCAAGGAGTGAATCTGGGCACGACGTTGTTTTTTTCGGGTGAGAGCATGGTAGTATTTGGTGTTCCGATCTCCCTGGCCAAGCCATTAGCCTCGGGATTATTGGTGCCAGTACAATTCCTCTTGTAATAGGACTTGTTCCAATTTTGTCTGGAGGTATTCTTCCAAGTCCCGAAGATCGGCCGAAGCGGGCGCATCGAGGTGTTTCTGTATGTCGTCAAGACGCGCCAGCAGTCGGCGCTTCCGATGAAAAATGTTGCCAAAGATGTGATAATTCCAATGTTTAAGATGGGCCGCCAACGACCGGAGCGAATCTGGAATGGTCATATCGGAAGGGCACCAGTGCTGAGCAACAAAGGGGCCAAACCCAGGGTGGGTGACCCAAGCGGATTGAAAACGGAAGAGCGGAGGATGCGAGACGTCGGCCCTGGCATTGGTAAAAGTGATAAGAAGGGGGCGATGGTCTGATTTCAGAAAAGGAAGATGGGCCACCGTAGTGGAAAGAACCGCTGATTGCCAAATATTATTACAAAAGGCCCAATCCAGACGTACGAGAATGTCGCCCCGGTGCCAAGTAAATCGAGGTCCGAAGAAGCCGAGATCCAAAAGGTTACAATTATGCACACAGTCCCAAAACTGAAGATTAATAGAGGGCTGCCGTCGACAGCCACCAAATTTATCCGCTGCTTCTAATTTGGCGTTAAAATCACCACCAATCAACCAAGGTTGGGTAGTAATGGAAGCGATCCGATGGAGATTCTCCCAGAGGTAATGTTGCAGAGAAGGGGTCGGACTAGCATAGACGGCAGTGAAAACAAAGGAAAGAGGACCCCAATCAATGCTAGCGTGAATAAACTGGCGATGCGCAAGAAGGATCCGAACCGAAAGATAAGATTGCCATAGCAGCCAAATACCACCCGAAAAGCCTACTGCCTCCACCCGATAGGAGTGATCAACGCCTAAGTGTCGAATGACTTCGGATGCTTTGTTTCCACTGATACGAGGTTCCACAAGGACAATCAACCCCGGTTTGTGGGTGCGAAGGTAAGTCTTCAGGATAGGCTTGAAGGTTCGCCCTCCAGCCCCTTGACAATTCCAAAGAAGGATCGACATAAAACCAGAAGAAGAGGAATTAAGTGGCCTAAGAGGTGACTGCTCGAACAGTCAACTCACGGGACGGAGTTTGTAACTGGTCCTGGGTGGACTCGGTCATTTGGGCATCAGATGGGGGCTGGTGGCAGTGATCCATCGGCAGAGGGGATTCCAAATCAGGTGGGCGTGGAGAGTGGAATGCGGATCCCCCACTGGTCGCCGCAGGCGGGCCACCCCCATCCACGGTATCCTCCTCCATCGCCGCAACCGACTAGACATTTAACTAGCTAATAAGCCAATTGGTGCATGACCCATGGCCTAATGATTGATATCAAAAGTTATTGACAGAGGATTTCTTGTCCAGCTAAGGATTCAACTAGTTTTTATAAGTTTGTGTTTTTAGAACCTATTGAAATTGAAAGTCTTGTAGGATATAAAAATATGATATTGTGATTATTAACAATCTTGATACAGTATCATATTTGAGACAATTTATAAGTTTCTAATTACACACACATACTCATTATGAATTAACTATGAGTCGTAGACAAGATTTATTGAAATTGAAAAGTTCAATTAAGAGCTATTTCTAGTACTTACATAATTCTAGAAAGTTTTTGGTTCCTTATAATTATGACAAAGAATGTAAAAGACTTCCTCTTCACCTACTTAAAAGAAAAGTAAATTAAATTTTGTTATGTATCTACATCTTCTCCTTAATCAAAATAAAGTTAAGTGTGCTTTAAAAAATATTACTCCTTAAAATATCAAAATAGTATTAAATGTAATAACTAAATCTCATTTTTAGAAGAGAAAATCAACTTACAATATAATTAAACTTAAGTTAGTTCCATAAAGATCATATGAACTTGTGTTTGCAAATAAATAATATAATGTTAGTTAATTGGATTTTATATAAATATTAAGTAAATTTTTTGAATCAATTAGATACAATCCCTTTATTAATATTTATCATCATCATCATCATCATCATCATCATCATCATCATCATCACCCAGTTCGAAATCCCGCATTGAAACAGGGTCTGGGGAGGTCCGATAGTACGCAGCCTTACCCCTACATAATAGAGAGGTTGTTTCCGGTGGACCCACATACAAATGAGACAGTATAATAATGATGCAGGTAATAGAAACAATTTATAAAAAAGAAAATAAATGAAAATACAAGTACAGAAGAATTAAAAGCACTAAATAAAATAATAATAATAATAGTCAAATCTCAAAATTTATCCAAAATAAACGCAAATAATACTAATAAGACTAATCACAAATAATAATAATAATAATAATAATAATAATAATAATAATAATAGTAATAAATAAAGCAAATACAAGACGGGCGATTTTAAAAGAGAAAGGCGTGTTGGTAAAAGAGTAAAGCACCCATAATAGAAAAGAAGAATAATGAAATATATATATGAACTAATGGACCAAGCAAATAAAAGTAGTTATGGTAGAATGCTCTAATTATGAACCTTTCAAATCCGACGTGTCAATAAGATTTATACTGAGTGTGTTGTTGTTGTACTAATTAAATTTTTTTAGTTTTGACAAAATAAAACATAGCTTACATTTAACGATGATGTATGTAATCCAGAGTCTAGACAAATATTGTTTATATACAAAATACAAAGTTTATTAATTATTAAAAAAAGAACCAGAACTAAGGCAATTATGCTGCTGTAATTGTAAAATTATAAAAACTTAATATTTGTATGTAAATAGTTGATATTGGTAAGAATTAGTCAATAGCTTTACAAATTGGCAATTCAATAAGTAAAATTTATCATCCTTTGGTAATTAAAAATAAAGTTTTACTCCTTGACAAGTGCTTTTATTGGTGGCCTGGTGGGGTGGGGGTTCTGTTCTGAGACACATTTTGACTATAATAGGAACAAATTAGGCATGCGCGATGCACATGGGTATTTTGGCCTTTCCAACAGACAGCAGTCTTTATCAAATAAACGGCGGAAATTAGAGATTTAAAAAGGGTTTCTTCCATAATCACTTCACTTGAGTCTTTCTTTCTCTCAACTCAAACTCAAACTCAAACTCACACTCACACTCACACTCACACTCAAACCCAACCCAAGGGATGTTAACCATAACAACGTTTGCTTTGCTTCATCATCCCATTTAAGAAACAACCAAGACTAGAGTCTATTCACTATTTGAGAAAAGAAAAACAAAAGGCTTAAGCCAAGCTGGCGAGCCAAGCCAATGTGCAAGTGGGAGCCAGAGGACATGGATTCTGTCTTGTCACGTTAAAACTGAGCTTAGTCTTAAAGCGGTATCTTTGTCTTAAAAATCAAAAGCATTGATTTATTTGACTGCAAAAGTTTTTCCTCGTAGTCTTAAGGCCTACAATAAAGAAAGCTACTAAATTTATGTTTCCAAATCTAAAAACCCCTCGTTTCTTTCCCCATTGCTGCTGCTCCTCCTCTCTCCACTAAAGACTCCATCTTTCCTTTCCCACTCCCTCTTTCTCTCTATACCTGTTCACTATTTGATAACCAGAGTTGGGTTGTGTAGAGTTAGTTTTGTATGGTAGTAGAGATGAGAGGACCTCTGGGGGCTGTGATAGGGAGGTACCCTTCAAGTGATGGAAATACTCAAATTGGTGGAATCATTAGTCACAATAGGAAATGTAGAGACTTGACATTTCTTGTCCTTTTTATAGCTTTTTGGGTTGCTATGATCGTTAACTCTAGCTTTGGATTCAATCAAGGAAACCCATTAAGGTAAAGTGTGAAACTTTACTTCCTTTCAAATCCCTACTGGCCTCTTTTTCTCTCTGTTTTGGTAAGTTTGGTTGCTTCTGACGTTTAATTGAAGTATATTCATCTCTTAAATCTGTTCCATTAAACCTTGAGTTGTGTTAAAAGCTTAGAGAATAAGCACCTGCACGGAGTAATGATATTAATGTCGGAGTGCTCTTTGTTTGACGGTCTAATCTTAGTACTGTTCTTTACTCTAGATTTAGTGCTTCTGATTTGAATGTTTGTGATGACTTTTGTATATCTGTTATCCGGTCTCCTTTCTGGTTAGCTTCGTTCTAAACATTTATTTTGAAAGAAAATGATGATAGTGGAAAGAAATGCAAGTAATGCAGATGAGAAATGACACATTGTGTTTGGAGAAATCTCATTTCATTTTTCATCTAATAACTATTACTTCAATAGGGTCATACTCTTTCCCGTTGTAATGCTATAAGGTTACAGCAGAAACTTGTCGATGTTTCAAAATTTCATGCTAGATTTGTTCTCCTATTCAGCTCTGTTGCATCTGTTTCCTGCTTGCTAGTATGGTTCTAGTTTTAGTTTTAGTTTTTTTTTTTTTTTTGGCTTGCTAGTATATGTGATAATTTGCGATGTGGTTCACCAGGCTTACTTATGGGTTGGACTACAAGGGAAATGTGTGTGGTGACAAGCATTCCCATCTTGATCTTCGTGAGTTGGAACTCACATATTGGCTAAATCCTAACCAGGTTTATCTCAGTGGTCTGAAGAATGGTCAATTCAAGTTGGCAAATGCTCGGAGTATATGCTTGTTGGATTGCCCAAACCCTTCAGAAGATGCACTAAATTGGGTCTGTGATTATCCAGAGGGAGATATCCGTCTCTCAATGGAGGATTGGATTGATAGGAATTATGATTACTTTGAGTTCCTTACTCCTGAAATGAGAAATACCTCTCTTCAACTTCAGGGCCCTTGTTACCCTGTTATATTTCCCAGTGTAAATGGTATGTAAATAAAATTCTTTTATAGTGTGCAAAATTTGTTCAACATTATATATCAGAAAGCAACATCCCCTTTTATTTAAGTTGAGTAATGTATTGGTCTTTAATTTTTATATTTTCTGGTGAAAGTTGATTCTTAATGTTTTCTTTTTCCTCAGTTTATTGGAGGTGTCAATTTGTTGCTCATTCATCAAACATATCTATGCGCCATTGGCAACAAATGGGTGGAGTGAACATCAATGAGGACATCATTATAGACAAATCTATTCACAGACACATTAATGCTCGGTCATCTGTTCTGAAGGTTAAGGAACTTTAGATTATTCTCATCACTTAAGGGAAATGAATAAATTGCCTTCTACATGTCAGATTACTGCTATACTTTTTCTGTTCTGATTGATATTTGAATTCCAACAGATGATTCAAGTGGTGTTTTGAATACTAGGAAGATATTAAATTCCTTTACCCTATTCTCTGTCTCTCTTGTTCTCTCTCTTTCTCTTGCCATTCCCTATTGATATGACCAACCCTGCCTGCTAATTGAACCATTCAGGACTAAAATCAATTTAGAAATCTCTAGTAAACTTCCTAAATTGTTGTGAGCTGAGTACTTACATAATTTATCTTCATGAACTCATTTAGCTATGCCAACCTAAAATTATTGTTTGCATCATTTCCTTCCTTTTCAAAAATTTTGTGTTGCATATGTTTTCTATTGTTTTAACTTCACCATTTACATATTCTTTTGCAGAGGTACATGGCTGACATTGGCAAGTCATGGCCTGTGTTGATTGTTTGTGGAGGACTTTTGCCACTATTTCTGTCAGTGATTTGGCTGCTGATGGTCCGACACTTTGTTGGGGCAATGCCATGGATAACAGTTGCTCTCTTTAATATTCTAATTATATCAGTTACATTGTTTTACTATTTAAAAGGTCAGAGGTTCTTTTTCTACTGGTATTTCTCTTTATTCAAAAAACAAAAATCAAGCTTCCTTACCGCACTGAAATGTTTTAGGTATCTTTAATATCAAAATTCCAGATACTGCTCTTTACTTAAGCTGTTTCAAAATGCTGTTGACCCATTTTAATCATGTTTCCATTATCAAGGGTCTATTTGGTTTCCTGTATGCATTACATGTCATGCTGTTTGATTGTGGTTTCTTGTTAGGCTTTGTTTGGAATCTGACAAAAAGCTTAACAAGTCTTTGAAACCGTATACAGATTCTTGTTATGGAGTGAAGTTATTTTCCTTTTCTATGTGTTCTTGCCTACTATAATTATCACGAAATTCAATATTGATTTATGTTCATTTCCTTGCTTCTTTCAGCTGGATGGATTGGGAATGATGCCATCACCCCTATCATTGGTGGGCATGATCCATACTACCATGCATTTGGAAGGGTGGGTTCCTTCTTTTCTTAGCTTAGGATTCTTTATAGTACTTCAATAAAATAGGATCTTTACATTATTCATGACTAATTTTTCTAATGAAACATTTTGCATCTTTCAGGAACTAAATCATATTCGAACTGTTGCCATCCTAATGACCTTCATTATGGTTGTTGCCATCCTTACATCAGTTGCAATTGTTCGACGCATCCTAATGGCAACCTCTGTTCTTAAGGCAAGTATGATACTGAGGTTGCAATATGATGAAGAAAAGAAACAGTTACTTTGGAGAAACCTTTTACATAATTAGAGTGGCAATCCTTTTTTCTGGTTTAACGGTTCTGAATAACTTTGTATTTGAACTTCTCAAACTGAAGTTATGTTAAAGTTTGAGGAATTTCAGAGATATCTGAGTTTGATTTCTGATGTTTACAAAACTGTTCATGATTGATTCCTATGAATCCTTTATAGACCTGCGATATATCTCTTTCATTTGGCTTACAAGTTGCCTCATGTTTATATGTGTATGTTCTGAAAAAATATTTTGAGAATGAACAGCTATCTGGAATTTATTCTGGTTAAGCTTTCCTCCATGGGAGATTTTACTGAATGATAATTTCCACATTTTACTCAGATGTAATGGCTCTAATCAAAATTCCATTATAAGATTATTTAACTACCTAGAGCCCTTTATTCAGGATGAGAATTTGTTACTGTTTGCTCTTGCAGTTGGTTACCAGCAGATGAGAAAAAGAATATTTATTCTTTATTTGAAAATTTTGTTTTTTATTGGTCCATTTGAATTTATCATTGATACTAGTGTATTAACTAGTGTTGACATGTGAGCAGGTTGCAGCCAAGGTCATAGGGGAAGTTCAAGCGCTCATTATTTTTCCTATCATACCATATGCCATCCTTGCAATCTTCTATATGTTCTGGTTTTCAGCTGCACTCCATCTCTTTAGTTCTGGTCAAATTGTCCAAAATGACTGCAATTCCAACTGCTGTGCCTATGATCTTGTCTCAAAGAAGGTTAATTGTGATCGTTGCTGCGGTTATAGCATCCATTACACTCCTCATATATCAATTGCTATATTTTTCCACCTATTTGGATGCTACTGGGCTACTCAGTTTTTTATAGCTTGCTCCTCAACTGTGATTGCGGGTTCAGTTGCCTCGTATTATTGGGCTCGTGGAGAGGCACCAGTAAGCTGCCAAGCTGTTTTAGTAGTATCTGAATTTGATTTTTTTTTGTTTGTTTGTGGAGTCACCAAGGTCATCAAAGAATGCTGATTGTGGTTACACATTTGATTCTAATAACCTCTTTATGCATGTGTGGTCTCAAGCTTTTACGTGGCGATTTCTATTATGTGTTATCTAGTGCAGACTCAAGGATATGTTCATAATTCATTGCATCAATTATCAAGTAAACAAATGAATGAGGTCCAAATAAGAATTTATCGACAAAATTACTGAGGAAACATGAAATACATATGGTAATATGACGTATATATGTCAACATATATGTTCTATCCATATTTCAGTTCGGGTGCAGTCCATGGTGCTGAACTTACTGATTTGTGCTTTGAGTTTTGAGGCTATGTCTATTATAAAGAGATATGGGCTGACTTCTAATCCAGTGTATGAGGAAATTATAGCATTTAAAAGAACTAGTTTCTGTTCAGTTGCTATTATCACTAGAATATTATGCTTGTCAGAATTGCTAAATGTCATTGCCCACTCGATTGCTTATTTAGGAAACTGTTGCTACACATTTAGCCAGCCAAATTTGACGTATTTGTTTATCTTGCATAATTGAAATCTGAGAGCAAGCATGCAGTAAACTCAACAAGTTCATGAGTGGATTTAGATTTTTATAGTCCATTAACTTTGGTTTTAAACAATTGAGTTCCATTTTAATGCTAGTATGATTGAATATTTTTATCAATTGCAGTTTGTATTGAACAATATGTGCTGTATTTTGTAAGGTGCAGATTGCAGTCCCTTTTTTACATTGTTTTCTGATCGAAACTGTTTTTCTTGACTTCATTGTTTTCAACTACTGGTGGGGCAGCCAGAGATTCCGTTTCTTCCAGTTTTTTCTTCTATGAAACGACTTATGCGGTTCAGCCTGGGATCTGTTGCTCTTGGCTCTCTTGTTGTCTCATTTGTGGAATCAATTCGCTTCATTCTTGAGTCAATTCGTCGCAGAATGAAAGTTTCAACTACTGCACCTGATAGCTGGTTTGGGAAGTTATTCTATAATATTTCTCGGTTTTGCCTGATGTGTGTCGAGTCGACCATAAAATCTGTGAACCGCAATGCATATATCATGGTAATCTTACTTTCAAGCCAAAGCTTCTAATTTGTCACTTTTCAGCTTCTTGTGTAATTATATGTTGATAACTAAGGGCTATGTGAAACTGATGTTAATGTTAAACGCAAGTACATGCATGAGCTGTCTATTGTTTTATGTGGGAGAACAAATCTCTGTTCATGGAAAGGATTTTATTCGTGCTGCATATATGCAAATCTGAGAGATAACTTTCCACTTATGACGATTATAAAGGAAATTCATAATGAAGCAGCCTAATCTACATCCTTGGAACTTCTTTCAGGATGTTATGAGAAAGTAATCAAAAGCCATAATGGGAATTGGTTTACTTATTTCTCTGAGATTCATCTGCATAATCATGTGACTAATTTAGTGGAATTTTGGGAATTTTACTCGCTGGACTTGTTATTTGGTTCAGAGTAAGCCTTTGTGCAACTCATTCCCTCAGTCAGAGTTGGTATTTTGATTCTTACCGTTCTCATTGTACAATATGTGACTTCTGCAGATAGCTATAACAGGTAAAAGCTTTTGTAGAGCTTCTGCGATTGCAACTGAGTTGATTATGAGCAACATACTGAGGATAGGGAGGGTCAATGTGATTGGTGATGTCATTCTCTTTCTTGGCAAGTTATGTGTCAGCCTTTCTAGTGCTGTTTTTGCGTTCCTCATGTTGGATACCCACAAGTATAGATCTGCTCATAACAAGATCTCTTCCCCATTGCTTCCTGTTTTGGTATGTATTTCTGTTCCAAGTACTATGACTGAATCTTAAAGTGGTCGCGTGATGCTGCATCTAAGATGTTCAACTTTGTTGTATGCTTTAGAAAGTAGAAACTAGCCGTATCTTACAAATTTTCCTTTTGTTTCTTGCGTCTTTGCAGGTTTGCTGGGCTCTTGGATATGTGGTGGCAACTCTTTTCTTTGCAGTAGTGGAGATGTCTATTGATACTATTATTCTTTCATTTTGTCAGGATTCTGAGGAGCATCAAGGGACGGCTCAATATGCCCCTCCTTTACTAATGGAGACCCTTAATGATCAAAATGAGATGCAGAGGCTGACGCAATAGGATATGATCCTATTAAAAGGTCTCAGTATAAGTTGTCTGTAATGCATAATCTAACTAATTTTGGAGAATCTGGTCATATTTTCTAGTGAAATTTACTTGAAAATGGAAAGAAGAAAAGGTCTAGTGCTTTTGTATTTTTATTTTGCACGCTCGCATACAAACAATATTATGAATGCCTTACCAGTAATTGTATCGAATTTGATTTTGGTACAATACAATATTAGTACTTATCAATATCAGGTATTATTTTAGGTAATTTTTAAAAAACTGTAAAATAATTCTTGAATATTTTTAAAATTAGAAAATAATCTTACAATATATTTGTCATGTAATTTTTAATTTTACATTAACATATTTTCAAAAATCACAATAATAGAACTTTAAATTAATAAATTTCTATTAATATTATTTTCTTAGATTTTATATATAAATAATAATTACAATTAATATAAAAAATTATTTAATCAGCACAAAAATATAAAACTAAGAATAATACGAAGGATTTAAATGTTATAACTTTATCATATAAGAAAAAATAATTATATTAAAATATAAAGTAGAATGAATAATAAAGTTTCATGACTTTTTATGTATTATAATAAAAGTTTGTACCGAGGAATATAACTAAGTAAAAGCAAAACTTAAAATAAAAATATTTATAGTTAAAAGTTTTATCTCTATATTACATATATAGAATTTGACATACGTAACAAATACAAGTGAAATTAAAAGTCGAGAAGAAATGAAAAACTTAGAGCTGCATTCAATCAAATTGTATTGATTTTAATTCTCTTTTGGTACAAAATCCTCATCATTGAAAGGAACCTTATCATCATCATCATCATTCAAATTTATTACATCAAATAACATGTTAATATTTTTTTTATCCAAGATTATTTTCCAAATCACTGTCACCTATCAAACTGACTCTGCTGGACCCCGTTTCCGGAGCCCAACTATACACAACAGAATCACAAACGGAGAAAAGTTGCTGGACCCCGTTTCCGGAGCCCAACTATACACAACAGAATCACAAACGGAGACCATTGGGCCCGAG
>JAOQMR010000005.1:25093220-25105917 GCA_027563865.1 Erythroxylum pelleterianum
ATCCAATTGACAATCTTACTAGACCAAAAATTAAAATCATGCCTCACAAATAAATCAAACCGGGTTGGGGCCCAACAGACTCCTCAAAAACTCAATCTACTAAAAGATTGATATGATTAAGGTAAATTTGATCTACGGAACTATTTGTTCTATTAAGAGTCCTAATAAATAGAATTAAATTATTAAGAAATTAGAATAAACTATATTCAACTTAATAACGAGAATAACATACTTTTATCAAAACTTTAAATTGTATCAAACAAAGACCAAATCGTTCAATATTTTGTAATCAATTCTATTTATTTTTTTGGAATCGATGAATTCAAATATGCTCCAATACTTTTTACACCATGTTGTACTCATACATTAACTCAGAGTTAGAATTGCAAACCTTTGCGATTATGGAATACCACAATAAAAGTAACTTTATAGATAAAATAAAATAACGATTAATTATCACAATTAACGAAAGTTAAAAAATATATACTTATATTAGGTTAGTCTTTTTGGCAAGTAGCAATGAGCATCCTAAAATCACCATAAGCATCCCTATAAACCTCCATTTGTGAGCTTAGAAGATCTTCCATTATCTCATAAGCAACAATTATTATAATAGTTAATATTATTCTTTTATTAACTTTATACTTCTTTGTAAAAATTGGCTTAAAATAGACATTAGGATTTTAAAATATCCCAATTGCAAACAATAGAGAGTAAAATTGTTTTTGTACATCTCTCATTGATAATTGTAAGATAAGGTGTGTACAAATAATGCATATTTTTCATTTTGGCTTTAATTGCTTCCTTCACCTCTTCATGACATCATTAAAAAAACCCTATTGTTTCTTTTTCATTACTATTATTCAGATGAAGTATTTTTACTAAAGGCTCACAAATGCATATTATAAATTGACATTGAGACTAAAATTCATGATCTTCAAGTATAATTTTAGAAACTTCCACTCTAGCATTATACTTACTATTGGTGAAATCCTTTTTCCTTAAATTCGGGATCCATTTATAATTACAGATGAACTTTATCACTTTTTTTGCTTGCTGCATAATTCATTAATGATATCTATCATCTACTTTATTTCCCAACATTATATTAATGCAATGTGTAGTATAAGGAGTCCAATAAAAAGAATTATATATATATTTGCAATCTTTTCCTAGCTACTTTATAAGGAGAATCATTATCAGTAATTAAATAAACAATGCTTTCTTGCCCAATATCATTCACAACTTCATCAAATATCTGAAACAGAATATCAACATTTCTAATAAGGCTCGATGCTTCAATAGACTTCAAAAATATTGTCCTAGAATAAACCAAAAAATTGAAAATAGGCTCTTATCTTCTATTTATCTAACCATTATACACAATTGAACATCCATAAGTTTTCTAAGTCATTCTTCTTTCATCTAAATAACTATTTATTCCATAAACAAAGCTACTTAGAAGTTTACTTCTATAGTCATCAATCGAAGAACTTTATATCCTGGACCATAAGAGACAATAACATCCACCATAGGCTGATACTAAGACTGGGCGGCATTGAATCATAAACCTTAATCATACCATTATCTAGCAATTCTATGTTCACATTATGAGTCGCTTCTTTAGATTGTAAAGCACTACAAATAGAAGGTTGAGCTCTGAGTTATTCATAGTGCAAAAAAATTAGACACATGTCTTTTTCTCTTGCTCACGTCAAACGTAATAATTCATTCTTGTTAGGTAGGAAAACCACATTCAACATCACCATTATCATCATGAACACCGAAAAAAGAACTTCCGTTATCAATTTTTTAGTTTAATCTTTGCCTTCTATCTTTCTCATACGGATACTCTTAAAAAAAATTTCATTTTCATTTCACGACGTGACATACTTTCTTACAAGGCTCTACATCTTATTTGATCTCAACAATATCCCCCGTCTCAAGAGCCTCAGAAATCTAGGATGACTTTTGTTTTATAGGATTTAGATCTATTAGTTGCTCTGAAGAGATATTTTGCACCAAAGGCTCTCCTTGTGTCATATCGTCTTTTTCCTTTGTGATAATTGCCTCTTCTATCTCACTAGTTTACACAATAGGATCAATAGAAGGGCTTATTTTTACCGAGTTAAACTTCTCATACTCCACACTGTTTCCCACCAACTCAGTTTATGCTCCAGTGTTGAATTTCTTCCCTGTGGGCTTCTATACTCAATTAGACACCATTGGTTTCCAATTATAGGAAGTTTAACCTCACCTTTAGCAGCTCGCCACATTCATTCAATATCAAAATAAAAATAACTTTAGGGAGCTCAACTACTTTGTTCACTTCAACATAAATTATAGCATAACAGAACTTGTCCATTCAGGTTGTTTAAGAGTAAAGACAAAGAGGTTTACCAACTGAGCTAGCTAAAAAGCTAAAACCTTCCATTATCTAATATTCCTGCAGGACATTATGGAAATAAATCTACAAAGGAAATGCTTCAATCTTGCTTCTATCTAACTTTAAACTAGGTCTTCATCTTTGTGAAAACATGGGTTGAATATAATTAACTTAATAATAAACGGTTGCAACTCGGTTGTTAAACCTAACATAAACTAATTAAACATGAATAAAATTAATAATTTATTATAATTATTTTAAATTATTAATTTTAATTAGATTTAATTAACTTAATTGTTAATGAAGAGGTAAGTTGAATTGTCATTTTCAATATAAAGCCTGCCTTTGATGTAATATGTCAGACTTGTTTTTTATCGTGACTGTCACATGAATATCAATTTTATTAATTTCATGAATAAATAAGTATTTGATTTAAAAAATCAAATATAAAAAGATTAAGATAAAAAGATTGAAGTAAAAACACTAAAGTTGAACACATGAGATAAGAGTTGGAGGAACAAGTACATCATTGTCGAAACCAGAAATGCTGAACTAACATTAGCAGTTGCAATAGATAGAGAATGATCTCTTACGCAATTTAAAGTAGAATAAGTACAAAGTTCAAAATCAGAACCTTTGCGCGATCCTGAAGATGACGGGGGAGCTATGAAAACAAAGTTCCTTCCTCAAGGACCTGAAGATATGGCAGTACTAGGATAAGCTGTGGTTCATCGTCCATGTAATTGTTGTTCTTGGAAAAGAGGTTAGGCGCTGGCTTTGCAATTTTATCAGGCATGTATTATGACAATTTTAGTCTTTATCACTAATTCAATTATCTTTCAAATATAGAAGTAGAATAAGTAGAACAGAATCAGTTCCATTCAAGCGTCACGAGGACTGAATAACACACAAATAAACTTCCAGAAAACTATTACGTAGGTTAGAACATTTTGAGAATAAAATAGACAGTTTTCTAATTCAACCCAAGTCTCTGTCACTCGATGGAGGCCACCTTACTCTGCCAGCGTAGTGTTCTGCAAATTTTTCATAAACCTGTTCGTTCCTTTCCTCACAGTTTTGACTCTCTTATATATAGATAAGGAAAGGTTTTATGCATGCACACAAGTACTGTCAACCAAACTAAAGATCAAGGCATGATCAATAAAGCAATTCCGATTGATAATAATTAGTTAATGATATGCAGTTGCAATTAACCATAACAATTAGCAATGTGAAGAACTCTCAAGCTAAAGGCACTTTGGTGAGTTAAATCATGTTACACATTTTTAGTACCACTATCACCCGATAACCAGACTGCCTATTGGTATGAATGAGGAAGCGTGACAAAGCCAGAGAAATCCTAAAAGCTCAGGATTCGATTGTCCAAGATTACACGTGAAGAGCATTCTTGTATGCCTGGTTGCCTGCTCGGACATTGCCAGAATTGGTTAAGCATCTCAATTTCTAGATATAATAAGAAGGCAATTTGCTAGAGAGAGGGAGACTACTCATCAAATGCTAATGATTCCTTCAACTATAGCTTCATTTTTGCTTCTTCATCTCCATCAGCCTCCTTGTCATCTACAAGTACATTCACTTCTTTCCCAACTCTGTCATAGGCTTTGACCAAGGTATGGTACATTTCCCTATTCTCTGGGAACTTACTCTCCAATGAGCTCACAAATGCTTCAACTTCTTCAATATCCCCATTGTCACCAAGCCAACTCAATATGTTGGAAATCAATTCAGGTTTTGGCCTCCACCACACATTTTCTTCCTGTACAGCAAGTGCTTCTTTCATGCACTCAAACGCTTTTTCCATATTCTGCTTATTTGCATATGCTGCCGCAAGAATTGACCAACTATTTGGGATTGGCCTCTTCTGTTTTTGCACCCAATTTTGAAACATTCCTTCAGCCTTTTCAAATAATCCCTCCTTGCAATACCCAATAAGGAGGACATTTGGAACTCGAAAATCATAAAAGCGAGAAGATGACTCCCACTGCTCCAGCAATTTCTCTGATTCTTCAAACTCCCCAAGTTTCACCAAACAACCTAGCATGGTTATATAGTCCCTGTTGACTTGTTTCTTACACTTTGCTTTCTGAAGGCCCCACAACCGCATCATTTCATCTTTATCCCCAAGACTTGCATAGAGTGAAATCAAATGATTGTAGCCCAATACGTCTTTGCCCACTATTTGCTCACACTTCTTCAGGTATACAATTGCTTTCTGTTTTTCACCGACTTTTATATAGATATGGGCAACTGTAGCATAAGTTAGCCAATCCATAGAAATGTTAGGTTGGCTCTCCATTTCTTTGAGAATTATCTCCACGTTATCAAGATCATTTGCAGTTGCATAAGCATTCATGCAAATTCTATAGCTGAGATTGTCAGGGGTCACATTATTCTCCTTCATCTCAGAAAGAATATCAGGGACTTTCTCAAACTGGCCCGTTCGTGTGTAAAGGCACATGAGATCATTGTAGTTTAAAGTTGTTCCAGCAAAACCCAACTCCTTTATCTTCTGCATTATCGAAAGAGCCTTATCCACAAGGCCTTCTCGAACATAACAGTTTAGAAGGGCACCATATATTTTGTCAATTTTTTCCTCATCATCCATATTTTCTATGTAGTTCTCTGCAAATTCCAGCCCCCTAACTCTACCAATCAAATCCAGCTGTATGGCTCTGTCTGCCAGTGAAAACTTGCAAAGTTCCTTGTTACTCATCCACTCAGAAACCTGGAAATCCATAGCCCAAATATGTAAAGATTTCCACGTATCTTAAGCCTAAAATTAGCTATTTAGCATGGTAACCAAGAAAACTAAAGCAAAAGCCTGTGTTTTGTTTTCCTTTCTTCTTTCTTAAGAAAGAAGAAGAGAAGAAATGCCAAATAGGTATTGGCAAAACAACAAAATAGAAGCTACTTTAGATGATGGAACATCGAAGACAAAAGGTGCCTCAGAAGTTCATTTTCCTGTTAAATGCTATTTGAAGCACATCTTTCAATTTCCCTCTCATGACAATGTGTGATGCAGTGAAAGAAGCAATGCATAGCAAGGACACTCTACAATGAGACTAGAAACAAAAAAGAACAAAACCAGTAGTAAATTGTAAAAGGTGTGGCTTTCTAAATGATACTGCCCCATCATTTGTTTTGTAGACAATAAATAGCTTCCTTGCTGACTTTTGATAACCTATTATAAAATAGGTAATGGATAGAAAGCCAGCAATTGATATGTTCATTACAAAAGAATCACTTTATAAATAAAAACAAAAACACACAGGGAAAACAAAATTATAAAAACAAATCATTTTGCATCTTAATTTACCCATTAAGTAATAAAGAAATAGTACGTTACATGAATTATAGTTTAGGTACTAAAATGAAAGGAAAATTCTACTGAACAAAACTACACGAGCTCTTCCAAAAGTTAAGGAAAATTCTACAAAACTACACTAGCTCTTCCAAAAGTTAAACTAGTTTCTCCGACAACTATTGGCTTGTTAGTTTTTAAACAGTTTCAGGGAAAAAGAAAAGGAGAAATGTCTATCAAAATGAGCCTCAAAAGTTCTAGACAGTAAGTAGCCTATTAAGTAGGCTTAAAAAGTTTTAAAAAAAAATATTTTCTGACCAACAAGTAATTCTTGCCAAGAAAAATCCTTGCTGGCTAACTGATTGTGATTCAAGCTCTAACTCACGCTTGCTTTTGCCAATCAAATGAAATCTCAAATCTGGAGTCCGTTTCTATTCCTAATCCACATTTATCAGGCACAAAATGTCGAGATTTCTACCCTTGCAGTTCATGACAAGACATTTTACAATATTCACTCAATCCAAGAAAAGATCAGTTGCAATCAAATTTTTGCACGGACCACATATTCCAAACCCTGCCATAGAAACTAAACACGACATTTAACATCAAACTCATTTTATCACCCGACGTTTTGCCCTTGATCACAGCAGAGTCCCAGATAAAACTCGATTAAAAAAACCAACATCCATCCAAGCTTAAGCAAAAAATGTGCAGTCTAACAAAACAACAAACCAAGAAAAACCATCCCTTATCCTACACATTCACAGGCCTTTTGCACGCACCTCAAGTGCTTGCTTGTACCGCCTCCCCGAGCGAAGAGATTTGACGAGTCTCTGGAGGTCATTGGCCTTAACCTTTCTGCCCTCTTCAACCCATTTATCAAGTACAGGGATGACACTGATACGAGGATCTCCAAGGGGACTGATCCTTGAATAAAGGTTGTTCCTTGCAGTTGCAGCTTTGGTGCATACATTTGCTGTGCTCGTGAATTTGTGAGTTTCCTTCAACATTCTGAATAACGCGTTTGACATCGCGGGGGTGTGGAAGTTTGAGATTTGGCGTGGGTTCTACGTCGTACGAGGATTGAAGCTTTGGGTTTGCTGCTTCGGAGTTTAGGGTTTAGAAGTCAAAGACCGATTCAGAATTCAAAAGCTTATCCCAATCAAGTGATGGGTTTAGGGTTGGCAAAAATAGCCTAGCCAGCAATACGATACGAGAATTGAGATTTGAGTTGAAGGAGACATCTAGCTCAAAATTTCGGTCAGTCACGGTCTAAGTTTTAAGATGAGCGCACCATGTCTCGCAATAACTCTGTTTGGCAACTCTTCGTATGTACGTTGTTAGCTACCAGCTGATTTTATTATCTGATTTAATTAGTAGATTGTATTAGCTATTTATTAGAAATACTTAGTAAAATTAACTATTTATGTATAAAAAAATTTATAAGGACATAATTTTAAAAAAATTATAAAGATATAATTATCATATATCTTAATATTTTGTTGGATATTCTTAATAAAGAATAATGAATTATTTAATGAATTAATAAATTAGAGTTAAATATATTTTTAATCTAATCAAAATTTAATATATTTTTGTTTATGATTTATAATTGTTAGAAAATAAATACGAAGAAAATCTTCAAATTGCTGCATTTTGCACTTGCAAGTTGTAAATAATATATTAACCAAATTAATTATTAGTTATAAATAAAATAAGAAATTAATCGCCATATTTTTAAATATTATTACATAATAAACAAACATCTAATAAAAGCAACCAAATTAATTATTAGTTATGAATAAAATAAGAACTTAATCACCCTATTTTTAAATATTATTACATAATAAACAAAATATAATAAAAGCAATTGAGGGCAAAGACATTTCAACACCAAGTATTATATTCACGATGAAAGCAACATAGTTTAGTGTTCAACTCTGTTGCAGTGAGTCAGCATGTGATTCCCAACGCGACGATAGAACCCTACTAGAAGCGTCAAACACGTGTGTACGGTTACAAGGGCATTACAGGAAACGTGAACAGTTATTGTATAAACGTTGCTTACAAGCAGCTGATGTAAAATTAACTCAGCCAACCCAACCAGCTAATAATCAGGCATTTCTAATACCTTTTTCATAAAGTCAATAAGTTGAAATGGGTCAAACAGTAAAAAAGAGCTTATCAACTCTTTACTAAACAAAGCCAATACAGAAAATTGATACGAGCAGTTACATTTTTGTAGCATGAAGACTTGTGGATCAAGGGGGACAATGATCCTTTCGTTGTAATGTAGATCATGATTAATTAAGGAGATCTAACTTTTTTTCAAAAAATTAAAGGCCTTTGCTTAACAAATCCATTTTTATTTCAGTTTTAATTAAACCAACAAAATGAAGTCTTTTAAGGTCGAGGAAACCTGAAGAATATTTTTTTATTTGAGTTTTTTTAAATCCCTAATATTCTACATGACAAAATTCATTTTGGTTAAGGGGAACCATATTTCTTTTTCCTAGCTTTATGGCTTTCCTACTTGTGCTAATATCTCTTTTTGTTGTTTGGCTTTTCACTCGCACAATCTGCTTATGTGATAGATCTAGATCTTGGGAGTGAATAACTGGTATTATGAGCTCTTCTATTCTTCTTATTGGTGTGGAGTCTCTAGTATGACATCTTAGGGTTCCCCGAAGTTCCCGCCATTTGATACTGTGGTCATATACCTAGATCTACGAGGTTATCATTAACATTTCCATCTATTTGGTTCCCTAATTCTCCTAAGTTAGGAAATTCAGGAACAAGAGTTAGATTCTCCTAGTTAACATCGTTTACCTCAATTACTTTTTACTGCGTGTTTCATTAGTGGTCTTTGAGAGTTCTTATTCCTTAGGAAGCCATTTTTTGGCTGTCATTTGGGGAGGGCTTCCACGTGTAAGTTATGAAAATAGAATCATCTACTAGATCACTAAGCTTGTCAAGTTTCAAGTTCCTAATAGTTTCGGGGTGCTCCTTTCTCATGTCAACTTCTACATGCATATACACACATCCTATCTATCATAGGTTAGTAGTGTTTTCATCCAAGCTTAGGGCTTTACCAAGTTTATTAGCCAAATGACTTGAGCCTTTTAAGTGCCAATATTCCAAAGAGATTATATGAAAATTCGACTAATTGAAAATGCGGGTTCTACAATTTTTATCCAATGAAAAAATCTTGATCTCCACTTCTAAATGAACATGAATCTACTTTGGATATGCCAATGGCGTCCCTCTAAGGTCTTATCTATTTGAGTTCAAAGGAGAATTTGAAGATGAAGAAATTATCTTCATTGATTAACACATTATCCATACTAAGCTTTCTCCAATTGGTGTTGATTCAACTCTGAACTTGGGTAAAAGAAAGCCTTTTCTCTTTAAAGAAGCCAACTAGGGTGGTTTGCCACTTCTTATTGCTTATATTTAGGATTTTCACAAGCAAGGAGACAATGTTGGAGTTGGTAGATGAGATAATGAATCTAAGTTTACCAAAATTTTGAGGGTCACCCACAACCTTGCTCAAAGCTAGGTTATTTTGCGGAGGAAATGAGATGACCATATGATCATGATTTTGCTTCCTATAGACAGATCCAAGGAACACAAGGAAGTTAGTTTCCTTGGAGAGATTAGGGGACGCGGATTTATATGCAGGTAAAGTGGTATTATAGCACCCCACTTTTACAAGACACGTACCTGACATCCTCAGTGATGTCTGAGAACTTGCCCCGTAAGGGTGGCATGCTAGCACAATCAGTCAGTAAAATATCATTACAAAATTTTTGTCTTTTTAAAACAATGCACGCATATGTGGAAATCAATAATCAAATTGGGCTCATTTTTTTTCTTTCATAACATCAAAATCACATTTATTATTATTATACTCAAGATTAATCTCATTTAAACTCACCACGCCTACGAAAATAAAATGCTTCGGGTCAATTTTGCAGCGACGAACTCTTGGCTTCGCCACGGTGAAAATCCTTGAAGCAGAACCCAAACCCCAAACTATCTATCTTAAAAATCCTTCAACCACATTCATCAATTCAACCCAAAAACGCAATGGTTATGAACCTAACCACAAACAAGTTCTTAAAATCTTAATCTCATTTCCAAGATAGGATACTTTATGAAAATATGAAGATATCATGGACAAATACAAGCACATATTTCATTAATATCAAAAGTTAAGAGTTTTACAAAGCTTTAATAGCATTTCAAGCCACAAATACATTATTTGCTTCACAAAACCAAAAATACAAAATACACTCGAACTAGTAAAGCTTGAAATGCGGCTAAAGTATTGAATTCCCAAAAATCTAACTTAAAAATACAAAAGTATGCAAATTTGGAGTGATGTTGTAACTCCTGACTACTCGATCTCTTGCTCCTCACCTGAAGATGGGACAGAATGGGAGGGGGTGAGCTTAAAGCTTGTGGGTAACATATTTATAATAAAGAAACAAGTAAAAACTATTTTCAAAACTCATTACCATTGTACATTTCCAAAACCATAGTGATTTCACATGTAAATATCATCAAACATTTATTTCTCAAAATTCTAGATTTTCAAACAATTTATGAGCAATTATAAATCATGCATGCATCAAACTTGTCAATATATCATAAGCACATCAGAATAGTTTGTTTAAGTCTATATTCATAATGCACTACTCATTCCTATATAATGGTCCTGTGTAGCCATAAACTTAAGGGAATCCTTGAAAGAGCTTTGTGCCACTAACGGGCAGGCGGGAGAAGCCTCTATTTGGTCAACGTGCACGTGAAAATTCTTGAGGGACTATCACAAACCTACATAACACATATATTTCAAAATCTTATAAACTTGTTGGCAAAAATGGCACATTTTCTTGAAAGCTTGCTTTTCATAAACTTGATATCCTTGCAAAAATCATTTCTAAAAACATGATTTTATAAACATGTATCCTTTTAAAGAGAAATCCTTTTCAAAGTCTTTTCATCAATCATCAACACAATTCATATAGCAAATATATAACAATTTCACAATTCATTCAAAAAGCAATAAAGGCAATATTGATGATGCAATTTAAATCAATAAACTTCCTTGATTTGAAGAAAACAATGAGTGGCTCATTTACTCTATTATAAACGTGTACCCACCTTGAATTCGTTGCTTATAAACTTGCTTAGGGATGTCTTTCCTCTTATTCCTCTTGCTTCTCTTGTCTCACTTGTTTTCCTTAAACAATAACCAAAATTCCATTCAATTTGGTTTTAAAATCGGAAAGTGATAACTCAACAAGTTGAACTATTTCTTATGCTGAAATAAAATTCTATGCTTCACATCCATCCAAAAATTGAGATTTTTAGAAACTGAATTTAGACTTAATTTCTTCATACAATTTGTAGCCCTATGTCTCTAGTCTACACAAAAAGTTATGTCTAAAATATAAAAATATGCCTGTGCAGAAAAAATGGAGTTTGCCGCGGCGAACTTCAAACTTTCACAGAAACCTATTCCGAGAACGGGTTTTGCTGCATTTTTCATCTCTGAGTTTTGCCACGGCGAACTTTCACAGAAACATATTCCGAGAGTGGGTTTTGCTGCATTTTTCATCTCTTCACTTCCCACCTTTCATATATAACCCATCTTAACACTAAACCATCTCTTCTGCTTCATTTCCAAGCTCATTTCAACCCAATATCAATAACAAATACATCAAAATCTATCTTTGATCATGAACCGACAATAAAACCTTTACATAAACCATTCCTTAACAACTTCCCACACATGTTAAGCTATATTATCACTTCTAACTCTCGCTACTTATAGTTCATTCAACCAAACACGATGGAATAAGGCTATACTTACTTGATTTAGCCTCAAAGTCTCCAAATTCTTCAAGAATCTCCCCTAACTTTTCTCTTCTTTTTTTCTCCATTTTCTTCTTCTCTCCCACGACACTCTCTTCTTTCTCTCTTCATTTTATTGTTCTTATTTTAATTTATACTCTTAATAAACATAAAATGACCCCTTTGCCCTCCAATATAAGCCTTATGTCCTAAATGCTTAAGTGTTATGCCAAAAATGCCCTTATACATTCTTACAAAATTAACACTTAAATTCTATAAATCCATGCAATAAATCTTCCTAAAGTTGACATGCTAATTAAACTCCAAACAAAATAAATCTATCAAACCCTCAAAATAATTTAAATCATGCTTATTCAATAAGAAAAGAATTCAGGGGCCAACAGTTGATTTCTTGTGCAATGTGATATAAGTGAAGACCGTTGCTTTCTCCATACCATATTTTTAACTCTTCCCAGAGATCTTGTGCTGTCGTGACTACCGTGAATGAGTTTGTGATTTCCTTGTTTAGTGAGTTCAGTAGCCACGTTATTACCAGATTATCTATTATTTCCTATCGTCTAGCTTGAGCAGTGTCATCGTCGGGTTTCTTAATTTCGCCATTAACAAAACCTAATTTGTTATTGGATTTTATAGCTATGATCATAGGTTTGCTCTATGCCAGATAGCTGTTTTCGTTGAGTGGGGTGGTGACCATGAGACATCCTAGAGTGTCGGCGGTAGTGGTTAAGTATGCTTTTGCTTCGATTTCTTTTTCAAGATTCAAAGCTGGTGTGTCGTTTTGACTTGAATCCCCAAAAGTTTGTGTCATTTCTTATTTGGTTTGGTTTTGGGTACTAGGGTTTGTGTGAGAATAGATTTTGCTCTGATACCATATAGCATCTACAGTAATGAGACAGATGATGAAGAAATGCTGAATTTCTTACATTTGTTTTGATTGCCTGTGAGATATATATAGGTGAGGTATTGATTATACACGTGCCTATAATAAACTTGTAACAAACTAATACTAACTTTACATATAACAAACTCGTAACAAACTAATGATGGAAAGATGTGCACTATTTCTGTAGGAATGTTGCATGAGAGAAGAATGAATGGATGTTATA
>JAOQMR010000005.1:25113127-25124938 GCA_027563865.1 Erythroxylum pelleterianum
GAGGCTCTTATTCGAATATTAACGAACTTGTTTAAGAATGAAAAGTAATATAGTTTATTTTTCAATTGCCATTTCTTGTTTATTAGTTATATCAATTATATGAGTTCATGTTTGGATTACAGACATCTCATGAGATATTATTAGAATTGGGCTTAGGCCAACTATTGCCAAAATGACTAGAACTAGCCATTTAGATAGTTGACCCTTACCACTTATAAACCCTTTAACATTTTCATACTTAATCAATATGAGATATTCTAACACTCCCCCTCAAGTGCAACAGGGACAAGATATCTAATTGTCACTTAAAATAAATGCAGTGGTAATCGGATCGGGTCGCTAGGATTGGACATCTAGACTAATAACTATCGACTCTGATACCATGTTATAATTGGGCTTAGGTCAATTATTGCCAAAATGACTAAAACTATCCAAATGACTAGTCATTTTGACAATGGTTGACCAAAGTTTAATTCTTGTTAATGGGCTTTACACTCTATCCATATTAAAAATTTTTAATATGGTATCAAAGCCGATGGTTTGGTTCGGTTACCGCTGTATTTATTTTAAGTGACAACTAGATGTCCAGTCCTAGTTGCACTTGAGGGGGAGTATTAGAGTATTTCATATTGACTAAGCATGAAAATGTTAAAGAGTTTATAATTGGCAAGGGTCAACTATCCAAATGACTAATTCTAGTCATTTTGACAATGGTTGACTCAAGCTCAATTCTTGTTAATGGACCCTACACTCTACCTATATTAAAAATTCTAATATGAACTAGTCATTTGGATAGTTGGCCCTTATCATTTATAATCCCTTTAACATTTTTATGTTTAATCAATATGTGATACTCTAATTGTCACGACCCGGAACCACATCAGGCACATGACAGTTGCCGTATGCCCAGGCTAAGGATACTCACAGTACCCTTAACCCGACTATGCAAGGCTAACTGAATATCTTTTGAAAACATTTGGACAACACAATGGTTGTATTTTGAAAAATCCTAAAACTCAATTAAAATACCTATAAATCAGTTTTAAACGCACTTCTATATTTACATTTAAAACTCTACCACAACTTTTAGACTTTTAAGTCCACCATGAGTAATCTTAACAATAGTACAAAAGATTTATACATAAGGTCATTTACAAACCACAAGATAGTCAAAAGTTAATTTATAAAATCATAAAGCATATCAACATAACCAACTTAATAAAAACAGTTCATGAGCCACTATACAACCAAAGTACAAAACAGAGACTACCTACGTGCGGTAATACCCCCAAAATGTCAAAAAATCGTACGATACACTTAGAGATTCAAGCTCACCAAATTGACTTGCGTAGTTGGAAAGCGGAGGGGGTGAGTACATTATGTACTCTGTAAATAGGAAAAACATATATGACAAACAGAACCTGATACACTCTAAGACGGTCTAGTAACCTAAGGACAAGTTTTTCACGTATCTAGCATGCACATAACCACCTATGAAGTGAACATACATGACATAGAAATACATAGACCTAGACCATGACTCAACATGTACTAGTTAGGAACCACATAGGCCTAACCTATTAATCACTCATCCGGTGAAATAAGTTTTAGTTCCAGTACACAAAAGCATAAAAACATCATATGTATAAATCAAATCTTGTCAAAAAATAAATCTCAGAATAGGCTAAAACAATCATGTATGTCACCATTAGTCGGCTAAACTAGTGTGCACACCCACTGATTCCTGAGGTTAGCTCGATTTTCATCCGTGGTGCATCCGGACTAAAGTCGACAAGAGCGTCATGACCCTAGGTGATGACCTCGTCGGTGACCAGACCCTAGATGTGGAATCACCGCAAGTCCCATAGAAAGGTTTCGATATGAGGATTCGACTTTTATGTACTAGCATCAAGGGTATTGGGGGGTCGCTTAATCTGTTGTACTTAGCACACGATTGGCTAATCGTTACCTCACCAATCACAAAAATCATATAAAAATATTAAGTACAAATATCAAGTAACGCACCATGTCTTTATTTATTGGTCCAACCGATAAAATGGAAGCTTGCCATAGCTCTAAGCCAAAAGAGAACACATATACGCTGCATACATGACTCGATTATGCATATGAAAATTCTAAAACATAATTTCATGCAATAAAAGTCATCTTTTACATTCCAAGAGCAAAGTTGTTCAAAAATATAGTTTCAGAAAATAAAAATTGTCCTTGGCACTTCAAGTGCAGGGTTGTTAAAAACAATATCATTTCTTAAAATATGTAATAAAGACATCAGTTGCATTCCAAGTGCAAAGAGTTATTCAAACAATATCGTTTATTAAATACACAAGTATACTAGCATCTATTTGAGATTTAATTCTACTATGCATTACATAGGTTCAAAATTCACATGCAAATCATCATGCATGTCTTGGGATGTCCTAATCTCATTTGAGAGATATGGTTTCCCCAACTCACCTCAAAAGAACGTGTTCACTCCCTTGATTTCAACAATCCTCGATACAAAACCTTAGCTGAGTTATAATGTCCCTCATTTGCATAATGTGCTCAGTCATTGAGGTGTTGGCTAAGGTATTATCTAAAGACTCAAACTGTTCATCAATAGCCTTCAGTAGATCCCTAACATGATTACACTCTCCAATCAAAACATGAATACTAGCATTAATTTTGGACTTTATGCATTAGATCAATCCCAACGTTTATAAATATCAATTTTAGCCTGAGTGTTAATTTCAGTAGGTGCAGGTGGTTCATCTTTTTAGTTAGCATAATCAATGCCTATTCACCCTAATTGGAGGAGAATCCTCTCTTTCCATATTTTATGATTATCATCATTTAATTCGGGAATATCACATTGAATATCAGAATAATTCACAAGTTGATTAACTGCACAAAATTTAAATGAATATGCTTATTTCACACAAATTTTAAGCAAATAAACATATATCATGTTTTATCAATGCTAAAACATGCAATCATATTTCAAATGTGAATCATATAACAATTAAACTGCCTATGGGCTAAGCTTTAATTAAAAGATTCATACATAAATTTTATGATGAAACTATTGAATTATATTCCTTGTCTTAATACCTATGGGTAAATTAAGAAAAAGATCATTTGTCATTCCATCCTAATTAACCATGTAAATATAATAAATATTCTTATGAGATAAATTTTATTATTTTTGTATATGATTAATTACAATTTGTGTCATTTTACTAGATGTGATCTAGAGTACTTAATATACAATATCTCTTAATCAAAGATGTCGTGGCTAATCTTCAATTAATTAAAATTTCATTGATCATATGACACCTCATTTTATGCGAAATATTAATAATAAATGGTCCACATAATCCTTTAAAACTAATTAATCATGCATCGATATCATATATTTGCATAAAAAATAAGCATATACATGAATTTAAATTCAATAAAATTGGACTAATCTATTAAAGTGGAAATATTTATGGGTTTAATCTCTAAATACAATATAAACATGGACCACATTGTGAATTAGAAATTTCAGGGACTTATATGAAAATATTTTGAATCCAACACCATTTTTGTTATGATTATGAAATAATTTGTTCTTTACAACTATACACCGAAAGCTTTCCCAAGATCCTCTTTTGCAGAATTCATGTAAAGCTTTCCAATGATGAGCTCTAAGAAATAAAAGGTTTTGCTTTGCTAGAATTCATACAAATGGAGTAAACAATTAAAACAAAAACAAAGTTAAAGCCTTGATGGTGGCCCCATGAAAACTTTGCCCAGAAAATTGTTATGAAAAACCTTATATTCAGTAAAGAATGAAAAATACATGCAATGTTCATTGTATTCAACTTTAGCCGGGTCAACTTAATCTAGATCCAACTCATTTTACAAATCCAACTATATCTAAACGTTTAAAACTTTGTTTTTCGTTATTCAAAAATCATTTTAAACATAATTGAATTTCCTTTAGATATGCAAGATCAATTTCACAATATATTGACTCTAACATAATCAATATTTGCAGCAGAAAAGTCACTCATTCATGCATATAATCACATAAATTCAATTACATCAAGGCAGTGGTCAAATTGCTCTGATACCAACTATAAGATATAAGAATAAACTATATACATATCTGTTACGATAAAAATGAAAATGCGAAATTTTAATCTCATAGCTCGTGCCATTGATGTTAAGATTCGATTGGGAGTGAGGGCTCTTATAAGCTTTAACAGATGAAATCAAATGGTGTGTACAAAATAATGCCAAGCTTAGGACCTAACACCATTTCCCATTTTTTATACTCTGCATTGTCTTCCCATCAAAACAAAGGGCAGAGGCGATTAGCAGTGGACGTGAGATTTAAAAAACAAAACCAATAGATATGACCCACCTAAATTGGGAAACTGCTTATGTTGCGCTATATGGGTAACGTCCCCCGGACAACACTAAGGTCTATCCTAAGTAAATAAGTTTCCTGCATAGTGAGTTCATCATTGTTTACATGGTAGTACCAAATATTTAGAAGTTATTAGATTAGTTGGAGTTGATGACACAATTTAACAAAAAGATTAATTATTTTTAAAAAATATAAAGACCTCATAAAATTTTGTAAACATTCTTAAATATGCCATGCAATAGCATTCTTAAACATCTTTAAATAAAAGAAAGAAGTGAGCCTTAACGAGTCTCGTGATTCATCGATTCTTAGAGTAGTAATCATGATGAACGATAAATATAAATCGATGAAAGAATTCAGAGTGGAAATTTAGTATATTTTATTAATACATGGATTGGACTTTGGTTGGGCCGGTCGTGCTAGGCCTAAACCCAAACTTAGAAAGGCACATGGGTCGATCGGCCCATTTCTCAACGTTGACCTAATCCCTACAGGTATTTACTATATAAACTCATTATCTCACCATGATACAGGTATGACACCACAGCCCCAATTTTCTCTGCTTGTTACCACCGAAATCCTCCCCAAAAAGACTAACTTGAGCGTTGGAGGGGCCTATCGGGAACCAACCCCCGGCACGCCTTCATTGTTTTACAGGTGATCTTCAGTCGAAGTTATTCAGAATCATGGATCCAAACGACAACATCCAGCCCCAGCAAAATCTAGCTGAACCATTTGGCGCCCACCGTGGGGCCCGACGTCAGGGCACCACGTCTAGAATCACACAGATCAGTCAAACGGCAGCAGCCGATCCTGATATTGCCGTCATCACGGCACTTGCGCTGCAACGGATAGGTTTGCGGCTACCCGCTATCTTTCCACCGGCGCATCATGATTCTCAGACTTGATCACCTTTCATCATCCGAAACCTAGTACAGATGAACTACCACCTCAGCGAATCATGATTCTCAGACTCGATCACCTTTCATCATCCGAAACCCTAGTACAGATGAACTACCACCTCAAAATCCGAACTACCAAATACAATATTCACATCCGAATGATCAATCGCAACAATCACAAAACCGAGAGCAAGAAGCGCAGAGCATGGCCCTGGAGGATAACGCTAAGACCAATTCACATCCTCATAACCCTCCTGCACCACAACCAACCTCCCTCACCCAGAAACAAATAGAGGAAGCGACCGATCTACTGATCCGCCAAATTCTGCAGTCTCAACCATCACAGCAGCAAACCCCGCTAGGCAGATAGGTGCGACGACCGGTCGGCACACTGCTGTAGCCCTAGAAAAATTGTGGATGATCGAATCAATATAGCTATGAATTCCCGTTCGGATCAACCATCAACACATTACAGCTCTCCTTTCATCCTGGAGGTCCTAGATAGCCTCCCAGCGGGCAGCACTAAGATACCGACGCCCGAAAAATATACTGGAAAGATCGATCCCCTCGATTATTTGCAGCACTTCCAATCGATGATGAATCTGCATTGCATCCCAGATGCCATTCAGTGTAAAGCTTTCTTTACAACCTTTCAAGAAGGAGCTCGACGATGGTTCAATAATTTGCCCCCGCGCTGCATCAGTTGTTTTGAAGATTTTAAGTCGTTGTTCCTCAACCAGTTCGCTACGAGTAAATGGCCACAGAAAACTGCCTTGGAAGTGAAGCAGTTGACCCAAGGAAGGAACGACAGTTTGCGGGAGTTTATCGCTCGGCTTAACAATGAAGCTGTCGAAGTTCCCGACCTCACCTGCTTGTCCATGTTGGTCGCACTTATGAGCAACAAGAGGGATGAAGAGTTCAAGAAGTCATTGGCTCTCGATCAGCCCAAGTCTATTCAAGAGATAAGAAATCGAGCAGATAAATACATTCAGCTCGAGGAAGTGTTGAAAAACACAAAACGAAGAGCAGACGATCGCTGGCCGAGCGGCAGAATAGATGACTCACATAAGCGACGGAAGGATCAGTCCAGCTAGAGAAAGTCGATCGACCGGTAGGATCAACGCCGAGCGACGTAAAGATCAGTGATTACGTTCTAAAAAGGTCCCTTTTTTCTGGCTCTGCCAATCAGGTTTTTTTAATAGCCCACGCCCTCATCATCATCAATAAAGGGGTTCCAAACTTTTTGACAAGAAAAATCTCATTAAATTGAGCCAAGGGGGAAAACATTCCATCAACTGATTGTCATCGACACAGCTTTGCCAGGATGCCATCACAAAATCTTAGCATCGTTCGACTTCGACACCAATCGATAAGGTTTCCAACACAAGATGTTGGGACCGCTCGACTTTGACACCGATCGACAAGGTTGCCAACACAAGATGTTGGGACCGCTCGACTTCGACACCGATCGACAAGGTTGCCAACACAAGATGTTGGGACCAGGCGCTGCCAAGTCACAAGATCCTTGGCACCGCTCGGCCTCGACACAACTCAGCCAGGATGCCAAGTCACAAGATCCTTGGCATCGCTCGGCCTCGACTACGCTCGACCAGGTTTCCAAGATGGGATCTCAGAACCAGACGATGCCAAGAGCCAAAATCTTGGATCTCTCCGCTTCAACATTGATCTGCCATGTTGCCAAGACGTCAACCATGATACTCTCAAACCTTATGACCGATCGACGTGTATCAAACGCACTCGCTTGCTACGTTCTATTTGAAAACAGTCCCTCGACGCAAACACTCAGCTCTTCTCCTCCTCCAATAAGGAGAGTTGAGCTCGCAAAATGTCCTTCTCCTACTTCGCCTCCGAAAGTTAAGCTCTTAAAGCATTAACTTGGCCAAGAAGGTCATGAATCTCCCAGGTCATCGACCCTGTGACTTCACTGAACCAATCGATACATCCCAGAGGCGAACATCAGGTCCCTCGCGCAGCCACGCACAAGACTGGCCATCAGCTCCTGGTCATTCAACGAATCCGCAAACTTTCCGTCTTGAGGAGGAACGACCTTTTGAACAACATGAATAACCACGCCATGCCCCTCTGTGATACCCCAGGACAAGACTATCGAAACTATACTGACCAAGCGTCTGAAACCGATTGACCACTTCATGTTCTTCTCTTGTAAATGACAGGTTAGAAGTATCATTCCACTGCTCGGACAGGAGATATCTCCACAGCCTGGACACAATGGTGAACCTCACAAAGAAGCACTTTGTCTTCCAGGCCTTGATTGTCGAAGCTGTCTGGCTCGGCCTTAATTGGTGTCTCTATGCTCGATCAATCGGTCCTACGCCTACGCTCCATCGGTTGGCCTATCACGAGTTGTCATACAGATGAGCAGGACAATCTTCATGTACTCCTTCGACCCTTCTCCTGGGTCAGGTTCGAGGAGTAGGGGGCTTATAGTTGGGTCGGTCGTGCTAGGCCCAAGCCCAAACATAAAAAGGCACATAGGTCGATCGGCTTATTCCTCAACGTTGACCTAATCCCTACAGGTATTTACTATATAAACTCATTATCTCACTATGATACAGGTACGACACCACACCCCAATTTTCTCTGCTTGTTACCACCGAAATCCTCCCCAAAAAGACTAACTTGAGCATCGGAGGGGCCTATCGGGAACCAACCTCCGACGCGCCTTCATTGTTTTGCAGGTGATCTTCAGTCGAAGTTATTCAGAATTATGGATCTAAACGTCAACATTCAGCCCCAGCAAAATCCGGCTGAACCAGACTTTTTCTTATTCAACAATGATATTTGCTTAAAACTTTTTCAACAAGATGCTTTTTCAGATTAACAAGAACAGTTGTAAATGTTCACAATGCCGTAATGTCTTCACAGTTGTAACTTCTAGGAATTTAGGGAGCGATATTCTTTTACAAGTGTAATTAGACTTTTGTGTGTAACATTTTTTTATTAATATTTAATACAAATCTTTTACTCACTGAGTAGCCTCAATCTTAGCAGCAACTTTCGTAAGAACGGACACACACTTGTGTACTAATTCTAAAGGCAGCAACTTTTGTAAGAACAGACACACACTTTACGCATTTTGAATTCTACTATTAGCAGGTGACCTTAGAGTCACCTAAAAAGTGTGAATCTCATGACAAAGACGTCAGATAGTTAAACAAGTGAAGTCTATGACTAACTTATTCGAATACGTATGGCCTTATCATAATCTTTTGAAGCACTTTTGCAAAATTAATCACAAATTAATGACATTTGTGATTAATTTAGAGGAAAATGAAAATCCCCTCCATATATCCAGTTCTTTTCCAAACAGAAAACGTTGTATACATTCACTTCTCTCTCTCTCTCGCTCCCCTGTACCCACCCATCCTCTTCCTCTGTTGTTCATATGGCTACATTACTCGAATCCCTCACTGTTCCTAGCTTCTCTGCTTTTCCTACGCCAAAGCCGTCTCCGATCACCTGCAGATCTGTCCGATTGCCGGAGCCCAGAGGCCTCAAGCTTCTCTCTCTTTCCTTCTCCACTCGCTCGCCCACTCCGATTCAGTCTCGGTCTCGTCGTGGACGGATCGTTTGCGAGGCTCAAGAAACCGCCGTTGAAGGTTTGAACTTCTCTTTCCTTTTTGTAGTTTTCCTTTCCAAATTCTATTATTCTACATTTACTTGCTTTTTCTTTCAATTATATTGTTCATCTTTTATCGGCTTGTACAGTTATGTTCGGCTCCGTCGAGTGCATTTCACGGTTCCAGAGACTCCTTTTATGCATTGCCTTTTAGTTTCTAATGATTAATGCCTTCATTTCGGTAGTCGTCTTCTATTGGATCAACAACAGTATGTGCAGCTAATTTTGGATTGTAGGTAGTGAGGAATGCGATACCTGAACGTTTGTTGTTGGTAGTTAGGGGTTAAAATAAAGAGTAGAATCTTACATAATCAGCAGTTCACACCTCTGAGCAAGCCTGTAACGGTGGACTCTGATTGCGGGTTTCTGCAGTATTTTAGTTGATGTGGACTGCATTTCAGCTATAGCAGACTGCAAGAAGCCCAAATCACAGTTGCTGTATTCGGAGAAACCACAACCATCTAGTAGCAGGTGCAGTTCTGGAAGGCAATTTAAAAAATTTCCTAGTGAACCACTTTAGTACAAGTTTTTTTTTTTAATGTAACATTTGGTTCATGAACGTGTAGATACTTTTTTTTTTCTGAATTAAACTTTGCTTCCCATATCTAATGCATTTCGGAAAAATTTTAGATATCATTTTCCTTTTTTTTCTTTCTGGATGTTGCCTGTTAATTTCTCTTGGTTAATGAAAGGTAGTAACATTGTGTGATGATAGTTATTACTCCCTAAATCGCAATTTTATCTTCTGTTGAACTTTTTAGAGATGCAAAAATGGCAGTCAATTGAATGAATGAAGTCTATTTCTTGCATGGACATTGCAGTGCCTGCTGTTACTGATGCAACCTGGGAATCACTCATTCTTCAATCTGATTCCCCAGTTCTTGTTGAGTTCTGGGCTCCATGGTGTGGTCCTTGCCGTATGATTCTCCCTGTAATCGATGAACTTGCCAAGCAGTATGTTGGAAAGCTTAAATGCTACAAAGTTAATACTGATGAGAATCCTTATATTGCAACTCAATATGGAATAAGAAGCATCCCTACTGTAATGATTTTCAAGAATGGTGAGAAGAAGGATGCAGTTATTGGTGCTGTTCCCAAAACGACTTTAGCTAGCAGCATAGAGAAATTCTTGTGAAAATGGAGGAAAGAGAACCGATTGGCATAATCTGCTGAACGTAAGCTCAACTCTCTTAGGAATCTATTGCTTCAATCTGTAGTATTCCGTGTCTCCCATTTTCCATGTATAGTTTTATGATGCAGCTGTGTTTCCTGTTATTGTTGTATGATGTTAGATACTTTATCCATATGAATTTCTCTTTAGTCGCTTGTTCATTAATGGTGATTTATCGGCAAGCTCTTTTGCATCTATGTAAGATATCTTTTGTTGATGAGGTTATCAATCAAGAGTAGGTAAAGAGCTAAAAATGTTGGTTTGGGACTAAGCTTAAACCTTGGGTTGAGGTCATTTTGCTCTCCTTTCAACTAAAAAGACTTTATTTATTAAGATAACGAATTCTAAAATATCCAACTTTTTGGAAAAAAAAATCAATTTAGTACTCAATTTTTAAAATTTTTTACTTAAGTGCTCAATTTCTTTAATAATTCAATTCAAAATATTAGATCTATTAGTAATTTGCTAATTTGGTTAACGTGATCTTTTTTTGTCTATAGCATGTAGGCATTTATGTGAAAATTAATTATCAACTAATCATACTGAGTGGACTAAAATATTTAATCTAATGAGCTAAAGAAGTTAAAAGTAATGAACTAAAGAAGTTAAAAGTTGGGCGTTTTAGTCCACATGAATAATTAATTGGTAATTAATTTTTTTGTGTAGACATTACAAAAAAGATTATGTTAGTTAAATTAATAAAATATTAATACAATTAATGTTTTGAAATGAGTTTTAAAAGTTATAAAAAATTAGTTAATTGAAAATTTTAAAATTTGAGCACTAAATTTTAACAAAATATTAAATGGTTTGACGCTTCTGGATTATATTATCCCTTATTTATTTATGATTTGTCAAGTTCTTTTGGAAAAATTTATAGTATGTGTTCCATGCTTTTGCTTTGTGTCCCTTCAAAGCAATTGAAGAAGAAATTCTGTTTTAATTGGCTCTTATTTGAATCTGGCTTTGATTTTCAAAGGTATTAAGAGCAATGAATATTTTACAGGCATATGTATCCGGATTAGTTAATATTAGATACTATTTTAGATAATTTTTTAAAATTATAAAATATTCTTATTATATGTTTTTGTATATTATATAGTAAATTCTTTTACTCTTCAAATAATTTATGAAGTGTTATATACTTTATGAAATCTTAGATATTTAGTTGTTAGGTAACGAAATTTCATTCACATGATATTGTGAGAGATAATTGGTCACAAACTTTACCTTTTCTTTTATTATTGTTCAATAAAAACGTAAACTTATAATTTCAATCCTACAGAAAAAATTAATCACTAAATTTCTATCTCTGTTTATTTAAATTATCAACTATTTCATAATAATATTTATATTATGAAGACTATCCTCATATATATATATATATATATATATATATATATATAAAGAAAATATTCCACTTTTGTATAAAAGGATAATGAAAATTCATTGGAAACAACTAGTGGTGTTGTGATTTGGATACAGGAGCATGCACTCTCTTGTATCATATAATATAGTCTAGTCCAAATAAAAGTACATCTTTTTAAATACCGCCTGCTCCTCGTAATAATGCGGATGGATATATGTGGCGTTGGTCAAAGAAGGGTGCCTTCAACATCGCTGATACTTTTGGTGCTTTATCGCAGGCCTCGAATAACCC
>JAOQMR010000005.1:25167705-25185986 GCA_027563865.1 Erythroxylum pelleterianum
CATCACCTCATGCTTTTATGTAATGCATCTCAACACTTACACTAGCGTCAAAACACCAACTCAATCAACCAAATATCTTGCTTTATGATAAGGGATAACTAATTTTCTCCTAAGCATCAATACTTTTAATTCTTTACAAATTTCAAATCTTCCTAGAGTATAATTCACTAATTCTGCTGTTAAAAAATGTCAAAGAAAAACGGAAGATTTTGATGCTTAATTCCTTGTTTACGTTGGCAATACTGTATTTTTCGCGGTGTTTTCAACCGACAGACGAAAAATTTTAGAATTTGAATGCAAAACGAATCCTTCCTTTCTGAGAATGACGTTGCAAATCAAACATTTACGGGGTGTTTGGTATAAGGGAATAACTAATCTATTCTCGTCTTATTCCTAGCATAACATTAAACCTGTGTTTGGTTAGAAACCAATCACAGAATACGAATCATTCGGAATAACTATTCTTAAAATTTGCAGAATAGGTAAAACCGTTACGTAGCTATCTTTATCTATTCTGAGAATAGTCATTCGAAGACAACTTTATCTTCTCAAGTTTAACCCTCCCGAAACTCTTATCCTTCTTCAACGTCTTCCACCTCTTTGAGCCTCCCTCCCGAAGCTTGTTCTCCAGTATCGTGGGTTAGTCCCAAAGCTTCTTCAAAGTTGCTATTGCTACTCTACATCAACTTATGTGTGGCACTTCACTCGTGAGATTTTGCCAAATTCTACTATATAATACATTGGTTGTCTTCATACAGAACATCAGTCGCACCTAGATTATTGCTCTGTCTCTCTTCCAACACCAATATAAACTAATTGCGAGAAAGGTGAACCAAAAAAGTTGAGAACTTTGGTAGTAAATATGACGAATCTCCCTCAATCCCTCTCTATGAACGCAGCGTTTGGTGGGCCCAATGCCTCGTCCCCCGCCGGACCAGAAGATGGCGTCCGCAGAGCATTTGGTTCTTGAGCTAAGTAACCCCCATCTTCGAGAAAACGCCCCTTTGGAGCTTTCTAAGGTAAGAATAATTAATATAATAATTACAAAATTTATAATAATAATAATAACAATAATAATAATAATTTTGTATAATAAAATTAATAAAAATAAAAATAAAAATAAGTAGAAAATTTTTAATAATAATAGTAATAAGATAATTAATTTCGTATAATAAAATTATACATAATAATAATAATAAGTACAATAATAATAATAAATAAATAAAATTAATAATAAGAAGAATAAAAATCTGATAAATTTAATAATAAGTAGAGAATTTATAACAATATTTAATAATAATAAGAATAATAAAGATAATAATAATAATGATAATAATAATGATAATAATAATAATATAATATAATGATAAGGACAATTTAACCTTTTTGTTCTTTATTCTTTTCTTATCCTAAGTTTATATTTTCAAACCAAACATCGGAATAGAAATTTTTTATCTATTCTATTCCCTAAACCAAACGAAGTAATACATATTCTGTTCTATTCCGCATCTTTTCTATTCCTAAGAATAAATATTATATTCTCCATCTATTTTATTCCTTAAACTAAACAGGACGTTATAGTATCTAGAATGCAGAAAATTTTGAATGCTCGCTACTAAGAAATGTACAAAAGTTTCTTAGGACATTAAACGGAGGTTGAGACATTTAAACAAACACTTACTAGTAATATGGAATGCAGAAAATTCTGAATGCATTCGTGATGAATAAATGAAAAGAAGTATCTCATCAAAATGCATAAAAGTTCTCATTGACATTGAAAATGAAGAACAAAAGTGCACTCCAAAGATACATAACGGGACAAGCCAAGTAATATTAGCCTCCTAAAGACGTCCTAAATAATAGTACCACTGATTGACAAGCAAATCGAGGATAAGGATTACATCATTCATAACCATCTCAATGGGATGGGATTTTGACGGGAAAATACACAGCTGATCAAAGATGTGAAGATACTGGAGGTAGAAAACATCAGCTATGGCTTTCGAGGAGGCGAACTACTGCTACTGCTGTTACTGCCACTTCTTCCTCTCAATGGCCTATAACAAAAACACCTAATATTAGTAGAAGACTGGAACCAAACCCACAATATTGTGTACTTTTGACATAATACGAAAAAGTGAAGACTGGACAGGGTTCCAACGCAAATGTTAATAATTCTTGCTCTCACTGCACATCTTAGGCCATTAGGAATACATCAATTTAATCATTCAGCTTTTGTTTTTTCTTTATAGGGTGACAAAAAGTGGTATTGGACATTTCACTTCGCAGATACGTTTATTAGTTTTTAGCTTTATCATTTGCCCCATTAAGCACCTAGAAAATAAGAAAGGAAAACTTAAATAGTTCAGATCCTCTGTTTACTAGGAAAATTACCTGGCTACGTCATATAAATTACATTAGTGATGCAAGAAGCAAAACTGATAATCAAGCAAGAAATAAAAAGAACTATGATTCAAGGAATAACAAGAGTTCCACTAATTAGTTCAGCATGAGGGAGATTTAACCAACACTCTAGAGGGAGTTGGGCGAGCATGAAAGAGATTTAACCAACACTCTAGACAATGACAGGCACTTTAATCACATGATCTGCAATGACAATTCAAGCAAATGCCAGCTCATGTATTCTCATTTATTGATAACAAGTAGTTTAGGATTACAGTCAGCTTCAAACATGTACTTAAATGAAGATATTCACAATTTCACGCAATACAAGTTTACTTTTAACAACCACAGGTGGTCATATTCGCACAGGCAAAAGACTAGGAAATCTTTCAAAAGAAAGAATGGAAAAGCAAAAAGATTGGAATATAAAGGCTACATGCACCCTACTTCAAAATAACTGAAATGCAAGAATTTACCTCCTTGGACTGCGGCTTATTCTCCGGCCAACCTGTTACATTTCAACAAACAAAAGTTTACATTCATGATGTCAAGGGCTCTTACTTTAGATAAAAATGATAAAGCACAAACCTTGCGTGGACTAGGTGAATCAGACAAGGATGATGATCTCACACGTCTAGGTACAGGTCCTCGGCCCCTATTATATGGAAAAATGAAAATTAATGAGATCAGAGATACTATAATAACTATAACTATGTATCAAAATTTCTAATGGACAATTAAAAAACCCACTAATAGCTAGAGTGTGAAAACAAAAATATGTTATTTAATATAATAAGTTGAAGAACATTCTTCCAATGTAGAGCGCAAGCAAACTACAAAAATCACTACATATACAGAAACAAAACATGCCATCCAGATCTTACCTACGCGGTGAGAGAGATCTTGACCTTGAGCGCGAGCGAACAGTTCGACGAACAGGAGAGCGGCTACGTCTTCGGATTGGTGATCTCCTTGGAGGACTGCGCAATCGTCTAGGGGGTGAGCTGAAGGGAAAAAGCCCAAGAAAATGCCAAGTGAGGACCAAGAGAGGATGACACTAGTAGGCCATATATAAATGATATAAGCTAGTAGATTAAGTCAAAAACAATTTTCTATCTCCACATCAACAATTATAGATAAATTTTCTACTAATAATGCAAAAGAGCTTAAGAGTTTACAAAAGAATCAATCACAGGCTTTAATTTGGGGGAGAGTAAAAGTTTGTGTGACAAGGCCTTAAATTTATTTTGTATTAGGTTTGCCTTATTAAATAAAAAATATATATATACAAGTTGTTTAAGACTTATGCTTATTTAAGAACAAAGAATCCTTGTTAGAGTTGGGATTCAATTTTATTTTGAATAGTTTAGTTGGAAACCCCTTGATCACTCGAATATAGGTTCCAACAAGTTTTCTATATTATATATATGTAGATAACTAAGGGGGTGCTTAATTGATGGGTTTGGGAAGAGGATAATGGGTAAGGAATGAATGAAAAGTGAATGGTTGGTTGTTGATTATCATTATAGGGGCAATAGTTTTATATCTCACTTTTAGGGAATCCTTCATATCCTCCATTTAGTAGAGGAATGAAACTCATTCCTTAATAGTGTCTCTTTTTCTTAAAATGTTATTAATTAATTACAATATAATTAATTAAATATTATTATTAATTAAACAATATTGGAATCAATTAATTAATTAAAATAAAATAAACTACATTACAATTAATTAAAATATTATTATTAATTAATTAATTACATTATAATTAATTAATTAGTTACAATATAATTAATTAAAATATAATTCAATCATTAATTAAAATATTGTAATTAATTAATTACAATATAATTAACTAATTAATTAAATATAATAAATTTTTATCTCTCAATATTTTTTACAAACCAACCATCATAATGGTAATCATTCCTCTCTCTTAATCAACTATCATAATTATAATGATAATATTCATTCTCATTTCTCGCTATATTCATTCTCATTTCTATTACCATTCCCCCATGCGAACCAACCGCCCCTAATTATTAATGGCAGAGCATTAATTGAATAGCAAGGTAAGCATCAATTAATCAATGACAATAATAGACAACAATGTTAAACTCATAAAGCATTTCTTCTTATTTTTACAAGTAGCAAAAAAGATCTAGTGTAAGATTAGGAGATGTAAACTTATTGCAGGAAAATGAAGCATCAATTCATGTAATCCAAGAGATTGTGGGAAATGCTTATCTTAATCAAGAAGGGAAACAAAGTAAAGATAACACATACAAAGAGAGTATATTCAATTTAATAACTATGCAATTCCTTGACCATTTCTTAAAGTATAAATACATTTATGATGGACTACCACATTGGTTGCTTGCATCATGTGTTGTAATCTTCAAAATTTTGCCAACACCCAAACATGTAAAGATTTCATTTTCATGCAAAAAAAAAAAATACTCAAACACAACTTATGTATGACAAATAGGAGAATTATTAACTAGTAGCTAAAAGCACAAAATTATGAAGTATGGCTAATATTAGGCTAGAATATCAAGTTTAAAGATTGAATTTTGGTTAGCGATGCTAAATTTTCAAATTTTGTAAAACTGGGATTTGAATGCTTGATTGTTGGAAATCTAGGCTTAGAATTTCAAGGTTTAATATGGCTAGAATTTAGGTTAGGGTTGCTAGAATTTCGTGAAGAACACAACGAATGGATAGGAAACTAAGAATCACTCTTAGAAAAAAGAATCACACCTTCTAGTTGGAAAACTCAAGTTTAAAGAAAAATTACAGATTGCTTTTTATTAATGAAAGGCTGAGCATACATATATATAGAGTTTTTAAAATCCCTATTCTAGTAGGAATAAGGTTTCTAATTTAAATTTTATTATAATAAGAATTTTATAAGTCCTATACAACTAAGGTAGCATATCTAAAATAAAATAACATAACACTACTACTTCCTATCTAACAAAGAATCCTAATACAATCTGAATTTCAACCTTTAGCTTTGATGTCAACTTAATTTCCAATCCTCATCCCACCAAATTAAAGCTTGTGATTGATTAATCTTTCCTTTTTTTTTTCTTATAGACTTTAAATTCTTTTGCATCAATAACACTAGTGGATTTCAATTTTAAGCTTGAGCTAGAAAGATTACCGTCTCCTAGGAGGAGAGCGTCTGCGCACAGGACTACCACGGATTCTTCGAGGAGAGGCCCTACAAAGATTAAAATTCAATTAGAAAAGAAGAGATATCAGAGCCCCTCGTGGTAAAAGAAAAAGAACCAAAGATGAAGACCAAAACCAACCTCGCAGGGGATCTATATCGCCTCACTGGAGGGGATGGAGATCGCCCTCTGACTGGGGATGCTGGTCTCCTCCTTGGAGGTGTTTCTCCACGACGATAAGGAGACTCTACCCTACGACGAACAGGAGAATCTGCTCGCCGACGTGGAGGAGATACACCTTTCCGACCAACAGGAGATCTTCGTCGGGGTGAGGGCAAAGGCTTTCGACTAGGAGAAGCTGTCACGGATAGCATAAAACAATTAATTCGCAAAATAAGTACAGAGAAACAAGAGATTTTCCAATACCGATCTCGTGTTTGCATACATTCTCTTTGTCGTTTTAGACCATCCTTCTCAACATCTTGGCCAACATTATCAGCCTTAGGAGCATCCTTCTTAGGTGCAGTAACTATAGGTTTCAGCGGTGGTGAGACCTTCTGACGTGGTGGTAATGTGAACCTAGCTCGAACGACACTGCCATCAATTTGGGCCTGCATGAAACAATTCTCAAAATCATTTAACTAAAACACAATGATTTGCTTGTGCTAATTAATGTATACTAGAGTCTACCCCATCCATGTATAGTATGGCTTTTTCAGCATCAGCTCTCGTCTTAAACTCAACATAACCATATCCTTTCGGAAGATTAACCTGTCCATCACAAAGATATGTGACAACAAGGTTAGGATAAATATCCGGAAAATAAGGACAAACTCCAACAGTATACTGTCAAACTTACAGTACGGTCCATTGCCAGCTCCACATGTACTACTTCTCCAAAATTACCTGATCATAGGTAAACAAAGATAGGAAAAAACAATTTTGCAATCAATCAATAACTATAACAATCAATTCTTCTAAATGGAAACTCACTTAATTCCTTGACATCAATTGAGAAGAGGTAGTAAGCATTAACTAAATTAACTTTTTTTTAAAATCACTTTCATTAGTCAACAGCAGCAATTGATATGCAGTAATTCTACATCACTTCACAAGCAAAATAATCCCTACTAAAAAATAAAAATAAAAAAAGGACTACAACCCAGATAACTTGTAATTTCGAAGTTTTAATTACATACCACACAATTTTCAACAACCCAAATCAAAACATAGTCTACCATAGAAAGTTGCTCACTTACTATCAATGGTCTGGTAGCTCCTTCATGCAATGCAGTAAAATAAAGAGGTAAATAATGGGAGAGAAGACTATCAAAGAGAGTTCAAAGGATTTTGATAAAGATGACAAAGCAAATTAATTGGGTAGTTACTACCATCCTAGAAAAGTGATTATGATCACAGCTACAATCAAGAATTTTGTTGGTAAATTTTATCAAGATACAATAAAGCCCAACATTAAATGAGAAATATAACTAGAATTCTTCAGGTCTACATCAATACCTAGCATAATTAACTTAACATCTTAATATTACTATATCATATCGTGATCGTCAATTATCCCGGATCATCCATTTAATGATGTGCTTCCTAGGTACTCTAAATGGAGTAAAAGATTTCACAATCAGCTAAATATAATCAACTAGCATGAAATATTAGATGTCTATCAACACAAATCTACTATAGTTAGAGATAGTAATTAATAACAGGGGAATAAGAGTTATCTACACTCAAAGAAGCCAAATAAAGTGGAAAGAAAGGTCACCTTGGTAAACGGAAAAACGTTTATATAAAACACAAGAACCACAGACACAAATATCCAGAAATAGCAGAACAGTTTCAAGAATCCATAACAGTGTAAATACTCCAAAAGGAAAATAAAAAATTGCAGCATTGCATTCAAAAACATGAAATAAAATAATCCCAACTTACTGAATATCTCTTTTAGATGGCCCTCATGAACATTTCTGCTAAGGGAGTCTATGTGAAGAACAAGAGACTCACGAACCGGAGATGCTTTCCTAAACCAACAGTACATAAGAACAGTTTGTATGAAGTAAAGAACCATACAAAAGCAAAAAGCATAAACTTTACAGGTCATATGTGTGAATAAATCAATTTTTAATTCACCTGTATTGATTAACTGAGACTATTTTGTCAATATGATAATGCAATTAGCTTGAAGATCATCAAAAATAGGTCTGAAAGTCCTTTGAACATATATATATTTGTGGAAGACAAGCTCAAACTGGTGACTCTTTTCAGTTATGGAAACCAACATTAGGAAGCACAAACTGAATCACATTACTAATATACTTCTATTATATGCCTAACATAACAAATCAAATGCCAAGTATAAGCAATAAGATACTGTTGAACGGCAGAAAACTGTATAGGTGTCCCAAAAAAAACACTACTGAGTCACATATCTACAAGCACAATTCCATCACTTGATAATTTTTGTTCAAGCACTTGCAAAAAATTACATATTTACCTCACTTTCAGAGCCCAAAACTCAGAAGGCAAGAATGTCATTAGCCTAATGACTCCATACAAATGCATGGAAAACAGACATACTAATTTTAATTCCTAAAACATCATTCACTAGTACAAAAATCATTTGCATAAATGTCTATCCATATATAAGAATTCACTCATTTTCCCATCTTCCACAAGAGTAAGAATGGACCCTTGTTATATGATAACGGACCACCATAATACACAGTTGGTTATCCTATTGTATAATAAACAACTCATACATTTAGATAGGGTCAGACTATCAAGTGCCTATTATGTAAACTGGTTAAACTAGAACACATCAACTTCAAGTTTCATCCATATTCGCTAGACATCCCATGCCATGTTTTGATAACACGTCTATTGTGTGGGTGGCAGAACAAAAAATATTATATTCAGATCTCATTTTCCGAAATGCATATACCAAAACAAGAAAAAAAAAATGAACGGGCCGTCATAAATTAGTGCATTACCAACTCACACCACAATTAACCACCTTGTCAAGCCCACAAAGCACTCTAAGTTATGTGCTTCGAAAAAATAGGAAATAGAAGCCCTCCACATATTTATTTAAACACGAGTTACCAACCAGGACGCAGTTTTACCTAGGAGGCGGAGAAGCTTTTTTAGACTGTGGAGGTGACGAGCGGCCTCGCTTAGCCTCAGGAGGGCTGCGTAATCAAACAAAGAAAATTTAACGCATAAGCAAAATTAAATAGATAAAATGCATAACTAGGTTTTGTCAGAGACTAAAATTGAGTTGCAAACTTTATCTTTGGTATGGCCAAAACCTAACCTTCTGCGGTGAGGAGGAGGAGTTGGGCTGCGAGAACTGACGCTACGAGATGGAGAAGAGGAAGAGGAAGAGAAGGATCTGGAGCGCGAAAGAGATCTTGAGCGAGAACGAGAACTGGAAGGGGAATAAGACCTTGACCTTGATCTTGAGTAGGAACGTGACCGCGAGCGCGACGAGGAGCCTGAACCCGAACCAGACGGCGGCGATGCGCGGCCTCGGGATGGCTTTGCCATTTGCGCAAGTGTAGCACTCTAACTGTGCTTTGAAGCCTGAGGGAGGGACACCAAGCCCTGAATCGCGAAAGTGAAGTGAAGCGAAGCGAAGCAAAAACCCTACGGAGGAAGAAAATAGCTTCGATTTAGGTTTTAGCCCTTATCTGCAAACCCAGCATACTAAAGTGTGGGCCCCGCCCAAATTTATGAGAATAGCATAACTCCCGTTTTTTTAATGTATTAATTCTATCATTGAATTTATTTTTAATTGACTAATAATAATTATTAAAAACATTTACATGAGAATATAAATAAAAGACGAGTCATTCATTTGTCAAAAAAATATCATTTTATCCTAACTATAACAATCAAAAGTTTACATTAACCAATAACTATTTATTGCAGCTATTTCTATAATTCTAAATTAATTTTAAAAATTAAAATTTATATTAAATTGAAATCATTAAATAATTAATTTATTTAAAATTATTTAACTCACCTATTAAAAAGAATAATAATAAATTAAGAATTTTTAGACAGAGATTGTGTGGATATGAATCACTTAAATTTAATAATCTTTTTTATAATAAAAGATCATGCAAAAACTTCTCTAACTTAGTCCAACTTGTTTAAATCCATTCCTTCTTCGTTAAAAAGCTAAATAAGGCTTATAATAAAATATGTCATATTAAGTACCAAATCCAGTAAAAACCAGAACATAAACAAAATGCTTTCAAAATCATAATAAAAACATAAACTAATTAACATTTATCAAATTCCCTCGTACTTAAACATGTGCTTACCCTCAAGTAAATTAATTATATTACTCTTAAGCATGTGTAGTATTTTCTTCTAAGTTAGTTAGCCTAAATACTTCCCTACTTGCCTATATATTTTCTTGTAATAGCTTGTTGGATTTGTTTATCAACCTGTCTTCTTTCCTTTTTGTGTATTTATTTACGTATTTTATCATTTATTTTGATTCCTTACCTTGTTTTGTATTTATTGTATTATTTATTTTATTTCTTATTTTTATATTTTATTATTATCTGTTAGGTCTATTTTTATTTTTATTTTTAATTTTTAATTTTAATATTTTAATAATATATTTTTCTGGTCATATGGATTTATCGGAAACAACTTCTCTATCAGTTAGGGGTAAGACTGCATACTACAAGACTTTACCAAACTTTACATTTCAACAAGATTTTTACTTGGTTGTTATTATTGTTGTACTCTTAATTTAAATAGGTGGTAACTCTAGGAATGAATTTAACAATTAATTCGATTAATTAAAACCCTCTTTTATTTATTTAATTTCAAAATTCATCAAATTTCTAAACATTTAGCTACTTATATTAAGTTATAAACCAATTTAATTTAACTCTGCAATCCATTAAACTTTAACTCAATCTATAAAATTCAACCTAATACATATAGTCAACAAACATGAGAAAGATGCTTTAACTTTCAAACAATTTCATAACCCTTATGGAAAGAAAATTGATCAAGTTCTTTTAGTGGTAAGCATACGGTGAAGCTATAATTAGCATTAACGAGTACAGGTCGATCTTACGAAGACTAAAATTACTAGTACTTATTATCTTTCTACTATCTAATCTAACAAATTTTGGTGCTTATGAATAATCAATTTCAAAATTAAAATAATAGACTGAAATGATCAACATAATTGATTAACTAGAACAAATATTAAACTAAGAAACAATTAAAGAAGATAGTGATACCTGGAATTCAAATTCTCCTAGGATTTCTCATGAAATTATGATTTCACTACTTAGTTTAATTCATTGGACCATGAAAATTTCTTAATTATACTAATATCTTTCTCAAGACTATTAACATCTAATCTTAGGTTAATTAATTAATTGAATTCATCTATGAATTTCACTATTTATATGCAACCTCTTTCAATTATGATAGATTTATTCATATAAAAGATTTCTTAATCTCAATTGCATAAAATCATACATGAATCAATATGTTAATAATATCAATTTAAGAATAAATAAGAACACATAATTAAATCTCAATGAAACAAACAAAGAAATTAAATTAAATTAAATTCACTATAAGGTCTATCCTAGAGTTCATTTAATCCAAGTACCAACAAATGTTTAGTTTCTCATCATAGAAGGTATAACTTCAAAACTAAAGGAAAACTAGAAAATAAAAAAAAACATGATGAAATCTCTTTCAATCTTTAAGAAATCCACTTTAGATCGGTGAAACTCCACTATAATTGTGTTTCCTTGCTTGTCCTTCATTCTCTTTATCATCCTAGGCCATCAATTTTTTTTTTCTCGAGCCTCGTCCTCACTTTCATCTAAAATTTTCCTTTCATAGTTTGAAATTAGGCTTCTGGGCAATAACATGTTGATAGTTGTGTTGATTAAAAATCATGAAACCCTCAAATCCAAAATGAACATAGGCTTAAAATGTGAGCATGGGCATCAATACAGGTATGTTGATGAACATGTAACCATCTAGAACTCTAAAAGCTCTTATTTTATGTGAAACATAGCCATGTTGATGTGCATAGGCCTCAACACGTGAGTGTTTGTGCCCATGTTGATTTCCAACATCTTCATAACTTGATAAAAAAAAACAACTCCATATCACCTCAAACTTGTCCCAATTTGTTTTTTTTTTCACTCTAAATAAGTGATTTATAGCCTAAAAACATAATATGAATGAATTAAATACCAACAAGAATGAAAAAAACCCTCAAATAAACAAACGAAAGCACTAAATATAAACTTCAAGATATGAACAATTAAGTACTTATCAATCTCCCCATACTTAAGCAAGTTTTTGTTCTCAAGCAAATCAATTTTATCACTCTTAACTTAATAAGAATAAACTCCAAGAAAGCACTAATCACATCCAAGATATCCATCAAGATTCTCCATTATTCATTGAATTATTAAGCACTTAATTACTTGCATAAAATTGTAAATCAATCAAATTCACTCTATAATTCTTTAAATTTCCACTTAATTCACACCATTTCACTTAATGCATAAAATGAACTTACATGAAAATAATGCTAAAACCTTTAAAGATTTTCATACCTCTTAGTAAAAGAAATCAAAAACTAAATTTAAACAACATAGGAGCATTTAAAAGCTGGTTTGAAAAGTTACCCAGCCTTTGATGCAAAAGTAAATACCTTGTTATGAATACCCTTAGTCAATCAACTGCGTCATTATCTCAAATGGCTACTTGCAGTACTTTTTAACTTCAACCTTTTATTGATATAAAGCTAACAGAGTGAAAATTTTATGCTTGTTTGTTCACTTACTACTATATCTTTTTCTTTTCTTTTTATTTTTATTTTTATATGTTGGATAATGAAAATGCTCAAAAGAATTCACACATAACTTAATGAAAGTAAACATTATACACAAAGTATTATAATGTAAATCAAGTATCCATTTTCAAAATTAATGAACTAAATTCAAATCAATTTAATAACTTGCAACTATTTGCCTAAATAAATCAAATCACAATCATAATCAAACTCATAATGAATCATCATGATTAACATCCTTTAAAAAAATCCTAAATTATTCATTATTAAGCTAATTATAACAAAATTCACAAGCTTAGAAATTTTTTCTCAATGACAAGCTAGTTACATAAAACACTAACAACGTATAAAGGAGGATAAAATCATTTAGGGTGCTTGAAAACCTAATATAAAACAAGCCATGACTTAATAAAATCCTAGAACTAAACTCTAAATTAATCATACATAAAGAATCAATTTAATAAAAAAATCCTAATTTTTGGGTTACCTCCTAACCAGTGTTTGTTTAACGTTTTTATTTACTCATACCTATGTATAATAAAGGTGGCTTAGGGAGATTAAACTCCTTCTTCATGCCATAGGTTCATTAGCCTTTAAGTAGGCTACTTGCTTTTTCTTCATAAAGTTATTCCTATCCTCCTACTCACTTTAAATGAGACACAACTCCGATGGATCTTTATAAATAAAATCTTGCATAACATCAAAAACTGTAAAATCAATCCTATCAATATCATAGCAATATTCATCATGTTTAGGGGAATGTCTTATGACATCAATATGGATCTAGCAGTGGCTAAGAAGGGTTGGCTTATAATCAAAGGTACCTCTATATCCTCATCCATATCTAAGATCATAAAATTAGTTGAGAAAATAAATTTATCAACTTTAATAAGCACATCCTCATTAATACCCCCAGTATAAGTTTCTTAAATAATTTATAGGGCATAAAATTAATATTTGTCCCTAATTCAGCCGAAGCATTTTCTACTAACAAACTATCAATTGAATAAGGGATAATAAACTCTTTGCTTATGTTCTTAACAGGATCATAGAAGACAACACCTTAGCTAAAACAAATTGAGCAACAAAATCTAGGATGATGCCAAGACCATTGCTTGGCCAAACAAACTGATCATCAAACAAGCTTTTGTTGCGCCAAAACCACATGAACCAACAAGTTGTTCTAAAAATAATGGACTAATAAGAGCCATAAACCTAATGATGACACTTTAGGTTGCTTTTCATCCATGCACGTCTATCTAGCTGGAAAAATTCCGATCAATAACTTGTGAGGGAAAAGCAGTTCAAATAGCTCGTGCTCTTCCACAATCCCGAATCACATGAATGGAAGATTCCTCCATACCACAACAATTGCACACCCTACCAGTAGATAAATGGCTTAGAACCTGTTGCTGATTAGTGAGTAATCTATCTTTGCCAAGCAACCATTAGAAAGATCTAATCCGCTGAGGACCTGGCCATCTCCAAACAAAGTTCCAAAATCCACCATTTTCACAATGACCAAAACCTTCGATCATCTCATAGGTCGAAGCAGTGGTGAATTCACCACTCGAAGAAGCTTTCCAGCTTACCTTGTCGCTACCAAGTTCCTTCCTGGGGGGAGAATACCTGCAATAGTCATACACACCGAAGACGATAGCCACTGTTGGAAACGCTTCCATCTCCAGTTACCACAATCATCAACAAAACTATGAACTTTTAGTTGAAGAAGCATTTCAGGGATTTCACCAATCGCATGCTGAATCAAAGGACCCCAATCTCCTATCTAGACATCCAACCAAAAGCACACCAATAAACCATCCCGAACACCCACTTCATACCATTTATAACATGAATCCATGAGGTTGCTATCCCCTTTCAAGTTGAGGAACTTCCTTTTGAATTGATCAAGGTAAGAATGGCCTCGCTGTCAAACTTGTATTTGGATCAGAGAACTTGCACCCATAGAGCTGAAGATTTCGTAATCAAGTTCCATCCTAGTTTAGTTAGAAGAGCATCATTATTCAATTTGATCCTCCTTCAACCTAGCCCACCTATAGACTTAGGCTTACAAATAGTATCTCAACTAACCAAATTCACCTTCTTTTGATTCTTATTCGATCCCATAAGAAATCCCTGATTATTTTCTCAAGATCATCATATAATAGTCTTGGTATCCTAACCGTGTGCATGGTGTAAACAGGGAGGGCTTCAATGACAAATTGAACTAGAGTAGTTCGGCATGCTAAGGAGAGATGTTGTACACTCCACCCGGAGAGGCTCTTCTGAAAATTGTCCAAAATATATTGATATGTTTTTCTTGTAGTCCTTTCATGAATTAAAAGAACTCTAAGGTACTTGCCAAGATTATTAGTTTGTTGAAAACCCAACGTTTGGCTAAGGGATCTAGCTCTCTCCCGATGGACATTCTTAGAGAAAAACAACGAGTTTTATCAACACTCACCTTTTGTCTTGAACTTACGTAAAAACAATCCAACGTGGCTTGAATAATCCTAACATGGTCCTTCAATGCTTCAGAGAAAAGAATAAGATCATCAGCAAATAACATATGAGAGGGCATAAGGCCACCCCTACTCAAAGTAATAGGTCTCCATCTCCCCTGATCCACCTCAAGATTAATTAAATGGCCTAGTCTTTCCATGCATAATACAAAAATGTAAGAGGAAAGGAGGTCCCCTTGTCTAATACCATGAGAAGGGGTAAACGCTTCTGACAATTCACCATTCCAGTTAACCCTCATAGAAACAGAGGAAACACATTTCATTATAAGCTTGATTTAAATCAATCGGGAAGCTAATATCCTAAATAGTATCCTGAACAAAACCCCATCTCAACCTATCATAAGCCCTTTCCAAATCAACCTTTATAGCCAAAAACCCTTTCGTCCCTCTCTTAAGTCTCATTGAATGAATCACCTCCTGCGCTATAATGATATTATCCGTTATCCATCTACTAGGCACAAAGCTACACTGTGTAGGAGCCAATAGTCTATCCAAGAAAGGTTTCATCTGGTTCACCACAATCTTAATAATTATTTTGTACACCACAGAACAAAGGCTTATCGACCTAAACTGGCGAATAGAAGTTAGGAAAGGAACTTTACGTATCAAAACCAGAATGGTTTCATTAAGATCAGACTCCCATACTTCCTGTTGAAATTTTTTTTGCACAAAATAGATCACCGCTGGCACTACTATATCCCACTGCCTCTGGAAAAATAAAGCATTAAAGCCATCAATTCCAGGAGCTTTGTTAGGACTCATATCAAAGAAGGTTGTCTTTATTTCCTCGGATTATACTGGGCTATTCAAACCTCTAGATAGCACAGGAAACTTACCATGAATAGGGAATGTCCATTCTTCAATCCCCTCCACCGAGAATAAGTTAAAAAAGAAGTCCCTGACTAAATTCAGTAAAGTCTTGTGAGAGGTCACCAAATCGCCTTGCTTATTTTTAAGAACTTGCACTCTTGTTTTCCGTCTCTTAGCCATAGTTATATTATGGTAGAACTTGGTATTGCGATCACCATAATAGATCCATTGGCAACTAGACTTCTAGTGCCATTAAAGCTCTTCCTCGCATAGAATCTGTCGATACTATGCCTGTAGTCTTTTTTGTAGAGACACAAGAGAATCCGATTCCCCCTCCTCAAGAAATCGTTGGATATCAGCTAATTGTGTGAGTAATCGGTTCTTATGATGGAAAATATTACCAAAAATAGTTCCGTTCCATTCATTTAGTTTGGAAGCAAAACTATCCATGGAACCAGTCCAGTCATTTATGTTCGGGTACCAAGACTCCTTTACACCAGAAAAAATCCTCCTTTGGTAGCCATGCAGATTGGAAGCCAAACTGGTGAGGAAGAGAAAAGTTTGCAATTGAAGCATGAAAATTAGCAACAATAGGCAGGTGATCCGACCCAAGATAAGGAAGATGAAGCACCTTCTTTTGAGGGCAAGTTTCCTGCCATTTATTATTCCAAAGAAACCTGTCAATTTTGGCCATAATAGTTCCCCTTCTCCATGTAAACCGCGATCCGCTAAATCCTAAATTATGCAATCCACAAGTTTTCACACAATCCCTGAAACCTTGATTGATAATTGGTTGCGATCTTGACCCCCTACGCTTCTCGCTAAATCTAACTTAGCATTAAAGTCACCACCCAAAATCCATGCGGCGTTAGTCACTCTGGCAATTTTCTTTAAGAATGATCACAAATACCGTTGTAAATGGCATTGGGGAGAGGCATACGCTGCTATAAAATAAAAGGAGGAGGAGTCCACCATAATCTGAGCACGCATAAATAGTCTATGTGCCATTAGCACCCTAACATCTGTGTTCAAAGACCAAAGAAGCCATATACCCCTAAAAAATCCATCTGCTTCAACACAAAAAGAGTAGAGAAAACCTAAGCCATTCACCACTCTATCCGCTCTCTTACCACTAATCCTTAGTTCAACCAAGACCGCCATAAAAGGCTTTTGAATCTTTGATAAGTTTTGTAAAATAGGCTTGAAGGACTTAATCCCATCCCCTTGGCAATTCCATACGAGAATCGACATAAGATAGAAACAAACAAAGATGAGCAACCCTCATTAAGCCTGAGGACCCACCCCATTAACAATCTGACCACCCAAGGTGTGAATATCTTGCATTTAAGGTACAATCTCCATCTGAGAATGGTGAGATATCTCATCATCATACTTATCCTCCCCAGTAATATTCGGGTTTAGGGTTTTGGAGGTGTTTTAACATACCTGCTTACTAGATTTAGCACATTGTTACCAACAACCTCCTCTATCTCATCCACATCATCGCCACACTCCATATCATCTTCATCACGTAAAACAAAATTCGTGTCATTAACGATCACATCCTTGTGAGAAGAGATTTTAACCGTAGAATGATTACCTGTGAGAGTAATATTATTTTGGTTAATAAGTCACTGATGATGGCTTTGCATTGGCAATCAGATTAGATTCTTGGTTAACTCTTGCACCCAGCCCAGGCTTTATAATACCCTTTCCCTTATTCCCTAAGCCAGTTTTATTACTTGGGCTAGCTCCAGAGTGGTCCTTTACCTTTATATCACATCTAGCTTCATCCATCAACTGCCTTAAATCCATTTTGTTAGTGCCAGTAAAATTGGCGTTGGTCAACCTACTAGGTGGCTGATCCTTCAAAATCCCTATAATCTCGTTATCAGACAAAGCATAAAATTAGGATCCTCGCATATCACCCTGGTCATTCTCCTTTCTTGAAACCCTACCCTAATTTTGTGCCTTGACTGTAGGGCGTCTGGTGCGACGATGAACCTGAATCCATAAACTATAAACGTCCTTCTTTGCCACCGCTTGGGGGTCATTTCTTAGGGACAAATTTTGTTGACCTCCACCATTAGAATTGTATTCAGCTACCTCATTTCATTTTGTAGGGCAATCTACTGATCCATGGCCGACTACACCACATGAAAAACATATTTAAGGGAGTCCTTCATAAGCTACTTTTATTTCTTCTCCATCCATCTCTACTCTTGACCGCAGAGGTGCACTAAGCTTAACATCAACTGCCACCCTTGTAAACTTTCCCCTCTGAGAATGTTGTGTAGCATTGTCTATCTTGACCGTTTGTTCCTTTGCTTTAGATTAGTTGATTGTAGCTTGTTTAGTATGATTTAGAACAGAAATCAAGGATTAAATGCGTTTAGATTGAAATCTGAGAATGAAAACGTCGAAAATGCTAGGGTTAGAGATTTGGTTGTGTTTATGCATGATTGGGAGTCAAAATGGGTGTAGAAATGTTATAGGAGT
>JAOQMR010000005.1:25199002-25212134 GCA_027563865.1 Erythroxylum pelleterianum
TTTAGTGATTCAGAAGATACACTTCAAACATTTTGGACTGTTCTTGTCCATAACAGTATACTATGCATAACTTCCATCTAAATTTTAGACATCTTAGAGACTGAATTAGATTCCAAGTTCTTCATACCAGTTGTAACTCCATGTCTCTATTTTACCACAAATTAAAAATAATCTCATTTGGATCAATAAAACTCTAGAAATCATCAAAATATCGAAGTGTGGTCAGTAGAATAACACTAGTTCATATCCTTTAAGGACACACTCACTGTACCCGTCTCACTCTTTTCACTTAATCTCTCTCCATACATTTCAGATAGCTTAGATTTTTAGAGGAGATGTAGAGAAAATTCTTACGAATCCAATGGTTCAAGAATCAGGTCATTTGGAGGTCTAGTGAAGAAGTTATGACCAAAATACTCCAACACGTTTATACCCTCACTTATAATGTATATGTCTCAGTGCGAATGCCATAACTTTTGCTACAGATGTCGGATTGACTTCTTTTTTGAACCATTGGAAGGAGGACTTCGAGATCTACAACGTTCATGAAGACTTCAAAGGCTAATTCTATCGTCTTACTTCTGTATCGTCTCACTTTTTCTTCCGTCTGCTTTTTATCGTCAACTTTCTTCCGTCTGGTTTTTATCGTCTACTTTCTTCCGTTTGCTTTTCTTCCGTCTGCTTTTATTCCGTCTGCTTTTTATCGTCTGCTTTTCTCCCCCTTCACTTTCTATCGTCTGCTTTTCTTCCCTTCACTTTCTATCGTCTGCTTTTCTTCCCAGAACATATCCACTTGTAAAAATCATAACTTATGGCTCCGATGTCCAAAATTTTCATACTATATACCGTTAGAAAGATAAAAGAAAGTTCTACAATTTTCCAGAAGGAACTTTGCTAAAATATATTTATATCAATCCCAATTTTGCCCCTAAAGTCCGAAGATGAAATCTCCATTCATACACTAACATACTGCACCCAATTATTAACGTCATGACAATTTTTTTGAGACTCTTAGAGACAGAATTGAAATTCAATGTCTTCATAAGAAATGAGCCATACGTTTCTAGTTTAATCCAAATTAAGAATCATCTCATTTGGATAGCTAGAGGAAAAGTTATGGCTAACAAACCGAAGCACACTCAGTAAACATTTTTCAGATTACCACCATTCTTGTTTCTAAATCTTTCCTTATCCCCACTTATACCAAGATCACTCTTTCTACTCCTTCTACTCTTCAATTTCAATAAAATCACAATTAATGTCATTTATACCTGAAAGTTGTCAATGAATGCCTGTACTACTTTTTATGTGAAAACTTTCAATATTTATATGTATGTTAACATGAAGCATGAGCAAGGAAATGCATTGTCTTACTTTCTCTTTGAGCTCACATGTACTGAACTTTTAGGTCCTAACCCTTAATATGGGGACAGGATGTTACACATTATCTCTAGATAATTTGCACAGAAGGGGCAAGAGATGTTTAGTATTTGAAATTTGAATTTGTCTTTAGTTCCTAACCTTTGTAAAGCTGCTAACCACGAGATAAATGAGTGAGTTGAAGCAATTCCTAAATCCCATATCAGTTTGTGGAATTGTAATTTAATCAGTGGCCCTATTAATAGCTTCCTACAGGATTTAGTTGAGAATGTTTAAGATCTATATAGTTCCCATTTGATATTATCATCTTGTAACTGATTAGGTTGATACTCTGGTATATTACACAAAACAAAGTTGGTTCCCCTTTTTGAGTGAAAAGGCTAGATCTAATTCCCATTTGGATTAGCACCTTTTGTTTTGTGTCTTCAGGAATTGATACTCTTAGTGATTGAAAGCAATAGGTCTTATATAAAGGCCCTAGGTGATGCCAATTATTAAACTAGAAATTTGTATTCCTTTCATTGGCGATGTGGTGTTTAGTATGAGATTGCATGAAGGGCCATATACTTAAAATTTCTTGGAAAGTGTATGATTGACTGGATTTTGTTGAATAGATCGGATACTACCTTGCTTAATGTGGACCATATGAATCTATTTCATATATAAGTTTTCTTTTTCCACACATATTCTCCATAGCCTTTTAGTTGTAAAAGCCTCAACCATTCTACTAGCTGAAGTTATTCCAAGTCCTCTATATACCTTAGGTTCACAAATTGAGCTCCATTTAACTTTGGGGATCTTAACACAATTTTAGTTCTGTCCATGCCATATGAATTCCCTTATGCATATATCAATCTTCTTCAGACCCTTAGGTAAGGCAACATGAGATAGCCAATATATGTGCAGATTGTTAAGGATAGAAATAGCCAATTCCAATCTACCTCCATAAGACAAAAAATTATTGCTCCAACTTGAAATTCTCTTATGTATGGAATCAATAAATGGCTTTTATTTTTTTTGCTTGAGTTTCCTTGTAGAGATTAGAACTCTTAAATATGTAAGTGGCATTTACTGGATAATGAATCCTGAGTTCTTAATCAGAAGTGTAGAGTCTTCTCCATTGTGCTTAGAGAGGTAGGTAGAAGTCTTCCTTAGATTAAACTTAAAGCCTAAAATTTCTTTAAACCTTTGCAGAGATCTTAAAAGGGCCCCAATTGAGGTAGAGTCATTTGAACTAATCATAAGTCATCTACATGTGATAATTGAATAGTATTGACACCTGCACATCTATTGTGATACCTAAAGTTTGGATTCTCAACTATGCATAGTTGAGCCATTCTGTGGAGAACTTCCATAGTGATGACAAAGAGATAGAGAGATAGGGGATCGCCTTGCTTTAAGCCTTTAGAAACTTTGAAGAGCTATGTAGGTTCTCCAATCACTAAAACAAAATAAGTCACAATTATGATGCAAGGTTGGATCTGATTGATGAATTTTCTAGGATAGCCAAATGCATAAAATGTGTTAATAATGAAGCTCCATTCCATTGTATCAAATTCTTTTATGAAGTCAATTTTGAGAGCACAACTCTTGATATGTTGCTTAGTATTGTACTCCTTGAAGATCTTTTGTTTTAACGTTATGCTGTCCCTAATACTTTTTCTAATAACATAAGCTCTTTGACAAGGATTGATCAACTTAGGTAATGTAAGCTTTAACTTATTTGATAAGATTTTTGAAATGATTTTGTACACAAAATTACAACAAGCAATAGGTCTATAATTATTAAAACACAAAGGATAAGGAGTCTTGGGAACCAAAATATGGTAGCTTAAGACACAAAGGATAAGGAGTCTTGGGAACCAAAATATGGTAGCTTTTGTTAATCTTATTCAATAATCTACCACTATTAAAGAATTCTTGCATTGCACTTACAATTAAGGGCCAAAGATTATGCCATTTCTCCTGAAAAAAACTTGGCATTAAAATCATCTGGACCTAGGGACTTTTTAGGATGAAAGGATAATAGGACTAATTTAATTTCCTCGATCCTTGCATACTACTAAGTAAATTATCAAGAATCTGTAACGTTTTTACTGGCTGCCTATTGATATCCTTGAAATGCCTCCTAGCCATCTCTTTCATTTTCTCCTAATTATGAACAAAATTGCCATTTATGGCCTTTAAAGAGATAATTTTATTTTTATTCCTCCTTGATGTGTTCTTAATTGTTTATACATTCACTTATTAGCACTAAGTGACTATTGTTATCAAATGCTTAAGATACTAATTTTAGTTCATATTTAGTATTAGGTACAAGTTTGAAGTACAAGAACTAAAATAGGTTAAAAACACATTCCTTAAGCTAACATCTTGATGCTCAAACTCAATTGTCTTTGTAGAACAAGAAGGAGATGGAATGAGGTGAAGATGGGACAAGAAATGCAAGAAAATGAACTTTTCAAGATAATCTACAACTTGCATGGTTGTTTATATACTTGCCTGACTGTGTATCTTAGAGATTTGGTTTACACGACCATGTATATACTTGCACAACCATGTATATACTTGCATGGTTGTGCATCTTTTCGGAAGGTGCATTTTATTGATGATTCCCATGCATCTGAATGTGCATATGCCCAAAATCCTAGTTTTTGCTATAAATTAACATTTTGAGCAGCCAAAGGAGGATGAATCATTTTAAGAGCACAAGAAAACGCAGAAACCTCACCTCTTAGAGATCTATGAAGGGCTAATCCTTCTTCTTTCGGTTCGAGGGTGAAATCGATACCGAGGATCGCATTTGAGGATATCATCATTGTGTATTGTTAAATCTCTCCCTCTCTCTAGCGATTGCTTATGTTATTCTTGCTTATTAATTTAGGTATTTGTGTAAAGATGACTTGAATGCTTTTATTAGATTGTTTTTATATAAACCAATTGCTAGAATCTCAAATACAATACTATTATTGGATTCATTTGTGGTGGCTAATTGTGTTGAATCATTAGGGATAACGTGGCATAGATTAAATGACCCAAGCTTATGTGGTTGTTTCCTAGATTAATCTATTTTCCTTATTTGTAATACGACTGTCTTACTAAATCTAGAGATCTTTTCTAGGTTGATGGCTAGGTTTAGTTAAAGAGTTTATTTTGATTAAACACGACCTAAGAGAAAACCAAGGTTAACAGAGCTTATTGTTAATCTAAGATTAATAGTTTCTAAGAGAGGTATGAAGATAATAATATAATGAAGTATATTTATTTGTGTGTAGGCTAAGAATGAACTAAGGACTAGATTCCAAACCTATTTGTCACTTTTTGATTGTTTGCTTTAATTTGCTTTTGTTAGTTTAATTTCACTTTATTTTCTTAATTAAATCCAACCATTCCCCCATAACCTAAACACTATTTTTTTTCAATGCAAAAGCTACATGAAGACTCCCTATAGATATGATCCCTAATTATCATTGCTATGAATTTATTTGTGTAGAGTTAAGTTTATTTTCTGGTGTATTCGACACTTATCAAGATTTTTGATGTTGTTGTCGAGGAGTGCGGTGCTTTAATTTTTGCTTTTTATTTCAATTTGTGTTATATATATATATATATATATATATATTTGTTTATGATTTTTTTTATATTTTTTAATCTTTACACATTTGTTAGTTTTGTTTTATGGTAGCAGCAAGGACCAGTTCAACATCTTTTTTTAGCTTTATTATAGATAGGCTATCTTGCAACTTCATGTCCTTCTCAAATTCAACACATATTTGAGAATAACAAAGCCTTTCCATTTTAGATGTTAGAGAGAATCAAGACAAATAGGTTTGCCAATTGCACTGGCTAAATAGTCGAGTTCTTGTATGGTCCAATACTCTAAGGGAATATTATAAAAAATTTTCCAGATTAGAAAGACTTCAATTCCATTTCTATCTAACTCTAAGCCAGATTTCCATCTTTTTGAAAAACCTTTGGCTACCTTGCTACATGACATGGACCTAGTTCTAGTGTCTCATGTAAGTTTTCTTCTGAGTTAAATTTAAAGATAAAACTGTCATCTTCAATGAGTAAAGTTTTTATTAAACCTTTTTTTAGCCTATCTGGTGATCGCCTAGCTATGAAATAGTGGAAAAGTAAGGCATTCACCATGGAAAAAACCCATAAGGGTGGTAGACTAAGAACCACCACATGCTTGAAAAAGTTGTTTGGGAGGAGTGACAATTCCTTCCACATTCACCTTTTGAAGGTGTGTGAGTTCAATTTTAGGAGGTTGATAAGCTACTTTGTTTCTCCAGCTTAAAAAAGGGCCTACATATTTCCTGTATTGATTAACCCCATTGGTCTCTTTCAATTATTTCTCTTACAGTTACCAAGGAGGAAAATCTTCGTTTGTTAAGTTTGAGGTGTCTAACCTAACTCTTGTTTCCTTATTCAAGGTTTTGAGGTGTGTGTCCCTCTGTAGATACTTCTTCAGTATGGTCCATGGTGTTATACAAATCTCCTTGAGGAGTTGGAGGAACCTTTTCAATGTGTGCTTCCTCCTACAAGTCCCTTACTAGTAGTTCTCCGCAAACCACTAGAAATCTGTCAATGTTAAAAGTCTATCTATGCAAAAGATGGGAGAGGTTTCTAGAGGTCTGCCTTTTCCACAACTCACTTTCTAAAAGATCTCTCATAAGTCTGCCATTGGCACAACACACCTAGTAGTAGATTTCATCATCACCATTGCCATGAAATAGTGCATTTTGCTTGTTTATTTAAGTGTTTTAATTATTTTATACTTATTTTGTTCATATTTCATTTTCAAGTCGTAATTCCTTTATTTAGAGAAAAAATGATGGATTTATACAAGTTTGGACTAATTTGAAATTGTTTAACCAAGTTATGAAGTTGAAGAGTAGGAATATGGTTTAGCAGATACTCATGTACTCGTCCGTATTCTCTGTTATTTCTAAATTTCAATTTGTATGGTCATATTTGAAGAGTTTGAGGTGTATTGATGGATTTAGTGTGTTATCAGTTTGTGGTCAACAGGTTCACGCTTGTGTTGTCTACTAATGGGCTTGTGTTCACATTATAGGTTGTGTTTATGGGTGTGTTCACTCTAAATGGGATTTTATGTCTACTTTAAGTACACGACCATCTACTTACTCGTGCTCTAACTAAAAACCTGATTTTCAAACTATAAAAGGCAAAATTAAAGGGTAGAGGAAAAAGAGGTTCGGGAAGCATTATTAGACAACTTATAATAGTAGAGAAAACAAACAACAAGCAAAGAGATTTATTTGGAGTGGATTGGAACTAAAGTGGATTTCATTAAGATACAAATTATATTTCATCATGTTTCTTTTAGTTTTCTATTTTTCTTGAGTTTTGGTGTTATGTCTTCCATGATTAAGAAATAAATCTTTATAGTGTCTGGACATGATAAATCTCGGGATGGATTTTATATTGATTTCCTTTTAATCTAATTTATTCTTTAGATTCATTAATATTCGATTATGTGTTCATTATTATTCTTGAATTAATTTATGTCCATATATTGATTCATGTTTGATTTCGTACATTTGGGATTAAGAAATCCTTTATATGAACTGATCTAGCATAATAAAAAAAGAATTGCATGCAATCCTAGAGAAAGGTTAACTTAAATTGTCTAAATTAGGGTCATTCCTAATAAAGGAATTCATAAATATAATTCTAAAGGATTTAATTAGAAAGAGATTTCAATTAGTTATTAATATTCTAGATAAATGTATTAACATAATTAAGAAATTTTCACGTTCTGATGAACTTTAGGTTAAATTAATGTGTGTCTTATTTGCATCAGAAGTCCTAAGGAGATCCACTATCCAAATACTACTATTTTTATTGATTTTTTCTTAATTTATTCTTATTCTAGTTAGTCAACTATGTTGATTTGTTTTAGTTTATTACTTTAGTTTTTAATTTTGATTAATCACTATCCCTGTTTTTTCTTTGTTATATAATACGAAAAAGGTACATTCGTGCCTTAACTCATGTCTAATTCCATAAAAGTTAAAAAAGAAAGATCTAAACAAAAGGTTACAAAGTCTAGGATATAGTCATGTCTTAGACCATGTCTAGGATTCTTAGATCCTAGAAAGAACAATTTACTAACTCAAACGTAGATGATTGGCTTATGTTTTTCTATTTCATCAATCTTTAATTCTTAAAGTTATTATTAGAATAAATTCTCATACGCTTAACTTAGATTGTTTGGTAGTTAGGGTTAGGGTTAATCATATTTGCCTTCTATTATCTCGCCTTTTCTTTTTTTATTTCATTATTAGTGATTTTTTGCATTATGTGTTCTCTTTTGCATTTTTAGTTTTCACATTAAGGATAATAAGATTTAAGCATGGGAAAGAAAATGCCCTAGGATGTACTTAAATTGACAAGTTTGCTTTAATTTATTCCTAATATCTTAAATTATTATACATTGTATGAGGTTTAATTAGTTGAGAATGAAAGTGACATGTATTGAGTGGTTGAATTAACTCAAGATATAAACTTTAATAAACAGTTATAGTGAGTGTAAAAAGAAAATATGGAAATGTTTTTGTTATGTAATATAACCTTTCGATATTTTGAGTAGTGTGAGATTGAAACATCTATATCAATATGTGATTTCTCTTTATATGTGGTGTTCCTCTATATGAGTGAATATCTAGAACCTACTTTAAAACCATTTTGATATTACATTGTTATTTGTTTGTACGAAAATATAAAGGTCATCTTTGACCTAACCATTTAGTTTAATATCCCTTGTCGGTCCTTTTGAGCTTTGTAATCCCCTTTCTTTCGTTCAACCCACCATATGAGCCTAAGATTAAAGTTGAATATCTTTACCTCACCTTAGGGGCTAGTAGGATATTTGAATTGAGTTAGTTAAAGGGGATTATGAGAGTAAGAACATGTTAAATGTTGGGGTTATATAAGAAGCTAAAGTGGTATTATGTTGAATGTAAATGAAAGTTAGGTTTTGAACAGTAGATTATGTATTTATAGTTGAATTTTTCACATATATGACAAAGAAAAGAAAAGAAAAAAGATTTTTTTATAAAATATGATAACAATAGTCCATGTTCTCGGTGAGTGATGGATTGAATAAGGATATTATTGACTATTTGACAGTGTAATGTTGATTATAGGTTTCTATTTACTTTACTTATGATGTATTTTTCAAGTGTTTTACTAATCTCTTTGATTTTAACCTTCTTTATCTAGAAAATTTCTTACCCTTGACCTTAGGTCCATTACAACTAGGGATGACAATGGATAGGGTTTGGTTCGGGTATTACTTTACCCATATCCATATCCATTTTTATGACTTAATCCATTATCTATTTAAAATCCATCGGTTTTTACGATTTACTACCTACATCCAAATCTATTAGATTTTTCAGGTTTTTGGATATCAATCGGGTTGTATAGTACATAAAAATATAACTTCTAAATAGAAAATATAAAGAGCAGATTTTTGCGAACGCTTTAAATGAAATTATTTTAATAATAGTAAGTCAACATTTTGATTTGTATGTCTTAAAAAATTATAAAATCGGAATAATAAAAATCATAATGTCTAGTGCAAAGATAACATATATTTTTCACAATCAAGAACTAGAAAAAAGATAGAAATATCCAAAGCTTCAAATTGTCTTTGCATGAACTCCACAATATTCAAAACTACATCTCCATATCGTTTGCATTATTATCTTCCTATAATAAAATAAAATATGTTAAAATAGAGTTAAATTATAAGTTAATTTACTATTTTAAGTAAAAATTAGTAAATGACGAGAAATAAAATGAATTACCAAATCAATCACTTCATCCGGTTCCTTTTCGCTTGCATCAGCATCATCAAAGATCGAAGCAATCGCATATGAACTTTGTAAAGCGGAATCTGTAAGGAAGATTCAATATGAAAATTATACAGGTAAGAAGTTTTGAATATAAATGTTGCAAATATTAATAAGGAAATATATATTACCTGAATAATCTCCAAGCATCCGATTTTGCAAGTACATCAATGCTTCAACAGTACTAGCATGAAGTCTTGAGCGATGTGGACTAAGAACCCTACCACTCATACTAAATGCACTTTCTGAAGCAACTGTAGAAACAGGTATTGATAAAATATCTTAGGCAATCATCCTCAGTGTTGGATACTCGAATTCTTGCTTCCAGTAAGCCAAAATGTCAAAATAGTTATTTTTAGGCATTATATCTTCATCTAAATAATGGTCCAATTCAGATCTTAAGTTTACCCTTCTTTTCTTTGATTTCTTATACATGGAAAAATTATCGCTATCTCCACAATCAACTTGATGTTTTCCAAGATGGGTAGCCTCACATGAAGATGATGAAACAACTGAATTAGTACATGTTGTAGAGTTCCCTATGTCCAAAGCATATTTGTCTTGATATTCTAACAATAGTTCATAAAGCAAGCTCTTCACCCTCTCAATCTTAATATTAGCTTTACTTCCATAAATATCACTAAAATAGAACTCAACGCAATCTATCTTATTTCTTGGGTCCAGAGCATACGCAATAGCTAGTATTCTATTCACATGAAACCAATATTCATCGTACTTTATGACCATATTTAGTGTCATAGTTCTAACAATATTACAATGAGACAACATTCACTTAAATAACTTCAACTTAATTTCATAAACACGTCGAAAGAACAAGTTTGGGGTATTTTCTACCAGCAAAAGCTCTGTTACCTTGTAAAATACTCTCAATTTGTCACAAATAATGTTTGCCAAATTCCAATCTTCATCATTAGGCAAAGTAAACTTAAAGTCGATTATTCAAGCGTTCTAACCTCTTGAAAACACCTTTGTATGGCAAAGCTGTCTCAAGCATAAAATAAGTAGAATTCCACCTTGCCTTACAATCAAGAATTAACTTTTTAGAAGATGAAATTTTAAAAAACTTGGTTGTATCCTCAAACTTCTCTATCCTTTTAGGAGTTGATGCCCAAAATAAAATACAATCACGAATTATTTCTAGCCCTTCACCCATGAAATCCAAACCATCCTTGACAGTCAAGTTTAATATATGAGTGCTACATTGCATATGCAAAAATTTTCCATTTAATATAAGAGAATTGGCATCATGTAGAAGGTTCTTTGTTGCATCTTTTGTTTTACAATTATCACAACCACAGAAGAAATCTTAGTTTCTAGGCTAAACTTATACAAACACTCCTCTAAAAATTTCAATAGTCTCCTTTGTATGTGGGCATGGCACAAATATAAACCTATAAAATAAAATGATAAAAATTATTAAAACATAAATACAAAACACAAAATGGTTCTCTAAGTAATTAATATTTAGCATGTATAAAGGAACTAATTACTAACCATGCAAATTACTATATCTATATATGCTAACTAAGATAAAGATTAAGCAAAGTATTTGTATATAACATCTTAAGAAAACTTGATATTGCCAATAAGGAAGGAAACATGTTAAATCTAAGAAAATTAATTACCTTAGAATTCGATTTCTTATAACCCAATCTCCATCAATGAAGTGTCCGATCACAACCATGTATCCTTTCTTTTGGTTAGAAGCTGTCCACATGTCTATAGTGATAGCAATCCTAGACCCATGATCCTCTAACATTTTTTTCAAGTTTGATTTTTCACTTAGAAAATTTTTAGGATATCATTTCTAAATATTATGAGATATCATCCTAAATTCATTGTTTAAACTCACTACAAATCTTCTGAAACCAATGTGATCAACCATAGACAAAGGATACTTATGCATTACAATCATATTAACTAACTCTCTTCTTGGGAATTCCTGGCTAAAATTGTAGGTTTGCAATGTTTTTTCCCATCAGACTTAGTCCCACTCCTAATTACTAATTTTTTCTGGCCTCCAACAAGCCTTAAATGTTTCTTTGGACAATACTTGATCAAATGCTCATGCAGATGCGAAGTCTCGTTCGTACCTTTAGCAGAAAGCTTCCCTTTGCAATGCTTACACTCAGCTTTATCAACACCTTTCACAGTCACCAAAGTAAACTCTAGCCACACAGAAAAAGTACGCTTCTTGCTTTTAGTTGCATCATGATCACCAGAGTCCATAGCTGCAAGCTCCTCTTCGTCATGAGGTGGACTAGAGAATTTCTTTGTTGTATGATTCTCAACTCCTTTATTAATGATCTCTTGATGATTCTCATACATGATCTCTTTTAACTTATTAGTAGCAAAGAAAACAACCTCTTTGATTTGTTATTCCATCTGTGAAAAAGGAAAAAAAAGCATGACTTTGAAATTAATTTGTTGAGAGAATAAGACTTTTGAGAGAATGTAAAATGGTATTTTGAAAAAAACATTCATACCAAGCACTAAGAGTCTGTAGATCTAGGATTTACAAAGTGGCCAGTAAACATTAGAAAAGCTTGACATGCAGTTGGTGCCGGTGATCAAAAACCCACCGCGCTAAGTGCGAAGTTGGTGGCTGTCGGTGAAAAGCAAACTGAAGGATCGTGATTCGTAGACGTAGTATCTCCTTGAGTATGAGGATTGATTGAACCCAAGTTTGCTACATTATTAATTGACATTTTCATGATTTTTGTTATACTTTTTGGCTCCTTTTGTTGGATATTGTGCTTAATTTGACCCAAGAGTACTTGTTTTGAATTAATGTGATTTGAGGGTCAAATTGTCATAATTAATTAACAATTGCATTCCTTTAAATTGTAAGATAATTGATATTACAAATTTTTACTTTTCATTGTAGGTTTGAAGGAGAGTAGAGCCAACTCAAGAAGAGTATAACCAAAAGTGGAACAAAGAAATGGAAGTCATGAGATGACCTGTAGCGGCGAAACTTAATTATCCCACCGTGACGCATCATGAAAGAAAAGCTCGCCGCGACGCATAACAAAGAAGGCACGTCGCAGCGTAAACTAATTGTCTTGTCGCGGCGCACCATCACGGAACATCTCACCACGACGTCGATTAATTATTCCGCCACGACGAGCGATCCAGCAAGTGCACATCGCGACGTCGATTAATTATCTTGTCGCGACGAACGGTCGGGTATCCAGACTTAATTTGGAAAATCCTCTCACTATTTCAGCATGACCGGAATCCATCCTATAAAAACCTTGCCAAATTAGGTTAAGGGGATCGATCAACATTCGACAGACAGAGAGAGGAGACAGAGAAACAAAGAGAGAACAAAAGCACTCACGGCCTTACCACCCAGGGTTCCCTGGGGACAATCCTCTCATAAGTTTTCTTTTCCATTTTCACCATTGACTTCCACCATGAGTTGGTTAGATTCGTTATGAGTTGTGAAGTTTCTGGTTGCAATGCGTGGTTAGGCACTCCTTTTCTCCTGAAGATGTAGTGACGGCTGGAGTTCAATAAGCTTCAAAGGGGAGTAGCTTAATCTGTAGTTTAGCTATGATTTATGAATGCTTAAGTCTAAGATTTGTAACTTGTAGTGAAGCTACTTGATTATAGTTTAATCAAATGTTGGACATTCGATGTTGCTTTGGAATAGTAGTTTACATTGTCACATTTAACTACACTGTTATGAACTTCTGAGTTAGGGTTTATTGCTTTGTAGTTAGATTTGCTTGATTAGATTTTAATTAAGCGTTGCACAATGTATGTAGGAAAATCCCGGGAGGTACATCACATGTACCAGGTGCGGAAAACAAAAATTTTTGTTACCGGGACCTTCC
>JAOQMR010000005.1:25218694-25248852 GCA_027563865.1 Erythroxylum pelleterianum
GTGGTCACTCGCTTGAATAGCTCCTTCTTGTCATTTCCCCTCCACACATTTGGCTTTTTAATATCTATAAAACTCTTGAATATCATAAACACATTAATCTTATCTTTATAATTTGTTATTATTTGAGAACAATTATATAATTGATGGTTGAAAATTTTATTTATATTTATTTATATTATTTGACATATTTTTTAATATTACTAATATTATATATAATTAAATATAATTATTACGTAATTATGACGTCATATCGGGTCGAACCGGTCGAACCGGTCAAACCGGTGACCAGTTAAGCCTCCGGTTCAACGTCCGGTTCGAGTTTCAAAACCTTGCTGTGTCATATAACAAAACCTATATATAACCACAATTACTGCTTTGCCAGCTATTTAGAACAAATAGTCCAAAAGAAGACAGGAGCTCTTTATGGAGGTTTGTTCTTAGCCTTGTTAGAAAAGAACTTGGGTGTAACCTAAGGGGTGTGGTTGAGTGGCAGGGACTCATCCATCCTTAACCAAAGGTCAGGGGTTCGATCCTTGACTTTGGGTATGGAGCAGTCTTAAATTCTTGGGCCAGCTGTCTCATCCTGTGAGGTGCCTACAAACCAGCACGGTGGATACTCTAGTCTGAGACCAAAAAAAAGAAAAGAACTTGGGTGTCCTTCATGTACTCCCTCATTTATTATTAGCGTTTCTCATGTATATCGGCAACCTTGAGTTCATGATTTCTGTGGGTATGGTGAGGAAGGTCCACGAAATATATGTGTTAGACTATGATGGATACGGACTAGACAATGGATGACATAGGCCCGATAAGTGGAGGAGTAGTTTCTGACATCCATAGCAAGTGCACTGCAAAATATGTAGGAAAAGATCAATGAAATAATGTCCATAATAAAAAAAATCAATAGAATGAACAAGGTCAAATATTAAGGGGACTACAAAGGCACTTTGATGCATATAAGCAACGATTGGGCTAGTTGGAGGAGTAATTATAAGTGCATTTTCTTGAGAAGGGATCTTCAAAGCAACCTCCGAATCCTATTTCACATTAGCCATCAATAGTGCCTTACTACAGATAGCAATGATGATAAAGAGGTTGTAGTTTGAGTTGTTGATTTTACTATTTTTCTTTCTCTGTACTTATGATATTGTCATAATTACATTTTAATAATTTCAGCATTTATGTTTTGTTTTCAATTAACACTTATTGTTGGTTATTTCTATTGTTTGTATACACTTTCTTTTCTTTTATACTGTGTTGCTATTAGTCTTCTTATAAGGTATCCAGCAATTCTCGATTTGTCACCTATACATTGAATTGAAAGCAACATCAACTTATGGAAGTTTCTTGAACTTTTATGTTTTCTTCTCTTTACTCACTTTTTTTTTTTTGGGGTAAATCAGCAAAAACTTTTATACAATTAAGAAAATGTTATATACATAGCTAGTGATTTTCACCACACTTAAATGTCTTATTTCCTTGTCTATAGTCAAGGTTGCCTTCTGTGCTTATACCTATTTGGGCAGGACCTCCGTAGGAAATGGATCTCCTCCTGTTGACCTGCCTATTATCGATGAGAAGGAAGTATAAACATTCTCCTCGGTATCCCTGAGATGTCCCTGAACATGCATTTTTATCAATATGAATAAAAAGAAACTGAATACACACACAATTACCTTCCCTCAATGTTTAAGCAGAGGTGCTTCATAACTTGTAAGATCACCCGCGATGTAAAACTCCCTATATCTGAGGCTTCATCGCAGAAGGTTCGAAGGTTTCGTTCAGACCACAGATTATACACAACAACAGACAGGACAATGCAAAAAGGTATGAAAGTCACTATTGTTAAAGGGTGGAGACATGTTAACCCATAGTAGGATGAAATGGAGATCGGGGAGTTGTGGATTGGTAAGGTGAAAATGGTGAAGAGTAGTGGACCAAACTGATCGTGAGACAATTTACACTTTTATGTATTTCATCACTTGTTTTGCACTTACCATATGTCCATTGAAGACAATTTACAATTTAAGTAGTGATTTTGAGCCTCATTTCTCTTAACCATATTAATTCGATCACAATTAGCTTAATAGGTAACAATTACATGAAAATAAACAATAAAGTAAAGGTGATTAGAACTCATCAAAAGTTAGATTGTTATATGATTCAAGAGAAAAGGCTCATATATACGAACACTGCCAAATAGTTCAATTTTAATTTGATTTGATGACCGTTACATTGATGCTTTATTTGAATATATTGACCAAGTTTGAGTTAAACTTATCAAGTAGACCTTGTATGTGATTTAATAATTCATACGTAATAAAAGTAAAATAACAAAAATGTGAATAAATAAATTCACCATGTTGACTTTCACCTAAAAAAGGTCGGAGGATAAGAGTAATGTTAGTAACTATTTGAAAAGTGATGAATAATGTGATTAGGCGGATGAAGAGTACTTCAATTGTTTTGATGGATTTGCTGAACTTCCCTAAAGTGGATACTTCATTAGGTTGATAATGATTAAGATTGATTAGCTTGAGAACTAAAACAAGTTATTTCAAACTTTTTCAGAAACAAAATGATAGTTAATCTCAATATACTTAGATTAGGATATAAATGATAATAGCCTAAGAAAATATACTTTAAAGATTCAAGATCTAACTTAGTTACTTGGAAACGAACACCACGAACAAAACAAGTACTACCAAACATTTGAGTGTAATAAGGAACAAGGATTTAGTAGGAAAAGAACACTAACAAATCTCACCACACAGAATATATAAAGGCAAGCAATTGATCCAAAAACATTTGTGGAAATTACTTAAACCTAAAATTATTTGGGAACATGCATTTAAAATAAGAATATCATGAATTCAAGGAGATGCCAATTTTTTTCTTTCAACCACATTGTTTTGAGATAGTGTGTCATGAGGATTGATGAAGAATGTCATTATAAGATATGTAAGTTTAAAACAAAGTGAAATTTCTTTTTTTTTATAGCATTATCACTTCTTAAAATATGGACAAAGACATTAAAGTGTACTCTTATTTTAGCATAAAAAGCAATAAAATAGGAAAATAATTCAAAACGACTCTTGTTAAATAAAATTAAGTTACGCGAGAGAAATCAACAAAAATAACAAAATATCGAAATTTAGTTTTTGACACAACATGACATAAACACCAAACATCATAATTAAATAACTTAAAAAGAAAATTATAGCTCATTTAGTGACACAAAGGATTAAGGACGGGATGATATTTAATAACTGGACTCACAATCTAAACAAGATACACTATGGAACTAAAGACATAAACTTCTTCAATAGAAATGAGGAGAGATGTCCTCATCAAATCGTCATGTACTTCCATTGTGGTTAGAGGCACAAAAGAATCATTATGTACTTCAAATGTAGATAAATTGTGGCCCTTTTCGTAGATGGACTTCTAAAGAAGTACTTGGTATCCTCTCAAGGATAAAGTTCTCCCAACAGCGCTTTTGCTTGCCAAGAAGAAAAAACAACCGTTGCTTCCACAGTTTCCTTCCATAGACTCTACAACTTCATATAACCAAACCCTCCTTTGAATGAACCATAAAGAGGCTGTGATCTCCTAAATGAAAATATATCCTCTATTTGAAATGAGTTGAGTGGAAATGGTTCAGTTGTATCTGATTTGTATTCGGCTGAATGTGGACTCCCATAAACACGTACACTTAATGTCCTCTTCTTAGATGCACCAATTTTAATATATTCGTTGAAGAAATCTATCAATTCCTGTTGCTTGAGCTGCCTTAGTGCTCCCACCTAATGTCATGCCATTAATAAAAATGAATTCTATGTAATGTTGAAATAGCTTAACTACGGTCAATGAAAATTTTCTTCAATTTAAAAAAAAAATGACTTAAGTGTTGCTATGCAACATCTTTATCAACCAAAAAGTTAATTTAATTCTATACTAACATTGCACAGATCTCATGATAGACACGGACGTTGAGTATTACCTCCGGTTTTATTGCACTTGCCTTCATTCCCTAATTCCTAATCTCAAGTGAGGAGTGATACCAAATTTTTAGATAGTAGAGAATCATACCTCACTTTTTCTTCTATCAAACTTGAGAGTTCCATCAGCAATCTCTCGCCAGTAAAATCCAGATTCTTCATTCAAATTCTTGTGCTTCTCAAGTTTCATATCGATTAATGCATTGACATTACTCTGCATTATACACAATACAAATATGTTGACAATGATTCATTAGAATTGCAATTTCTGGTAGGTCATCTCAAAATTAGTCCAACCACCTGCAACTAATAATTATATCTGCAGTGTTTGTTCTCAGCAAATTCATGTTTCTTGCGACCAGAATTTTGCTTCAAATTTATTCTCTTGACTAGCAGGGTCACAATAACATGATGTTCTAAAAATTTAATCTGAATCTTAGAACCATTCACATGATAACACCATCAACTTCACTTAGAGGTTTCTTATTTGGCATGCAAGATGATGATTACAACTTCTCACACATCTGAAATCATGCATCCATACCCCAAACCCTGTCCCACACATTGAGCATGCTAAATGTTACACGCTGAACTTGAATGTATATGCAACTGTGCAAGCACAAGTAAACAAAGCGCTCAATAAGAGGATACAATGAGATGTTCAATTACTGTCAACTAATTCATTGGGAAATTTTAGGCAGTGCAGGTTTAAGGGGCAAGTGCGAGATTCCTGTGCGAGTACGACAAGGAGTAGCTTGGTTCCCTCAAACTCAAGATTTGGAACAAAAGAAGAATTTGCTTTAGACACAAATTTAGATCAGAAATAAGGCTAGTTTTCAATGTTCATATTTTCATAGTGAATAGTGAATAATTCTCTGGCGGTGAGCAGAAATCTGATTGCACATGTATTTTTGCAACAAGTTAGTATCCAAGAGAGAGCAAATCCCCTTGAGAGTAGATTTACCAGCAGCAATGGTTAAAGAATTTGGGATCATATGCTACAGATCTTTCCAACATTTGGTTGCCTAGACACCAGTGACAGCCTCTGCTTTTTCCATATCAGAAAGGAAGTACCAATGATAGGGCTGTTTGTTCTTCAAATTTATGTGAACTATCCAGAGAATTACCATGTTAACATCATTAAAGCAAAGACAGATTGAAATAGCATTACAGTTATAATTATTGGTGATTTAATATTGATATAGTTATTTCACCTTGAATTCATCAGCAGTCATCTCATACAGTTTAGCTTCAAACATCAGGAGGAATGACTCGACTCTAGAATCAATTTTTCCAGGACCCTGTCAAGATTACCAAAATCAACTATGGTTCAAGATGAATGAGGCCACGTGAAGAGAAAGTTCATAAAGAAGGCCACATACTTTCACTGGAGATTGAATAATGAACTGTGCTCCACGAATACCAGAATCATTCCTATATCAATAAAGATTTGTTGTAACTTTCTAACACAGAAATATTGTAGGAAACATTTTCATGACAAAAACAATTTGAATACCTCTGGACGAGAACAGTGATATAACCCAGTTGCTCGACTGATCTCAGTTGGTGGAAAGCAGGTTGCTTTGCAATTAAAGCAAAAAGCTGAAGTTTCACGTTCATAATAAGATCATCTTGATGAACCTATAAAATATATTCTTTAATCAAAAATAGATGACATCATCAGAACGGGTTCACCCATTAACACTGAAACTGCAACAATGATCAAATGAATAGAATGTTCTAAATTATAAATCATGCAACAGAAAATGTGTAGATCACTTTTCAAGCAAAAACATCAAATGATGATGTTGTCATGGTGGTTGAACCTTGAAAGTAGGACTGACAATATCAAGTGGAGGAGGCTTGGACGTGGACTTTGAGAGCAATTTCAAACAGAAACAAGATAAAATATGAACAAAAACAAAAAGCCCCCTCCCACTGGCACTCCTCGCACTCGTGATCTGATGCAAATTCCGCTATTTCCATCAAACAACAAAAATCTGTCACAAGTCAATAATCCACCAAAACGATAATCTTCCATTCAAGTGTATGAATTGTCATCATTCATAGGCCAGGATCCAACCCGAAGTACACACATTCATTCTACAATAAAAATTTTTGAAACGGTGTCCACAAAATTTAGAACAACATATAATGGGACGATAAGAGACCATGTCAATGCAACTTACAATAAAAGTTTTAACAACTTATCCAATCATGTTTTCACATACCAGAAACATTTCTCGTTTACAATATCAATCTACATGAACAATTGCTGGATTTTTTCAGCTGAAGAATCGTCCGGAAAGACAAACATCAGATATACATAGTTTAATTCAATATTTGAGTTGAATTCAGACAATGCAGTTGCATTTGTCAAAAATAACATCTTAAGAGACCACAGACAGCACAGATGGTTTGACACAAAGCAACTGAACAGTTGGCTTGAAATGAATTTTGTTGGATAACATCTGATCCACTCTTAGGCCTCACCAACATCTTACACTTCTGAACTGAATGATTTATTGATGTTGTATCAAAGGCTTTATGGTTAGTAAGTCTAAAGTTTGAGCCACTAGCTCCATTTATTCTGGTTTCATGATTTGTTTACAATTCTACGAGGGAATGTGTTAAAATAATATTTGATCCAACCCACTTAACAACTTACGTTTGATTGACTAGTTTCACGACCAACTTGATATTTATGTGAAACGTAACTTAAGAGTTTTAAAAATGAAATAAAAGAGCTAAGGTCAGAAATTGCATTATAAAGCAGAAAGGAATGATCATATTCCAATACAAATTTCAATAATCTCAATCTTATACCTCAAAGACCATAAAAAAGGAAGAATAAATGGATGTTTTAAAATTCCAGATATTTTTCTCTCACTAATAATCTGTTTAAGTTCAGAGCGTTTCAATGTGCATCATAAAGAAACCTTAAGTTCCCATGCTCCATTGGTAAACCAAAATTGGACAAAATAAAAGTAACTGGGTTGCCCCCCATAAGGTTGATATAATAAATCATTAAGTCCAAATAAATGAGGTGTACCTCAGAACTTACAGTAGCTATATAATGAGACTGCCATTTTTGGGTAGCATATAATTACCTGGATATAATGAACAAGTGCAGAATTCTCATCACATGGGTTTAAGCCCTCAATCGAATAGATGTAACTCTTTCCCTTTTTAAGCTTTACAATTCTATTAGTCAAATGCTGGGATGGAAATAAGGATTGGCATATGGGGTTGGGGCCCTTGTAGAGAATGGCTTCTATGTTCTCAACCATCAACTCTGCCTCACTACGCTCAACATTACCTAGGATGAGAAGAAAATTAAGTTAAAATTTTCCCTTTGTTCATACGACAGACACAGTTGAGAAATTGATGGTTGACAAAGATGGACCTGCTATATAACACTCTAAAAATGTTTTTGAAAGCATCATAGAAGCAAATTTGGTAAGATCTTCAGGTTTGAGATGATAAAGTGCTTCAAGTTCTTCCATCCATGGCCATGTTTGATCCTGTAATATTAAAGTGCAATAGTACATAGCCTGCTGATAGGGTTGCCGAAACTTGAAATTTTCATACTCCTTAGTTATCATTTCCTGAAAGGAAAAAAGGAAAAAGTGAAGCTTCAGTTAAAATGGCACAGTTTTGTTGGACCTATTTATGGAAAAGATCAGAGAGAAGAGAAAGGCAGCCTTGGTTTCCAAAGTGGTATACTCCTGGAATTCCATTAATTTCTATAACCATCTTGATAGAACAAAAAAGAAAAGAGAAAAGAGAAAAGAGAAGTCATAAAAGGAAGGAAAAGGAAGAAAAGTGCAGTTCTCTGTCCCTGTCATTCTATCATCATATTCCCAGTAACTAAAGTGAATTTGTCAATTAGAGTTAAATGGTGATATTCTAAGCTACTGCAAATATTTTTAATGTTTGGTCCTCTGTAGTGTAAGTACCTTCAAATTAGCCCTTTCATCAATATCAAACCCACCCTATACCACACGCTCTTGTGTTACATTAACTACTATACTTGGAAGATATTTTGTAAACCTGAAGACACCTTTCAAGATTTAGGTTCTAGCTACCATCAATTAGTGCACTATAATTATGATTTCAAAAGATGAAAAGGTATAAAAGACACCAAGAATGTAGAGAAATACTGTTTTTATGTTCTTTTTTTGGCAATGGAGACAAATACTTAATTTCACCATGAAAGAGAATAATGACCTCAAATGCATACCTACTCTCTTTCTTATTAAATAACATAATTTTTTATAATTATATTAGAATAAAAATATACAGGAAACAACTAATTATAAACACAACAAGGATATTTGTTTCTTGCAGACCATCACCATACAGTTTCACTACTTTGAGTGTGATCAAATAATGATGTTTATACTCTACCCACAAGATAAAAGAGAATGCATAGACTACTAGGTAGTAATTAAACCTACTTATTACCTTGATCACAGTAAATCTGTCAGGTTTTACTTCAAACTTTGTAATTTTACCAATAACAGTTTCCAGTAACATTGCCAATTTGTGATTATAACCCAGCACAGTCACCTAAAAAGGAAAAGAAAATAATGGTAAGTGAGAGTATCATCCTCCGCATACAAACAGACACTGAGGGGGGAAGAGCATATGATAGTTGAATGATCAATCATAGTTAACTAAAAGTTAGTTGTAATTCATGACCATGTAACAATTTGAAGCCACAATGCTCAAAGAATGAACCAGTGAAGAAAGAAAATCCATCTCTCTGCAAACATCAAATTTGTATCCAATAAAAGGTCAAAAAGGAAATCTCTGTCACCCTTGTAATTGAATATATCCTAGGGTCTACTGTAGTTGTACAAATTTTGTAGTTTAATACAGCTAATTATACCCACTTCATCATTATTATAAAATTCTTAAGAAAGCATAGTGAAACATAAAGTTTTCTTCCTCTCAAAATCTATCAATTAGACTATAAAGCATTCTAAACCTTTAACACACAGCAAAATCAAAAAATGGCCTCTCAACACAGAAGGGTCCAGCAACGAGTAATTGATAGTTGGATGAATGCTTTCCCTTACAATTTCATATATAAGATGTACCATAGGAAATGCCCAAGAACAAGCATAAAAAACAACGTAGGAAATCAAAGTACTTTGGCTCAACTCATCTTAAGTTAACAAAGATCAAGCTTCTTCTGGAAATCTGTACATTAGTAGTGTTCAAAATTTGTAAATTTCGTGTTCCTATTAATAGCTGTGTAAGGCTAGGAATACATAGTTTAACTGGTCCTTACAAGTTCTAAATTTCTATGCATTGATCAAACTCCAGTAGTTAGGGACGGGTTTGATCACTGTAGAAGACAAATAGAGCACTTGATAACGTCATTAAAGTTTCAATTTACTTTTAATAGAAGGAAAAATTAAACTAAATGTTTATCCGTCTAAATTCAACTACTGTGAAAGTTTTTCAAGCAGGAGCCCGCTTTCCAAACTTCAGACTAGTAGCTTCATTTTTCTGTTTCTTTGGGTTAATATGTAGTAATACTTTCAGAAAAAAAGCAACATATTCATTTCACTAACTGTAGCACAAAATGAGATGGGACTACAGAAATTGTAGGTGATAAGAAGATGATTTTGAGTTTGATATGGCCTATAACGTAATCACATTTCGGCAATATATGCCTAAGAAAGAATAAAGAAAGAAGGGAACTCGCTGTCCGTTATTTCTTGAAAGGGATATCCCTCTATCTTTCTCTATCATGCGCACATGCATACACATGGAAAAATAGCATCTTCAATTTTGAAGGAGATGGAGATGAAACCAATTCCAAAAAGAAATTGCAAATTTGGCTAGCAACAGTTTTGCTCCACTCCTGATATCTATAATGTGCATATAGCTTTAGTATTGTTCACTCTGCAGCTCATCCATATTACCCACATATACACAGATTGAGATGCTTGACTGTCTTGAAAATTTATGTGCACAAGGACAACCAATGCCAATCAATTATTTCTGAAATAAATAGAAGTTCACAGAGTTTCCCCCATTAGAAACTGCTGAGGATATTCAGGGACTCAACCATTATAAATTTTATCTGGAACTCAAACATGAAGTTAGATAGCAAATTACCTGAAAACCACCATCTGTTTTGTTTATGCTGTAATATAGACCAGCAACTTGCGCATAATAAGCTGTTCCAAGTAAAAAAAAAACTAATGGAGCACAATAGAGAGCCAATAGAAGATAACATATTTGGCCATATACACACATAATAAAAGAAAAGAGAAAAAGTTAAAGATAGAACTATTAGAATTGTTCCCTCGTTTAGGTGTAGGATTACTAATCTTACCGTATTCATTCAGGTAGTCCATCAATAAACGAGTAAAAATATCAGATAGAACTTTAGCATCAGGAGAGCTGCTGCAGAGGGGACAGCTAAAATTTATTTTAACACATGCTTTGGGCACACCAAAAGTTGTATCAGGCTTATACCAAACTGATGAATAAACGGACCTCCTCAGCAAAATTGGTAATTCGACCTGCTCCAAAGTCAAATACCATTAGATTCAACTTGCATCGTGAATAGATATGCAGTTTAAATTTTCCATAGATATTATAACCTTGTCTTGGGAAGTTTTGAGTGATAAATCGGTGGGGATGAAGACATTAGGTGGTGGTAGATGCAATTTTCCATCAGAAGCAGATGTCATCCATTCCTGCAATGAAAAGGCAAAGGAAAAGAACAAAATCTTCATGGTTTTCTGAAAAGACATGTTTATTGGAAAAATAAAAGGGCACGCATGGCTATGCAACAATGATTCTGTATTCTTCACTGGTTGTATAAATATGAAGACAAACAATAACCAACAAACCTGAATTTTCGAGCCAGTGATTTCCTCAATACTATACATAGTTCCATAATAGGGCTCTACCATGTTAGTTTTCCCTTCAAACTTCTTTGACTCCCAAAAAATTCTGAAATCCAGAGCTAATTACAAGGCATGCTGTAACTCAATCATATCACTTTATAATATTTCCTACCCTTAATAAGGAATAAAAATGCAAAATATGATAACTCTAACATAGTCGGATATGCAAACATACATAGACAGTAATACATCTACAAAATAAACAATCAAACAGGTGTAGAACACATTAAAGATTCAAATCATATAGTTGTGTTACTGTTACAGAGATTATGAATAAATGTATAGATATTATAGCTTGACTGTAGGGATTGACAATAACACCCTACCATATTTAGGCACACAACATGTATATAAATAATGCTGTATAGTAAATACAAAAACATCAAGTATTCATAACATGGTATATACTTGGTTGTCCGAAAATTCAAGGTTCTGCCAAGGTGTAGAATTTCAGTTTTTCTTTTTCTACTTGTAGCTGCAAGTGTTTGGGTCACCAGGTTAAGGTGATGTTTAAGTCTCATTGCCACCTCAATTGGAGTCGTCAATCACTGATTGTCCTCTGGTCGAAAGCCATTCACTGGAGGTCTTGCAAGTGCACCACATGCAAGACCAGAAGGTCTGTCATTTGCTCCCACGCACCAGCACGTGACAACACGTGCCTGAGAGATACTGCCCTGTCACTTCTCCCGATGTCGCCTCTCCCTCCCAACTTGCCTGGGTGTCTAATCCACCATCACCATCGACTGTCTAGAAGGGGCTTTATGCACCGCTTCGCCACTGCCACTATAGCACAATAACCTTAACTACTCCTTTGTGTTTTCTTTTCAGAAGTTTGGTGATATTGTCACCCTAAGAAACCTATTTTCTGTTATTGGAAAATGGGCATCCTTGGTTTACGTTGGCTCAACACATGGTTTTATTTAGTGTGGTATACTTAACTCTTCAGATTGACTTACCAGGTAATTTTGAGACAATTGTGTGGATATATATTACTTCATTTTGTATGGCTGACAAAAACAAATCAGTTATGGTTACAGATGTTATTCCAGTGATGTCTAAAGTCCCTAAACATAACTTGACAGGTCCCAATTATTTAGATTGGAGCAAAATAATTAGAATTTATCTGTGGAGCATTTCCAAGGATGAAATTCTTACAGATGATCCGTCTTTTGATAATACTAGAAGGGAATGGCTAAAAGATGATACCAGATTATTCTTGTGAATTCGGAATTCAATAGGTACTAAAGTGGTTAGTATGATTAAACACAATGAGTATGTTAAGGAATCATGGAGTATTTGCAATTTTTATACTTGGAAAATGAGATTCTCCTATTTATGGGGTTTGTAAGCATTTTTATACGGACGAACAAAGTGATAAACCTCTTCAATGCTATTTTATATATTCTAAAAAAGTTTATAAAGAACTCAATGTTTTGTAAGGTACAACAAACTCAAAGGTAAAAAATGGCAGTTATAAGCTTTCTAGTAGGTCTCGATTCTCAATTTGATATACTAAAGTCACAAATCTTCTCTAGTGCAGAAATTTCTTCCCTACACAAGGTATTCTCCAGAGTTCTGCATACAAACAATACCATTGTTGCTCCATCTATTCAGGCTTCAAGTGCCCTTGTCAGTTGGAGTAATGAACATTCCTTCAATCGAAGTCAAAATGAGGAAAACAATATAGTGGGTTGAGAAAAGAGGAATTATGATACAAGAAGTGTTGAATGTAACTCCTATCAGGAACTGGGTCATATCAAATGCACGTCGAAAACTACCAAAAAAGAAAATCTCACTCAGCTCATGTTGTAGCTATTTCTACCACTCAGTACATCTATCTACCACACATAGAGCTCATCTAACTTTATCATTGCCACTGCTGAAACAGGTAAATTTTGAAAGTTGTCTCCTTTCTTCCTCCAACACTTAGTGGGTCATTGATTCCGATACTAATAATTGTATGATAAGGGGATAATGATGATTTGTTAGTATACCAAATTATTCAACAGTCACAAAGTGTTGCTTCTACACATACTATTCCGACAACAACGCCACCGCCACCGCCGCCGCCGCCGCCGCCACCTCCACCTCCACCTATTCATCACTTCTCTAGACGAAGAGATGTTCTTGATACATGTTTAACACCAATTCCCCCTTCGGCATCATATTCTGTGGATACCAATCTTGACATTCCAGTTGCTCTTTGAAAAGCTAAACATCAGTGCACTTATACAATCTCATCTTTTTTTTTATCTGACCATTTGTCATCCTCTTCATGTTCTTTTGTTGTCTCTCTTGATTATGTGTCTATTCCTAAAACTATTCATGAGGCTTTGTCTCATCCTAGTTGGCAAGCGACAGTGATAGAAGAGATAAATGCCTAGATACCAATTGTACCTGGAATTTAGTGAATTTACCAGCAAGAAACAAGGTTATCACATATAAATGGGTATTTGCTATTAAAGTCAATCTTGATGGCTTAGTAGCTCGACTTAAATCTCATCTTGTTGTCAAAAGCTATGCTAAGACTTACGGAGTTTCTCTCATATGGCTAAGTTCACATATGTTCATTTGTTTGTTTCTATGGAAGCTACTCATGTTTTGGCCTTTGCATCAATTGGACATAAAGAATGCATTCCTATATGGAGATCTATAGGAGAAAAGTTTACATGGAGCTACTACTTGGGTTTGTTGCTCAAGGGTTATATGAGAAAATGTGCCATCTTTGAAGATCTTTGTATGATTTGAAAAAGTCTTCAAGCTTGGTTTGGAAAATTCAGTCAAGTCATTAAACAATTTGGAGTGAACAAAAGCAAATATGATTGTTCTGTCTCCTACAGGCATTCTACATCTAACATTATTATTTTTGTTGTGTACGTAGACAATACTGTTATCAATGGCAATCATGACATGATGATCTCATCTCTGAAAACATTTCTTCATAGCCATTTTCAAACAAAGGATTTACGAGTTTTTAAAAACTTCTTGGGAGTTGAGGTGACGAGGAATAAGAGTGGTATCTTCTTATCTCAAAGAAAATATGTGCTTGATTTGTCACCTGAAATAGGAAAATCGAGGTTAAGCCATGTAATGCTCCTATGTCACCTAATTTGCAACTCACAAATGATGGAGAATTGTTTGAAGACTTTAAGAAGCATAGAAGACTAGTTAGGAAACTGAATTACCTTACAGTTAGCTTACTCAGTTGACATTATGAGTCAATTTATGTCTTTGCTAACATTTCGTCACTGGGCCGCTTTGGAACAATCTTGTGTTAATTGATGGAAGAACCTAGTCGAGGTAAACTCTATAGAAATCATGGTCACACTCCTATAGAATGCTTCTCAGAAGCAAATTAGGCAGGGTCCAAGATTGATCAAAACTCTACCATAGGCTATTGTGTCTTTGTTGAAGGAAATTTGATTTCATGGAAAAGTAAGAAATAGAATGTTATATCTCGCTCGAGTGTAGAATCATAATACAATGCTATGACACAATTTGTAAGTGGCATATTTCAATCTTTAACCGAAATTGGGCTTAAAGTTGATATGCCAACAAAATTATAGTGTCATAACCAAGCTTCTTTTCAAATAGCCTCTAATCTTGTGTTTCATGAACGGACTAAGCATATTGAAATCAATTGTTACTTTGTTTGAGAAAAGGTGCATCAAATTCTAGTATCTACAATATATATGAAGATCGGAGCACGACAGGAGATCTCTTTACAAAGACTCTAAATGGAACCCGGGTTAAATATCTATGTAACAAGCTGGACATGATAAACATTTATGCTCTAGTTAAGGGGAAGTGTTGCTATTATAGAGATTTTCAACAAATGTACTAATATTATAGCTTGATTCTAGGAAGCTTGATTGTAGAAATTGACAGTAACTCCCTACCATATTTAGGCACACATGTACATAAATAGTGGTGTATAGTAAATACCAAAACATCGAGAATTCATAACAAGCTGCAAACACTCCCCCATGGTGGTGCATGAATATGTCGCATGCCCATCTAACAGACTAAGTCATAAAATGGTTAACTACCAATGCCTTATGTAAAATAAGCACCTAGTTAACTTGTTGAAACTACATGATAAATGTTCAACAATCCAAAGTTTGAAGTTTCCCTTGATAAAATGTGAGTCAATCTCAATGTTGTTCTGTAGGATCACAATGCACTGAATTACGAGCTATAATAGCAACCCCGTTATCAAAGTATAAAGACAATTATATTATTTGGCAATTGTAATTCCAATATTAGCTTTTGAAGCCATAGTAGTTCACAAATTCCTTGAGCAATGGCTTTCGATTCAGCCTTAATATTTGATCTAGCTATTACTCTTTGCTTCTTGCTTCTCTATACAAGTAAATTTCCTCTTACAAATGTCCAGTATCCAATAGTAGATCTCTTATCATTGAGGGAACCAACTCAGTCTACATCTGTAAAACCTTCCATCTTAAGATGACCATGCTTTGCGAATAATAACCCATTTCCAGGTGCTCATTTTAAATACCTCAAAATACAAAAGAATATCAAGATGTGATTCGCAATGGGGCATGCATAAATTCGCTCATAATGATTATTGCATAGGCTTATATCTGGTATAGTATGGGTAAGATAAATCAATTTCCCAACTAACCTTTGAAATCTATCAACATCAATAGCCTTACCTATCACTAATTGTAATTTACGATTGGAATTAATACATGCATATACTGGCTTGCGTCACAACATGCTTTTCCTTGAATCGATAAATGATCTCCTTCTTAGACCTATAAACTCCAATTCCAAGAAAAAATCCCACCTAATCCAAATCTTTAATTTCAAATTCTTGGCCCAGATATTAATGAAATATGGTTATTTCCTTCAAATCACCCCGAAACCATATAACAAATGGGATAGTGATCTTACCACTGTGGTACTTGATAAATAGGGTATATAGTGATCTTACCACTGTGGTACTTGATAAAAAGGGTAACATCAATATTTCGGTAAGAATTGTGACTTAGCAATTCTTAGCTTCCACGGAATTCAATTGAGACGAAGAAAGAGATTGAAAATTGTTACAAAGAGAAAAAAGAGATAAAGAAGATAGAGAGAGAAAACAACGAAATTTTGCTATTGCTTAAGAGATCTGTTGCATAACTGATACTTAATAGAGGAAGCGAACAACCATTACATAAGAGACACATGATTCTAGTAGTTATTCCCAAGCAATCACATAAACAGTGTGCATGGGTAAAAATAATTTTTTGAGAGTAAATGGTGATGTTGGCCAATATGACGTTATTTGTTTTTTTCGCAATTATTATTACTTATCGTCTGCAATAATTCCTTTCACCTTAAAATCCTATTGTGATGTGGTTTCTTAGGATTTATGGTATGTAACTTAATAAAGTGATTAATTTTCCTCCACAATTTAAATTAGTAGCAATAAGATTTCCATATATAGTAGAAACTAAGAAGCTTAATAATAGTAAATAGTATACAAGCACTTCGAATGAAATTTCACTTGCGGCGAAATTCCAAAGGTTAGCATGATCTTTAATGGTAAATTAAACAAATAATAAAAATAAAAGAGAAGCCAAAGTTAAATAATAGTGGAATGATAGTTTCCTCATTACTTAATACATACAAATATGTAATGTATTCCTTTTTTCTTTAATTTTCAACTCATTTAGATCTAATCCACTTTTTTTTGGCTCAACAATCATTCACCTTTAAGATATTGATCAAGTCAAAACCATTAAAGACATATATCTATTCACATTAAGCCACATAAACTCACCTCACATTGTTTGGAGAAAGTTGATCCAATACCATTTGGATTATGTTTGGACTAAAATTAGAAAGAAGGGATGATCCTACGAGCCAATCTTGAGGAGGGTAGATCTGAACTTTGAAAAGGAGAATTGTTATTAGATCAATTGGGAATCACAATTTTTTAGATCAAAGTTAAAATAAATAGGCTGGTACATGAATCACATGCATATAAACAAAAAGAACAACTTGCAGCATACATTCCAAAAGAGCATACATGCTACAAGGAAAAAATAGCCTTCATATAGATGAGAAATATAGAACCAGATACAAATTGTATGTTGCACATAGCCACAAAATACACAAATTTAGTCAAAGTGCCAGGAAAAAAAACGACAATAATAACAGGTTACATGGAACTGGAAAATCTAAAACGCTTCTATGGTCTTTACAGCAAATTAGTCCCACTTTCCCACATGGATTAACTCAAAAAAGTTTTTTTTTGACTAAAAACATACCCATACAAACTTGGCCACATACAACTTTCAAATTAGTTCCCATAATAAAACAATTAGTGGACAACCTTGTTCAGGATACAACATGTTGGACTGCCTTAAAGGAGAAAGCAGTAAACTAATAGAAACTATGCAAAAGCTCTCAAGATTGCAAACTTCATTTAGGGTAGGGCAAAGCTTACCTGCATATTACGAGAAACTTTGACTACGTAATCAATCGGAGGGGTTTTGTCCTGATAGTGGAATCCTATCTCACAAATAGCTGCAAGCTTCATCCAGATTAAACAAATTATAAATTTTTTTATGAAATCTAAGAAAACAAGTTCCAATGTTGAATGCCAGAGTAAACAATAGGTTAGACACTTAAAAAAACTCGATCAATTTTGTGATGGATTCAGTAGGATTTCATGGAACACAACATGAAATTAAAAGAATCTAGTAATAACTCCTAAAAATCCAAAATAAAAAAACTAGATCAATTTTGTGATGGATACAGTAGGATTTCAGGGAACACAACATGAGATTAAAAGAATCTAGTAATAACTACTAGAAAACCATAATGCAAGCCATATGGCATGGATGAGCTTGTGTAAATATACACACACACACACACATGAAACACAAGAGCAAACATAAACCTACAATTAAGCATAAATCAATGTAAATAGATATATACGTATATGCATGCATACTTCATAAAAACAATGGACGCTTGCACTGTTTGTTATAGACATACGGACATACAAGTACATTATGCTTGAACAAAGGGGCAAATTTTGTAGGACATTTAAAAAAGAAAACAAAGGATCTTGTTACTTAAGGAACCAAGACAAAAATAACAACAACATCCCAACAAAAGTCCTTCTGGTATGCAGGGTTTGAATAGGTCTAGAAGTACACAACCTTACCTATAAACCCATATGAAAATAATATATAATAAAAAAATAAAAATTAATAAAGAATACATATTAAAATAATAATTATTAAAAGTAAAAATAAAACAGACATAAAAATAATATAACAATATAATTAATTAATTAATTAATATACAAACAAAAAAGAAGCCAAGGAAATAAATAAAACAAACAAGTTATTACAAGAAAATGTTTAGGCTAAATAAGGAAATACTTATGTTAAATAACTAAGAGAAATGTACTCCATATTAAATGTTTAGACTAAAAACAAATGATAATACTTGATAGAATATGTTTAAAAGACCTACGAGACTGAGATCCTTTACTCGTATCCTAATATGTCAAAATTTTATATTGAGGGCCAAGTTCTCAATAAGTTTCAGCACAGTCATATCACTCTTGATCACCTCCCTCCCAGTTCTTCTTAGGCATTTCTTTTTTTTTTCCTTTTACAGTTTCTAAACACAATCTTTTTGTATCTTCTCGCTGGAGCGTCAGAATGTCTACTATTAACATATCCGAGTCACCTAAGCCTTGTCTCTCTTAATTTTTCATTACTATTAGCTACCTTTAATTTATCTCTTATTATTAGATTTTTGACTTTATCTCTTTTAGTAACGTTGCACATCCAACGAAACATCCTCGTCTTCGTCACCATTAACTTACAACTATGCATCTTTTTGATGGGTCAACAATTCGTCCTATAGAGCACGACCAACCTAATCGCTAAATGATAGAATCTACCTTTGGCTTGAGTAGTATATTCTTGTCATATAAAACTCCTAATGCATTTTTCCATTTAAACCACCCTAATCTGATACAGTGGAAAGTGTCTTTATCAATCTCTCCATTGCTTTGGATGATAGATCTTAGATACTTAAAACAATATTTCTGTAGTATAACTTCTGAGCCAATCTTTACCTCCAAATCACAAGCTACCATATGATCCAAAAATTTATGTTCTAAGTACTCCTCAGTCTTAGTCTTACTAAATTTAAAACCCTTCGACTTAATGTATGCCTCTAAAATTCTAACTTGATATTAACACTCTCTTTTGTTTCATTTACTACAATAATATAATCAACAAATAACATACATCAAGGCACATCCCCTTAGATATTCTTAGTAAACTCATCCCTCATTACTTATAAACACTTCTACATAATTTTCCTAGGGACCTTGTCATAAGCCTTCTCTAAGTCAATAAAAACCATGTATAAGTTACTTTGTCTTTTTCTATAATATTATATTAATCTTCTAAGGAGATGTAAAGCTTTTGTCGTGAACCTTTCCAGCATGAATCAAACTGGCTCTCCAAGATAGGTGCATCCCTTCTCACTCTCTTCTCAATCAACTTCCCCCCAATTTCATGATATGACTAAGTAATTTGATGCCTCTATAGTTGTTAAAGCTTTGGATGTCCCCTTTGTTATTCTATAGAGGAATTAGCATACTAAATCTCCACTCATCCGAAATTTTGGCAAACTTAAGGATCAAATTAAAAAGTTTGCAAATCATATAAGACCCTCTTCGCATAGGCTTTTCCACTACTCTATGGGTATCTCATTAGGCCTTATTGTCTTCTACTCTTCATCTCCCTCAAAGCTCTTTTAATTTCTTTCCTTGTGATATGTCAACAAGTAAAATTATGATACCTCTCAGAAGTGCTAAGATCACCTAAAGAGATGTTATCCTCTACTCCATTAAAAAGACTATAGAAGTATCTTTGTCATCTTCTCTCGATGTTATTTTCAACCGCAAGTACCCGCCTTGTTTCACCTTTTATACAACAAACTTAATCTAAGTCTCTTACTTTCCGTTATCTAGCTCTCGCCAACTTAAAAATATCTTTTTTCCATCTTTAGTTTAGTTTCCAATCGTTGGTAAAACAAGAAACAAATTAATGAAAAGTGTTCGTAATGGCAGAAAATTGATTTATTTTAATGATAATAATAATTTCACATACAACTTTACTACAATAATAAATAGGAAAAACTATAAGAATTCCTAAGATACTATTATACAAATATGATTGACTTTCCTTAACATATGCTAGCTTTTAGCAATCCACATCTCAAACAATCATCCATATGCAAACAGTGGTTGACTGATAAGTTATAAATCCTATTCTCCACACTCCCCCTCAAGTTGGTTAAATATGGATTTGTTATTTGTAGCTTGCCAAGAACATTATAAAACACTTGCACACTCAGTTGTTTCATAAGAACATCTACAAGTTGACCTCCAATTGGAGAATAATTATGTAACAATCGACCCAACCTCCAATTTTATTAAATATGATGTCCATCAATCTTGATATGCTTTATTTTATCTTTATATTAGATAGTGAATGATACTTATCACTGAGTTATTATTGTAGTACAACCTTATTGGACCATTCCACCTTACATTTAAATTATCAAGAATAATATCAACCATTATAACTAAAAGTGCCCAATGCTACAGACTTAAATTTTGCTTTTGCAGTTAATCCAGCTACAACATTTTGGTAATTAATCCTCCATGTTATAGCCCATGCACTTCCCCTCAAAGTCAAACATGTTGCTTTTGAGTTACAAAATTTAACAGAAGATAAAATAGAAGTAGCAATGATCTCAATGTGCGACCATAAAAAACTGAATAAAGATAAAGCATTCTTAAGAAAGAAAAAGAAAGGTGATATAAAGAAAAATAAGGATACAACATTCTCCCAAACTAAGCATGGCAACTTTGTTTTAATTCATATGATGTTTTTTGAATTCTACAAACCTCTCCGAACTACATTGAACAACAAATCCTATTAGTTGCCCCATATGAACTTCTTAAAGGTCACCATGGAGATAAACATTCTTGATATCCAATTAATGTAAAGGTCAATTATTAGTGGCAACAAAAAAAATAAATAGACGAAAAGATGCAAGTTTGGCAACTAGAAAGAAAGTTTCTGAATAACCAACTCCATAAAAATAAGCATAGCCTAACCAAGCAAGCCTTAAGGCATGCTATTGAACCACCAAGATTAACCTTGACTGCATAGACCACTTACAAGTAATAGCCCATTTACTTGCTAGAAGGTTTACTAATTCCCAATTACCATTCTCATCCAAACCTTCATTTCATCTTGCATAGCAGCTCACCAACCAGTATAAAGTAAAGAATAGGATAAATGGTTATAAGACACAAATGATGAAATGGGATGAGAACGTAATCGTTTACCTTTTCAAACAATAGGAAGGTTAAGACTAGAAGCTTAAGACTGAGAAGTAGGTTAAGGAGATGAGTCATTTGGCAAAGACTGAGAAGATTACACTTACTAATGCGAAGTTTAATGATTTCATTAATGCAAAGTTGAGTAGTCACTTGACATGCCAAAAGATCGTCTCCCTCCCCCTCACTAGAATAAATGGAAAACTCTAAAAAGAATGGGATGTGTCCAAAGAAAGTAACATCAAGAGAGACGAAATAGTGATTCAAAGAAGGGGGAATAACACCAATAACCTTTCTAAAGACCAAAATTTCCATAGACAACACATTTTAAAGACTTTGGATCTAAGATATACACCTATGGACAAACATCCCAAACAAAACACACAACCAAAAATGCATGGTCTTCCATGAAAAAGTGATTGGGACAAGAACATAGTATCATAAGAAATGCTACACTTAAGTACACAAAATGGCATACAATTGATTAGAGAATACAAATTAGAAAAATCATCAACCATAGTTGTGTCTAGGCACTCTATGGTGAAAAAGAAGAGCTCAAGCAACCTCGAATAGATGCCTATTCCTACATTCTACAACACCATTCTGAGGTAGTGTAACATTGGTACTTTATAAAATTTGCACCCACATTTTGAATGGTGTTTGTATTTCAGCATAAAAAGAATAGCATATAGGAAACATGTATGATAAATTCTCATTAGGTATAGCCATGTAGTATGGGAATAATCATCCACAAAAGTGATCAAATATCAAAAACTAGATTTAGAGGCAATAGAACTTGGACCCCAAATATCCAAATAATACATAAGCTCTCTAACAAACTTATGATGACTGATCAAATCAATTAACTTAGTTCAACAGAATTATGAATTTGCATGAATTTTTTATTTGGATCATCACACAACCAATTTTCTTTTTTTTATCATCATTCAACGGGTCATTAGTGAGGTGGTTGTCTATATAAATGGTCCGAAATTAAACTCTGAACAACTTTACTCCAATCCAAAATAGTTTCTTCCACTTAACTTGTGATAATCTTAGAAGTCATAGCAATTAAATCTAAAACCACCACTAAATCTCGAAATCCTCAACCATTAGTCAACAATGGTATTCAAAATAAGCCACAATACCATACATCAAGAAACTGAATTAGGTATATCGAGTAATAGCAAATTGAAAAAAAAAATGATAATGATAATTCAGCAAGGCAAAACCTAGTATTGCTAACAATTGATCCAAGAAAATAAGTGTGGGTAGAGGGATTGGTGAATGGAGAAGAGTTGATGTTTACATGAAAAACTAAAGATCAATGAAGTAAACAAGTCAAACTCTAACCTAATGCATGCAATTGTACGTACTAACAACTTTGGATATAAACTAGACACTAAGATTCTCAAACAAGATTTGAGAGGTCTTAGACACACAAGGACATTGACTATAAAAAGAATAACTCCAAAGTAGCAATCACTAAAAAAAATGATGAATAGGTCTAAAAATCTACAGGGCAAACAATGGGTTAAAGTTCGCATATATAGAAAAGTGGGTAGTCAAACTAGACTATTGTCCACCATGAGGACTTTGCTAGTGGTGTAATCACCTACTGGTAGAAACAAACATCATCGAGGAGGATCAAAGAACCACACCACCTATTTTGGCTCTAATGCCATGTTGCAAGTATTCATAGAATGAAAAGTAATTTGCTACACTTACTAACAATGTCTACACTAATTATACAAACATATGATAGTTCAACTTATATGGTAAGTAGCAATGGATATATACATGTAAGAGTTATATTTATATGGTAAGTAATATGGTCATATATCCTATTTATTAAGGAATCATATCAGCCTTGATTTTAGGTTAGTGATTTGATTTCATAACCTTAGGGTCAATAACAGCTAATAAAAACTCCAAACACTAGCATTGTTACCTTGAGTTGCACAAGCTAGCAAGTCAATTGTTGACGTCAAAGAACCACACCAGCTATTTTGGCTCTAATGCCATGTTGCAAGTACACAGAATGAAAAGTAATTTGTTACACTTCCTAACAATGTCTACGCTAATTATATATACATACGATGGTTCTACTTATATGGTAAATAGCAATGGATATATACATGTAAGAGTTATATTTATATGGTAAGTAATATGGTCATATATCCTATTTATTAAGGAATCATATCATCCTTCATTTTAGGTTAGTGATTTGATTTCATAACCTTAGGGTCAATAACAGCTAATAAAAACTCCAAACACTAACATTGTTATCTTGAGTAGCACAAGCAAGTAGGTCAATTGTTGATGTCAAAGTAACCAAACATACAAGGTAGAGCATTTTCATACCTCATCAAAAATCCATTTGCAAATCCCAGATTGTTGCAAGAGACAAATGTATTTGAATAGTAACCCTATGATGCCTTGCATGTGCTCTGAAGTTGAATATTGAAAAGATAGTATCAGTCTCACAAGAATGTTGCTATGTCCAAGTAAATAGATAATTAATTTCTATGCAACCAACTTATAAAGAAGACAAATATGAAAATAAAGGATTATAAAGAAGTCAGGTTAAGGGGAAAATGACTAACTAACTAACCATGACCAGCATCTGTAAGATCAATCGTTACATTAAAGAAAGAGAAGTCCTTTGTTCCATCCGCTTCTCCTGCAGACAAACCAGTAGCCCATCCTACAATTTGATCAAGGAAACCATATTACACAACTTCTAAAAACAAATAGAATCAAATATAAAAATATGAAAGTCGGCAAGAGAAACATCAATATTATATGTAACTTTAACCTTAGTAAAGAAATTTTGCACTAGGGCATGTACACATGCACAAATTAGTTAGGCAACTTAACATCTTTCGAGAAAAGTCCTATAATGCATCATATGAACATATTTCTATATTCCCTTTAATTGTTAACTAAGACCAAAGAGCTATGCTCTAGTACTCTTGATCACTACATTTATATCTTATCATCTACAAAATTTTCTTATGAAGTACCCTTCCAGAATATCATTAGCCCTTTTAACATTGAAGACAACCACTTAGATATCTTAAACTTGCCTTAAGTTCAGTTTACTCATCTTTGTTTCATGATGGGAATTGCAAATGATGGAAAAATCTCTTGGAATATAACCAAGAACCACAAAGATGCTACTAGGAAAAAAGGTGCCAAAAAAATAGAATTGCATTCACCATTTGTTACGCAAATGTCATTATCAATTAAATAGAACTCCAACATAATCAGCTTAAGATCTTGAGCTTTTTTATGCCTCTCAAATCAATAACACAAATCACAAAATTGAGACAAAACTTAGTCTTTCTTAGCATATTTGTTGGACCATAAATCTCTCCAGCAACCTCAAAAGAATGAAAAAATTAGTACGTAAAAATAAAAGGGTTAAGCACATTAGACCCTCCTATGATTTGCACCTTTTTTAAAAATTATCATAAACCATCTAAGTTTTGGTTTCTATTTCACTTGTACCTCTTGAAGTTATTTTTAATTAGAAAATTTAACAACGAATGGACAAACAACATCACATGGCTTAATAAGGTGTTACGTCATGCAACACCCATCATAGTTATGCCACATAAAACACCCTTGGTTGTTGTCATCTCCCAAAGTCCCGACATTGTCTATATGTGGGCAAACTCATTTGGTTGTTACATCTCCCAAACCATAAGACAATATGTGTTATGTGGCACAAGCATGACAAGTGTTGTACCATATAATACTTAATTAAATCACACCATATTGTTTGCCCATTTTCCGCTAGAACTTAACGAATAATGTGATAGAACTCTCAGTACTTGAGAGGTTTGTCACTGAATATTATTAACATATAACTCAATTCTGTCAAGTTACAATGTAATTTGCAGACAAATTCGAGAGTGTTGCTCTCTCCTAGCCCAAGGCTCACCAGAATATTCTCCTAGCCTAAGGCTCACCAGAATATTCTTAGTCATAAGCTACCCTCCCCTTCCCAATCATTACATTATTTATACTTCCCCCTCTGCTCACGTCAGACATGTAACAAACTCTCCCCTCTCTCATTCTCTCATGCACGTCGAATAACTATCAGCCCCTGCCAATAACAGAAAGGAGTAACTTTACTCGGTTACCCTTTCCCTTGCCCTTCTGGAGTAAACTTGTATAATAGGAGGTCTAACACTGCTCCCCCCCATAAGTTGCACCTTGTCCTTAAGGTGAAAATCTGGAAATTGTTCCACCATATCATCGAATATTTCCCATGTAGCTTCTGAATCTGCTAAGCCCTTCCACTTGATCAAGACTTCAAGGCCTTTGGATCCCCCTCTTGGTCTTATTGCTAAGACCTCTTCGGGTTGCACTATTGACTCTTCTTCCTCTGTCCACTTGTCAGGTAAAATCAGCTTATCGCTATCCTCTCCCACCACTGCTCTCAGCTGTGACACATGAAAGATAGGATGGATCCGGGCTGAATCGAGTAACTGCAATTCGTATGCCACTTCCCCAATCCTTCTTAACACTCGGAATGGACCAAAATACCTAGGGGCTAACTTCTCATTGCCTCTTCTCATGACAGTTAGTTGTCTATAAGGAGCTAGCTTCAACCATACCCTATCTCCCACTTGAAAAACCACCTCCTGCCTGTGCTTATCAGCTCTACTTTTCATATCGCTTTCCTTCGATAAATGTTGTTTAATTTTGACCAATTAGTGGTCTCTCTGTTGTATTAAGACATCAACTGACTCCAATCTTGACACTCTTGATCCCAACTGAAAAATAGGAGGAGGGTCTCTCCAATACAAGACCTTGAAGCGTGTAGTCCGAAGAGTCACATGATAGGAGGTATTATAGCAATACTCTGCCCATCCTAACCATTTAGCCCATTGCTTGGGGGTGTCTCCTGCAAAACACCTCAAGTAAGCTTCCACTGATCTATTTACCACTTCAGTAGCACCATCGGTTTGAGGATGATAAGAGGATCTAAATTTAAGAACAGTCCCGTTTAACTTGAACAACTCCCCCAAAAATTTACTTATGAAAACCTTATCTCTGTCAGAAACCACCGATCTAGGGAACCCATGTAACTTCACAATTTCCTTGATGAACACCTCAGCTATTGTTTGTGCCGTGTATGGATGTTTAAGTGGTAAGAAATGAGCATACTTGCTAAGCCTATCCACTACGACCAAGATGGATGAATATCCAAGGGATTTGGGGAGCCCTTCGATAAAATCCATCGTTGTCTCATCCCATACCTGATTGGGTATCACCAGGGGCTGCAATAATCCTGCTGGTGACAAAGTTAAGTATTTATTTTGTTGACATGTTAAGCAAGCAGCCATAAACCTGTAAATTTCTTTCTTCGTGCCCTCCCAATACAACTCTCTAGAGATTCGCTTATATGTTTTTAATGGCGCTCCATGTCCTCCCAAGCATAGTAGTTAATAGTGGATAGCGGCGCGGAGCGGCCGACCCCGAAAACGCTATAGCGGAATAGCGGAGCGGCCGCTATTTCTACACACACATATAAGCTTTCTACACACACTGTCACACACATATATATATAAGCTTTCTAGATATTTGTTCGGTCGTGTGGATAAGATAGGAAAAAAGAAAGTTAAAGTATTAAAAAATAAGAAATTCCATATTTACCCCCCCCCCCCAAAACAACCTTAAAGGTCAACTGGTGAGGGCTTAACCGGCAGAATGAAATAGCGGCCGCTATAATCTGCGATCTGCCGCAAATCGCGGCCGCTTTAGCGCCGCTTTTACCGCGACACCAAACCGCTCCGCTACAAGGGTCTCTGTAGCGGATAGGTGCCGCTCCGCTCCTCCGCGATAGCGCCGCGATCGCCCGCTATTAACTACTCTGCTCCCAAGTAACTCTCGTGCCCCTCCTTCACAATTTTGGATATAAAAGCAAAAGTATTAGAGATTACCAATTTGTCTTTGTAGTAGAGTCAGCCTTGCTTCACTGTGTATGGAGGTCTGAACCCAGCGTCTTTGTTGACAGCTTCTGTCAACTCTTTTAGCTTGCTATCATCTTCTATTTCCTGCAAGATAACATCCATATCTATGATTTTACATGTCATTAAAGCCTGCAACTCCTCTTGGTACTGCACTCTAGATGGAGCATCCGCCACCTTGTTTTCTCTACCTGGTTTGTATTCAATGGCGAAATCAAAACCCAGCAGCTTAGTAATCCATTTTTGATAATCGGGGTGAATCTCCCGCTACTCTAACAAAAACTTCAATGGTTTCTGATCAGTACGAATTACAAACCTATGGCCAAGAAGATAAGATCTCCATTTCCTGACAACCAACACAATAGCCATGAGTTCTCTCTCATAAGCTGGTTTTCCCCTTCGTTCTACTGATAATGATTGACTATAATAGGCAATCAGTCGATTATTCTACATCAGCACAGCTCTCACCCCCGAAGCTGAGGCATCAGTCTCCAAAACAAAAGGTTGATTGAAATCGGGCAAGGCTAGAACGGGGACTATGGTCATGGCCTGTTTAAGGTTGTTGAAAGCCTCCTCCGCTTCAGTTGTCCACTGAAAATTGTTCTTCTTGATCGACTATGTCAATGGCCCTGCAATGTGGCTGTACCCTCTTACAAACTTCCAATAATAGCTTGTCAATCCCAAGAATCCTCTCAACTCCTTCAAGGTTATTGGTTTCGGCCACCTTAACATTGCTTCAATCTTGGTATGATCCGCTGCCACTCCTTGCTTGGATACATTATGGCCCAAATATTCCAAGTGAGGTTGTCCACAAACACACTTTTTATAATTAGCATAGAGCTGTTGTTCCTTCAAAATACTCAAAGCTACCCTCAAATGCATTAGATGCTCCTCTTTACTTTTGCTGTAAACTAAAATGTCATCAAAGAACACTAGTATAAATTTTCTGAGATGGGGATTAAAAATCTAATTCATCCAGGATTGGAATGTAGTGGGAGCGTTTGTCAATCCGAAAGGCATTACAACAAATTCATAGTGCCCTTCATGGTTCGAAAAGTCGTTTTCTCAATGTCTTCCTCCTTCATTCTTATTTGATGGTAGCCGGATTTCAAATCTATTTTAGAAAAGATAGTCGCACCATTCAATTCATCCATTAACTCTTCTATTATAGGTATTGGAAATTTGTCACTTATGGTCACCTTATTTAGAGCACGATAGTCCACACAATACTGCCACCCTCCATCTTTTTTCTTGACTAACAAAACTGGACTAGCATAAGGTGAAGTGCTGGTTTGGATGATCCCCGATTCTAACATCTCCTTGACCAATCTCTCCATTTCATTCTTTTGAAAGTGGGGATACTTGTAGGGTCGGACCCTGACTGGTCCTTCTCCTTGAATCAAGTGGATGTGGTGTTCTCTTCCTCTTTCGGGTGACAAGGACTGTGGCAATTGAAACACCTCTCCATACTCTTCCAACACACTTCTGATTTTAGGGTCTTCCACCCTCAGACTTGAATTCACCTCTTCCCCTTGTTCTGCCATTTGCAACCAGTACACTAAATCCCCTTCTTTAAGATCCTTGCCAAGAGATTTTGCACTCACCAGGGATTTAGATAAGATTGGGTCCTCTTTGATAATGATTTCTTTTCCCCCAATCTTATTTTCATCGTCAGTGTACATAAATTATTCAAGACATCTCCGAGTGTCCTCAACCATTTAATGCCCAATATCACATCTATGTTGCCTAACTTCATTGCCAGAAAATCTTCACATATTTCTAATTCCTGTATCCTTAAATTCAAGTTCCTATAGATTCTAGTTCTTGCTACTTTTTCTCCATTCCCCATCGCTATTTCATACCTGTCAGTGTAATCCCATTTAGAACTCCACTTCAATGCCAGCTCCTTCGATACAAAGTTATGGGTAGCTCCACTGTCGATGAGGATCACTACGGGCACTCCTTCTAAAACTCCTTCTACCTTCATCGTCTTGGGTAAGGTCAATCCATCTGCCGATCTAGCTGATAGTTCTAGATTTTGCAATTCCCCTTCCTGCTCTTCGTCATCTTCTACACTCTCCAACACACTAACTTCCAATTCTTCATCTAAGACTGTGAGAACCTTCAAATCTATCATTTTACATCGGTGGCCTGGTGAATATTTCTCATCACATTTAAAGCATAGCATAGTAGTTAATAGCGGATAGCGGCGCGGAGCGGCCGACCCCGAAAACGCTATAGCGGAATAGCGGATAGCGGAGCGGCTGCTATTTCTACAAATACATATAAGCTTTCTACACACTGTCAAAATTGTTTTTAATTTTGATAATAAAGTGTTTATTATTGGATTTATTGCAAAGTAAATAAATATCAGAGGCTCCTGTTCTGGTCACCAACGAAAATTATAAAAATAGTGATAAGAAATCATATATGATCAAGCGGTCAAACATTTGGCTTCATAACACTTTTAAAAAATTGCAAGGGCTCCTAATGTGATCAAAGTGACACAAAGGACCCTGATGGAACGCTGACCGTGCATCGCACTCCAGAGAATACGCATCTCTCGCTTTCCCACCTCCTTTTTTTGGAGTTACTCCGTCTCTACGAAGACTTCACCGACAACTTCCAATCTCTCTCTTTCTCTACTTTGCTCCTCTCTAATGGCGGCTTTTTAATCGTTCACTTGCTTCCTTATCTCTCTTCTCTATCTATCTCTCTCTCTCCATAACATATCACATCATATCAAAGTATGCATGACGACATTTCCCAACTGGTCCTCGCGGCCACCGTTAGCTTCTTGTTCATAATCATCATCTTCTCTTTTTTCTTCTTCATC
>JAOQMR010000005.1:25248952-25263733 GCA_027563865.1 Erythroxylum pelleterianum
AATAGCGGCCGCTATTTCCGCGATCTGCCGCAAATCGCGGCCGCTTTAGCGCCGCTTTTGCCGCGACGCCAAACCGCGCGCTATTAACTACTATGAAGCATAGCCCCCGCTTCCTCTTCTCTTGTATCTCACTGAATGTTAAACGTTTAAAATTCCCAGGGTTTTTGTTTGTGGCCGCGATCTTCCATGTTTTAACCCCAAGTTTCTCACTGTCTCCCACTACCTCCCACGGTCTATATCCCCCGTATCCACTTATTTTATTACCACCCATTGTTCTGTTTCCCTCATCACATCCCATTACTTTTTTCTTTTCCTCTATCTGTTGAGCTAGAGTCATCATTCGACGCAGACTGCTAGGATTAGCAATTAATAGTTCCAGTCTGATTTCCTTCGATAATCCATTTAAGAATAAACTCTCTAGCACTTCATCCGGTAGCTCTGATAAGGGAGCTGCTAATTCCTCAAATCTACTAATGTATTCATCTACCGTACCTGTCTGCTTGATGGCCAATAGACGTTGACACGAGGTTCCTTCCTAGATGGGTCGAAATTTTTCCACAAGTAAACCCTTACATTCCTCCCAAGTTCGAATCAGTTGTCGACCCTCCACCAATCGAAACCAAGCCAGTGCCTTCTCCATGCTGAGCGAAACCAACTCCATTTTCTCCTTTTCGTTGAATCTTCCCACCAAGAAAAAACCCTCAACACGATAAATCCACCCATCCGGATCATCTCCATTGAAGACTAGCACCTCCACCCTCCTCGTGCGACAGTAACGTCGAGGTTCCCCCTGTCGCGCATATCCCAATGGTTGTTCCTCCGTAAAATCCCTCCATCCTTCTCTCGACAGTTCTCGTTCACGCTCTCACCCCTCCAGTGGTCCCCATCGATCGCCTACCTGGAGCGCCAACCCATGAGGTGGTTCCCGGTAAGTCGCATTATTCCACCCATACTCCTGTGGAGGTGCATTCCGACCGATGACCTCTGGGGGATATCGTCGGAGTTCCTTTGTTGGTTCGCACCCTGACGGTGGCCCAGAACTCCACCTTTGTTCCATCGGCCCCTTCCCTTTGTCCATGTGTTACATTCCTCCCAAGTTCGAATCGGTCGTCAACCCTCCACCAATCGAAACCAAGCCAGTGCCTTCTTCTCCATGCTGAGCGAAACCAACTCCATTTTCTCCTTTTCGTTGAATCTTCCCACCAAGAAAAAACGCTCAACACGATAAATCCACCCATCCGGATCATCTCCATCAAAGACTAGCACCTCCACCCATACTCCTGTGGAGGTGCATTCCGACCAATGATCTCTGGGGGATATCGCCAGAGTTCCTTTGTTGGTTCGCACCCTGACGGTGGCCCAGAACTCCACCTTTGTTCCATCGACCCCTTCCCTTTGTCCATGTGTGGCTCCCCTTCATTTCGCGTGTCGCCCGAATTCTCCCCCCTCTTATTGGCTTCTCTGTAGCTCACAAACAGCTTCATTATCTCACATAACTCCTTTACCTCGAGCTGAGATTTGCTCCTAGTTTTTTTGCAATGCTTCTTTCTCCAGCTTCCTTTCCTCCCTCAATAGCTCGAAGTTCTTCTGAAAATCTTCACGCAAGCCCTCAATCTCCTTCTCAATTCCATCCATGCGGTTATCTCCTTTCTTATTAGCCATCGATAGGATCGTTGCTTTGATACCAATGATAGAACTCTCAGTACTTGAGAGGTTTGTCACTGTTGTAACTCAATTATGTCAAGTTACAATGTAATTTGTAGACAAATTCGAGAGTGTTGCTCTCTCCTAGCCCAAGGCTCACCAGAATATTCTCCTAGCCTAAGGCTCACCAGAATATTCTTAGTCATAAGCTACCCTCCCCTTCCCAATCATTACATTATTTATATTCTTAGTCATAAGCTACCCTCCCCTTCCCAATCATTACATTATTTATACTTCCCCCTCTGCTCACGTCAGACATGTAACAAACTCTCCTCTCTCTCATTCTCTCATGCACGTCGAATAACTATCAGCCCCTGCCCATAACAGAAAGGACTAACTTTACTCGGTTACCCTTTCCCTTGCCCTTCTAGAGTAAACTTGTATAATAGGAGGTCTAACATAATGATGTCGGGGGGTACGAGTAAAACAAAAACTATACCTTAGGGGGTATAGTATAAAATTATGGAATGAAGTGAAAGAAGTCAAAACCACAAAAAGTCCGATGTAATTAACCCAAAATAAAAAATGCCATGCACGAAATCATATGTCCCTACACAAGCATCCATTTAAAGGTAGATAGATGTGGTAATGTAGTTTTCAAGATGCTTAGTTCAAAAGGAAAATAAAGAGGAGGTCGTACAAGATTTTGGAACTAATGAATCTCTACATGGTCCACTCCTCAGCTAATATTAAATGACAATTTTTATGCTAAGCAAACAAATAACAACATCCAGTATAAATCCCGCTGGACGCAGGGTCTGGGGAAATCTAGTAATACACAGCTTTACCCCTAATTAGTAGAGAAGTTGTTTCCAAATGACCCACATACTATCAGATTAAAATAGAAATAATCATTTGATAAGCAATATCTCATTGGAGGAAGAAGAATATTTGTAATATTTCCAATTAAGTCGCCCGCACTAGTTGAGTTCTAATCATAGTTAAACACTAACAATAACGAAGTTTGCATAAAATGTCCTATAATCAACAATAATAAGACTAGTAGACATCTAAAATGGTCAAAAAGGTAATTATATTTGCATTCTCAATCTTCTTGCAATTTTGCAAAGAGGGATAATTGAAAATTGTTAGAAAATGGGGCGGCAGGGAGTAATATTACGCCGAGGCAACATAGTTAAAAGAAAACATATTATGTTGTGTACTCTCATGTGAGAAATTGTAAGCAAGGGAACAACAATATACCATGTCCCTAAAGCAAATCACATTAAACAAAAAAAATTCCAAAACTCATCTAATCAATAAAGATGATTAATGTCTACCCATTCAACAAGTGGATCTATCAAATATTTGTTATAATTCTTTTTCAATTTCAATTATTTTCTAAGGATGTAAAGTCACATCAAAATTTAATTTAGATTATGAGGTGCACTATATACCTATTTACATTCTAAATTAGTTTCAAATTAGTCAAAAATCATTATGAGTAGGATGCTTAGCTTTAGTGTTAGTTGCTTGTCGATTATTAATTTCGACTATCAACATATACTCTAGTTTCTTTCCTTTTATTCTCTTTTAAACTTCTTCGATTTGTTTCTATTCTATTGTTTTCTTCTCTATTTCTCTATTCTCTTGTGTCCCTCTTCCATTTGTGATTTCTCTCAATTCTCTTGTGCCCTTAAATTTTTAGGACTTGTTCTACATCATATTTTTCAATAAGTGTTCCCTCACGCACATCAAGGGTGTCCAAACATACCTAAGGTCTTCAAGACAAAGAATAAAGATCCTTCTCCTTCATGGCCAATAAGATGACTAAGATATCTGCATGGTCCTTCCTTATAGTGCAGAATGCTTGGAGTTATAGGCCATATAATTCTCAACGTATGACCTTGTTTTATTGGGACAACTCTAACAAGTATCTGCAGCAAACAAAATAAAGAATCAAAAGGAAAAGATGATGTTCTCATAAGACTACAAAGCCTTTACACGCATAGCCCTATAATGAGAAACCTAAAGATTTATATGTATGCATCATACACATATCTTTGCGCCTAAAAGTTTTCTACTACCACAACATCAAAAATTTTAAAAATTAAAATCATTGACGCATACCTGTAAGTGTTCTGACGTGCAAGGTTGACCAGGAAATGAGAAACAACTTATATTTTTGTTTGGAATTTCTTGGAATTTGGACTCAACAAGGTATTGAATTTTGTCAAGGCTTTCTGTAATATTCAAATTGAAATCAAAATAATTGTTTTTGATAAAAACTACCAAATAGCAAAGCAACAAAACAGAAAGGATTTAAACCTTTTGCATAAATCACTAGATTCATTAGATTGGCTGAATAATTTTCTTCATAGAACTTCATAAGCTCATGTCTGATATCTAGTCCTCTTTCTTTTGGTCTGACTTCCAAAGTATCCCAATTACCTATGCATTTAAAACATACAAAAAAATTATAAATTGTGGACATACGCAACAAATATCAATAAATATATTGAGCATTGATATTAGTTTCAATGACAAAGTCATATAGTATTTTCTGCTAGTCTTCTGATAACCAATCAAAACTATTACTTTGACCCAAATGTAAGTGTCATAAAACTGGTAGTGAAGCTTAGGCTATGTTTGGCCGGAGGCTTTATAATGGAATTAAATGAAATGTAATATTATTCTATCATTTGGGAGGAGGTTTTATAATGGAATGGGATAGAAAATAAGAGTTTCATATTACATCACATTTTATCCTAAACAGTAAAAACGAAAAACCTCCGATTTGGGGGATTTAGAATGGAATGTAAAATTATCAACTTTACACTATATTACATTATAAGCCCTTCATCCAAATAATATTTCACTACATTACATTATGAACCATTCCATCCCTCCCAAATAACAATTTTCTAATATTACATCCATTTACGTTTCATTCCATTCTATTCCATTCCATGCTATTAAAAACTTTACGTTTAACCAAACATAGCCTTAGTCTTTTATATAAAGGCTTGATATCATTACACCTTGAAATAAATGGAAACAACCAGTTAAGTCCTATGGATCAAATCATTTGGCACTACAGAGACATATCTAGACAACAATTTCCTGGGTGCATTCATTGTATAATAAGTTCATAACATTGTGGATATATCTGAAAAAGTTACAAAATCGTTGATATATGCAACAAAAGTTGGTTACATTTTATTCATATCATTGTATAACAAGTGCATAACATATTCACACATAGCTATTCCTTTGCATGCAAATCAGCTACGATCAATGTTGTCCATTAGTTACTAATACATATGTAAAGAGAGAGAGGTATCTAAGTGCAACTAACCTGTACTAAACTTATGATATGGGTGGCCTTCATCACTGATATGTTTCTGAACCTACATTTAGCAACAAGTTCACACGAATAATCATATTTAAAATTTTCAATGTCAAAATTTGCATTGATCATTTTTTATGAGCAACACAAATAACCATATACACAAATTGCATATCCTAATCTAGAAATATATGAAACTTCCACGAAACATAACATTTACTTCCTTTCTTTCCCTTACTCTTTTTAGTATATTATGTTATGTCCATGACATTCATCAATAAGTTTACACTAAACTTGTCCATAAACTTGTCCATATTCAAGTAAGTTCACTTGTAAGATACACACAATCTATCCCTCAAGGATCAATTGTCCAAAGTCAAGGAACAATTTGCAGTACCTGATTCATTCTCCAAGAATCAGACAACAAATTCTTTTGGTTCTCTACAAATAAGGGAAAGACGAAGAAATGAGTAATCACAACTAATTGCACAAGCCAACACATTTACTTGATGAAAACAACTAAGAAATTAATAAAAAATAAACACTAAAAAGGAAAACAAAGAAAAAGAGGGGAAAAGGGGAAGAAGAGAGAGATCGTAAGCAACAAACAACCAGAGTCAACAGCTTTGATTTCCCTTGTGGTAGCATCAGCTGACATCAATGGTTTTATAAAAAATTGAGCAAACCTAAACAGAAATCCACAAACAAGCAATCAAATTTATAAAGATTGAGAAGATTTAAGAAAATAACAAGCTAGCAATAAAGGGTAAGCAGTGCATACCTGTCCAAAGCCTCTTCGAAACAATCAACATTTACATCAAAAAAAAAGTTTGTGTTCACAGAAGCAGTAAAAGCATTTGTGTGACCTCCATGCTAAGCATAAAAATAAGGATAAACATTCAGCAAAGTTGAAAATTTTTGGTAACATAAATTAATGTATCAAGCAAACAACATCATTAGCCCACTCAACAAGCACTCGTTAGTTTCTGAACAAATTTGAGGATAATTTCTATGTATTATTTTTCTGCTATTCAATCCCTTGATTATTGTCTAGAAAGAAGTAAATAAGATCCCGTGAAAATAGGGACCAAAAATGGAAAAGATAAAACAATATTTTAGGAAATAAACTATTGAGCAAATAAGGAAACAAATAAAGTAATAAAACTGAAAATATTCTTCCAACACTCCCCCTCAAGCTGGTGAATAGATGTTGATCATTCCCAGCTTGTTGCTTAACTCTTCAAATCTGACTCTAGTAAGTGCTTTTGTGAGAACATTTGCAACTTGTTTGCTAGTGGGAATGTGAGCTAGATCAATCAAACTAGAATCTACTTTCTCCTTTATGAAATGAAGATCTATCTCCACATATTTAGTTCTATCATGATAGATAGGATTCTTTGCAATCCCAACAGTTGCTAGGTTGTCACACCACACCCTCATCTGAGGCTCTAGTTTGATTTGAAGTTCGGCCAAGAGTCATTTAATCCATATTCCTTCACAAATTCCCAATGCTAGTGCTCTATACTCAACCTCTGCACTGCTTCTAGCAACCACTGGTTATTTTTTACTTCTACAAGTTATCAAGTTACCACACACAAAGGTACAATAACCTATTGTAGACCTCCTACCAGTCACTGATCCAGCCCAATCAGCATCTGTGAATACTTCAATACTCCTTGTCTCGCTTTTCTTAAAGAATAATCCTTTTCCAGGAGTCATTTTCAAATACTTCAAGATTCTAAGTACTGCATCCATATGTTCCTGTTAAGGGTTGCTCATAAACTGACTAACTACACTCACAGGAAAACTAATGTCTGGTCGAATGTGAGACAAATAGATCAGTTTTCCAACTAATCTTTGATATTTACCTGTGTCCACTGGTGTGCCTTCTTCTTTAAGACGCAATTTATATGTTGATTCCATGGGTGTCTCAACAGGCTTTGACCCCATCATCCCAGTTTCCTATAAAAGGTCAAGTGTATACTTCCTTTGGGACACTGAAATGGCCTTACTAGATTTGGCCACCTCCATCCCCAAAAAATATCTCAAATAGCCCATATCTTTAACTTCGAATTCTCAAGCCAAAGCACCTTTTGGCTCCTTCGTGCCTTCCCAATCATCACCTGTAATAACAATATCATCAACATAAACTATAAGAATAGTCATTTTACGACTAATCAGCTGTCGAACAAACAAGGTGTGATCAGTTTGACATTGGTAGTAGCCAAGTTTCTTCATTGCCTTTGTAAATCTATCAAACTAGGCCCGAGGTGATTGTTTCAGGCCATAGAGTGATTTTCTGAGCTTGCATACCCTCTAAGGATGTGTAGCTTCTTCTAGTCCCGATGGTATTTTCACGTATACCTCTTCTTCAAGATCACCATTGAGGAAGGCATTTTTTTACATCTAATTGATACAATGGCCAATTAAGATTTGTAGCTAGTGACAATAGAATCTTAACAATATTGAGTTTTGCTACAGGTGCAAAAGTCTCTTGGTAGTCAATCCCATGCGTTTGTGTGAAACCTCTAGCTACAAGTCTTGCTTTGTACCAGTTAATGCTTCCATTAGGATTATATTTGATGGTGAACATCCATTTACAGCCAACCACTGTTTTTCTCTATGGTAAATCTGTTACTACCCAGGTCTGGTTCTTCTTGAAAGCTCATCATCTATAGCTTCTCCCCACTTAGGATCCTTTACTAATTCCTAGAAATTTTCAGGTAATTTTTCAGTAGATAACTGAGTCACAAAAGCCTTAAAATGTGGTGATAACCTGTTATAAGAAACAAAATTGTTGATTGGGTGCTTTGTACAAGATCTTACTCCCTCCTTTAGAGCTATTGGCCATCCAAACTCCTCAGAATTTGCAGTAGGTTCTAATTCATGGCCTTGCTTGGGAAGTGTGATGGATTTTCTGGTTTTGCTTCACATCGTGCCTACTGTTTGCCTTTCCTCCTTAAGTAAAATTGTGGTTGCACCTCACGATTTTTGTCTTCCTATTTGTCCACCCTAATTTCAGTATCCTTCCCTTTATCACATTCATTGTTTTCTGTGCAATTTTGGTAAGATTTGTGACTAGAACTGGCTATATTAGTAGCTTCAATGGGAATGGTGGTGTCAAGATCTGGTATCTCAGGTCTGATGTTATCAAAATTGTGTTTCAGAGATGGTATCATAAGAATCAGGTATGGTTTGATTAGGACTAGGCAAAACAGAGGTTTTAGTAGAATCAAAGTCCTTTATAGGTCTGGTTGAGTCATAGCTAGGGGCAAAAGGCAGAATTTCTTGGTGTAGCGTGTCCAGTGAGCCATCACTTCCCAAAAACAACCATTTACACTCACTTCTCTCCCCCTAAATGGGTATTTTTGGATAATAGGCTTGCGTTTCAAAGGTCACATCTAAAGTAACAAAATAACGCTTTAGAGTAGGAGAGAAACACTTGTAACCTTTTTGAGTAGAAGAATAGCCCAAGAAAATACACTTATCGACCTAGGTTCAAGTGTCCCAAAATGGTAATTATGCACAAAGGCAACACAACCAAAAATCTTTTGAGGTAGAGTATTAACAAAGGGAACCGAGGGATAAATCTCAAGCAATTTTTGTAAAGGTGTATGAAACCCCAAAACTTTTGATGGCATTCTATTTATTAAATAAGCAAAAGTGAGAATAGCATCCCCCCAAAAATGATTTGGAACATTTGTTGTGAAAATAATAGATCTAGTAACATCAAGCAAATGTCTATTTTTTCTTTCTGAAACACCATTCTATTATGGTGTATTAGTGCATGAGGTCTGACGTATAATACCATTGCTGATTAAAAATTGACCGAAGGATTGACTTAGATATTCTTTACCATTATCACTTTGTAAAATTTGGATTTTTGTGTGAAATTGGTTTAGTATAAAGGAATAAAATTCCTTAAATACCTGAAAAACTTCTGCTTTTTCTTTCAAAAAATATACCCAAGTCAATCATGTATGATCATCAACAAAGGTTACAAACCATTTAACATTATTTTTTGGTTTTGACCCTTGATGGCCCCCTAGACATCACTATGAATGATGGAAAAAAGGCTTAGTGGATTTATAGGCTCAGGTGTATAAGATTCTGGTGTGTTTAGAGAGTTGACAGAATTCACACTGAAAAGAATTTTCCTTTTTATTGAAAAAAGTAGGATATAAATGCTTCATGTAAGATAAACTAGGGTGGCCTAACCTATAGTGCCAAAGTGCAATTTCTTCATTAGAAGATAAAATAGCATGAGCTTTATTCCTTCTTGAGTTGCAAATGTAATATAATCCATCAAACTCCCTAGCACTACCAATTCTCTTCCCCGACTCCAAATCCTGGAAAACACAACCATCAGCACCAAAATTAGATGTGCAATTATGTTCTTTAGTAATCCTTTTCACAAATAACAAATTAGAATCCAAGCCAGGCACATAAAGAACACCACTTAAGATCAATTTATCAGCAATTATAACAGTCCCAATCCCCTAAACTTTTAGAACCTGTCCATTAGCTACCTTGACAGTCCTATGAACAGGAAAGGTTGAACATCAACAAGCAATGACTTATCACAAGTCAAATGATCATTAGCCCCTGAATCAACAATCCAAAGACCACAATTTGTACCCCTAAAGTAGTACCGGTATTACCTATTTGGACCATGTACTTGTGGATACAACCTTTTCAGCCTTCAAATCATACTTACTAAGAATTTTCCTTAGCAATTCAACTTCTTCTTTGCTCACTAGTATCTCCCTCGGTCTTGTCACCACTAGTAGCTATGTAGCTTTTGTTCTCATCCCTTGATTTGGAGGTTTCCCATGAATCTTCCAACACGTGTCCTTGGTATGTCCACCTTTTTGACAATGTTCACATCAAGGCTTACCCTGTTTTCTCTTAGATTCTGGCCCATTCGTTCCTTTGACAGCCATGACAGAAGATTCAGAGGGATTTTTATTGCTTGGAGTGCCTAGCGTCAGCAGTTTTTTACTCTCTTCACATTTCACCAAATTAACTGCCTCCATAATGGTTGGCAGTGCTCGGGTTGCCATGATTCCATGAACCTCCTCGTAAATAGAGTTTAGTCCCAAACGAAATTCATACGCTCGTTCTCTTTCCACAATTTTCTTCTAGCACCATATCTTCACTCCAAGCCCCTTGGTGTGGGTTATAGAGGTCCAGTTATTGCCATAATTTTACTAGCATGGTGTAATAACTAGTGACCGATTTCTCACCTTCCTTAGTTTCTCTTAGAATTCCTTTGATTTGAAACAAAGCAGCAGTATTTTCTATAGTGGCATATGTCATTTTGGCATTCTCCCATATCGCTTTTGCAAAGGTTGCAGGGAGAAACTGCTCACCAATTTCGAGAGTCATGGAATCAACCAACCAGCTCATTACCTGGTTATTTTCGGTCATCCACACCTCATATTTTGAGTTAGACATAGCTGGGGGCTTGGTTGTGAGATATTTCTCCTTCCCTCTCCCTCTTACAAACATAAGCATGTTGTGGGACCCTGTAAATAGTTTTTCCCATTCAGCCGATGGTTGGTTACCACCGATAGCTGCATGTCAATGTTGTTTTGAGAAGAGGACAAGTTTCCTGTGCCGATAATGGTGTTTGGCGATTCTAGGATCGATTCTGGTGTAGCGTTGGCAGACGGGCCAGTGGCAGAATTTTCCCCTGACACGACATGCCACGCTCCTATCGTCCCGAATGAAACCATCCTCCTCTACGTTCAAAGCTCTGATACCATGAACAAATTTGAGGATAATTTTTATGTATTATTTCTCATAAATGACAGAAATACAAATAGGGAAGATAAGCAATTGTTCTGCTATTCAATCCCTTGATTGTTGCCTAGAAAGAAGTAAATAAGATCCCATGACAATAGGGACCAGTTTCCATTGAGCAAATAAGGAAACAAATAAAGTAATAAAACTGAAAATATTCTTCCAACAGTTTCCATTAATTTAATCTAGAGTGCATTACACATATGAGTGAGAGAGAGAGAGAGAGAGAGAGAGAGAGAGAGAGAGAAGAAGAAGAAAACTTGATAGAAGTTGAAAGAGTATAATTTAAAATAAGTAACTAGACTACCACAAAGATTACAACAATCTTATCCACAAGCTATGTTTAAAGTAGAAAAGGATTTCTTATTTTTCAATTACTAGATAAATACCATAAATGTTATGGTTTAGTAGATTATAGATATAAAACATGACAAGTTTCCTATAATCATGTTTTGGCTGGTACGAAGAAGATAGTTCTTATTTGATTCTTAATGGATTTCAAGTTTGAGTGCACGTCAGGAGGGTGTCATAACATCGAGGATCATTAGAGGTCACTCCTAATAAATAAGTAATTCAACTTTCTTTCTCCCAACAACTTTGAGAGGATAACTAATCATTCACCACAATAATTGTGTCACCTCTACAAAGTAAGATATAGGTTTAATAAACTTGAAGTTAGAACTCTACAGAACAAAAGAGCTATTGCAAGATGCAGGTTTCATAAACTTAAGTTAGAATTCTAGAGAACAAAGAAGCTATGGTGAATTGTTGGTTTCACAAACTTAAACTCTAGAGAACAAAATAGCAAAAGTAAATGACTATGAATGCAAAAGGCCATTCTGTGGGTGAAAGAAAGGATTTCATATAACAAAATTTTGACCCTAAAACCATTACGTCGTTGTAAATGAATCTATTTTACATAATGTTTATTACCAAAAAGTTCTGAGAAGTAATACCCCAAGGGTGCCTTCAAATAAGTGATTAAAATGGTAAAATATGCTTGCAGACTATCATTTTGTACAGATATAGAGTTCAACATTATTGGTCCATCCATTATATGTTAATACAATTAACAATTACTCTGAGAACATATTGGCCAAGAATTTATGAAGATAACACCATTTTCGCAACTGGGATTAGTGCATCTTCCTATGTTCATGCAAAAGAAAACAAGATGAAAGCAGTGAAGTAACCAAGAGGATAAAGAAATCAGAAGGAATGTGGACCTCGGAGATGTACTTGGAGTAACTATCCTCCTCAGGATATCTCTCACTAGCGTAAAATAGCATATGCTCTGGAATCAAATGCAGGTCAACAAATCAATTAATCAATAAATAAAATGAAAACGAATTATATCGTATATACATGAGGATTAGAAGGGGAGAGGGAGGAACCAAGAAAATGAGCGAGGCCTTCGAGTCCAACAGGATCGCAGAAGGCGCCAACACCGACATTCATTGAAGCAGCGCACTGAATCAATCCTCAGCGTTAACATAAAAAACTGTCATTCAATAACTGAATGTAGAGGAAAATAATATTTAGAACCTTATCGGTTTCAGGATCGGAGATGAGAAGGACTTGGAGAGAGTTGGGGAGAACGATCCTCCTGTACTCCCTTCTGTCATTTCGACCCTTTACTATCTCCAGCTCTTCTTTCCCCACCCCCATTTTTCTCTGATTCTACTCACAGCTACAATGAGTACTTCATATGGCTTGACCCCGATTTTTGTAACACCTCACTCAATACATAGGATTGAAGTATATTTCTATTAAGAGTTATAATTGCTTAAAAAGGTCCCATATATATATTATAAAACCTTTTAAATATTGATCTTCGTCTTTTTTTTCTTAGGAAGATAAAAATTAATTTTGAATTTTTACCACAATATTGATATTTAAAAAATAAATCAATAATTTAATTAAATAAATATTATCTAGGGATAATTCACTTTGAAGCGACTATTCCCTAGATACACCGTCATAATATTTGATTTTACAATCGAATCAATTTGGAAAAAAACCTAAAGTTAAAGATTTATCATTAGGTAATGTTGCTCCAATATTTAACCAAAATGTTACTACAGTACCAATCAAAAAGATAGTTGTCGCAATTGGACGCTGAAATGGATTTTAGAATTTATTAACATTCTTTAAAAAAGGTACTGTTAATAATCCCGCAGGTATTAAAACTATTAAAAGAACACCTAATAACTTTTGTACGAAGTATTTGAAATACAAGAAAGAAATACCATTCAGGCAATAGTTTCAAAGAAGTTGCAAATGGATATGCAGGTTCACCAATCATTGATGGTTCTAGAACCGCTAATCCTACATTACATGTAATAGTACCTAGAATTATTACTAGAAAAATAGATAAAAGATCATTAGGCCATGCGGGTTCTCTATAATAATTATGACTTATTCTTTTAGCCAATTTAGCTTTTAATACTGGATCATTCAAGTCAGGTTTTATTTTTAGATAAGTGAATTCTTTATAGATTCATCCTCCGAAGGAACCGAACATGATAATTTTTCATCATCCGACTCGAGCAAGAAGCAAACGAACCAAAAGGATCACACCATATAAAGAATATATATGCCTAGATGTTGTAAAATCGATATGTTATTCATATCTACACATATATGTATATGAATGATTTTATGTCATAAATAATAAAAAAATGGACTAATTCCTTTTTTTCTAGGGCTGACCATTGCAAAAAATTCGTTTCTTATAGTTCTTAAAGTTAAATGCTCAATATCCAAGTTGACCTTACAAAGGTGATCATGACCAAGCGCTTTTTGAGCCGTCTTATACCTTTTGATTGGCTTTTATCTCCAAAAAACTATCGAGACTTTTTTCATGCAAAGGATTTACATGTTAATAATATAGTTTAGCCTCTATCATTCTTTAGATCCCTTGTTTCACTCTGATAGTATCATAAATAGGGTCGATGAAGAGGAAATGAAAGAGATAAAACGAAATATAAGGAACTTAAATAGCTAAAAGAATAATGGATTATATCACATCACTTGCTCATATAAGACATGATTAGGTTTGATAATAGAAAGGATTCTCTTTAAGCAAACAAGCCTATCCTCTGTATGGGACTTACGCAGGGGTTGGAACAAAGATACATTTGATTGTGAATTCCAATTTGACAGATAGATATCTTCACAGCCAAATCAATAGTCCAAGTCACACACTCTCATAATCCATTTTTCTCTTAGAAGAGTTCACTTCAACTACTCGTGTCAAATGAATAATACAATTTTTTAGTTGAAGAGAAATATCTAAATACATGTCTTTTTAAATAATCCATATTTGTAGCAATGAAATACTCTTCTTTCTCCCCCCAGTGATCAATGAGTTATTCCAAATATCTAGGATCTGTATTCTCTGTAAACTATAAAGGACTAGAAATACCTTGCTTACGTATCATTAGAAAGTGCATTAACATAAATACAACAGTAAGAAGAGGTAATACAAAAGTGTATAAACTATAAAAACGAGTCAAAGTGGATTGTCCTACACTAGCACTTCCATGCAATAACACTACCAAAGGAGATGCTATTACAGGAATAGCTTCCGGCATGTCTGTTATAATTTTTAATGCCCAATAACCAATTTGGTCCCAAGGTAAAGAATAACCAGTTACGCCAAAAGATGCAGACAATACAGCAAGAACTACACATGTAACTCAAGACAATTCACACGATTTTTTAAAGCCACCAGTGAAATACACACGAAATGTTGGACCCCGAACTTTTGGTGAAAATTTGACATATTAAAATGATTTTAAATGAGAAAGAAATGGGTGAGACAAATTATGAATTTAAGAAAATTTGATGAAATTAAGAAAAATGTATGAGAAAAGAATTGTTTAATTTTGAAGACTTTGAAACTGGAGTGAACTTATATGGATTATGAGAAGAAAGTGGATGAGTTGATTGAAATGAAGTTAAATAGCAAGAATTAAAAA
>JAOQMR010000005.1:25282176-25292595 GCA_027563865.1 Erythroxylum pelleterianum
TAGGAAGCAATCTTTGGACCTTCTAAAGAACCGAGCTAAGTTTTTAAGTACGAAAATAGATTTAAGATGAATAAGATAAGAAAAAAATTATACCGGGATTTCCGGATGAGTCTAAGGTTTCCAATGCGAATTCGGGTTCCAAATTGATTTTCCGTATAAGTAGTTGGATTTCGGAAACGGGATCCAACATTTGCGATTTGAAGGGTAAGGTCATCATGGTTGATGCTTGACCCATTTGGGTTACTTTATACTGTTTCGGACATGGTTGTTTTTCGGATGTTTGTTGGCTTTCTGGGTAGATGATGAGCAGTGATATGACAGATCCCTTGTAGGATTGTCAACCAAGCTTTGATACCATTTTAGTTTGGTATACGGGACTCATGAAATGGAAAGAATATGTTGTATTGGGATGATTTACAGATTTACAAAGCTACTCATATAGGCACGACAGATGCTATACAAGGAAAGATATTTAATTCTAATTGCTGTGATCATGCCCCTATTTCGGAGATAACGTTTGACTGATTCTATTGAGGATATGATGGGATCCTCATCCTCCTCCTTTTACCATATTCTGACAGATAGTTGGTGATAAAATGATCACGAATAAATGAATGTGTTTATATCTTGTTTTTCTATGATTTATGAACAATAATGTATGATTTGGTATTGAGATGATTTAGAGTTAGAATGAATCCAAAAATGATGTAGATAGAAATGCAGAAAAATTAAGTTGTGAATGGATATTTTCATATTATGTTTTTTATGTATAAAAACGTAGATTATTAGTTGTTTTAGAAATGGATTGGATTGATTAATGAAGTTAAAAAAAAGGCAAGTGTAGTGTCTTGAAAAGAGAAGAACTAGGATGAAAGTTTAGAGACAAAGTGATAATGGTGTTTAAAATGTGCTGGAATATGTTAGCTGTAACATTTCCACTGGATTTGCGTCTGTATTTTAGCCATGAATTGATCTGTAGATATCCAAATGGAATGATTTTCTATTTGTAATAAATTAGAGACATATGGCTACATTTTTTATGAAGACATCGAATTCAAATTCTGTCTTTAAGAGTTTCAAAATTTGACTTGAAGTTGAGTACTGGGTGCAATAAATTGATGGATGAATACATGTGTTTGTGTTTTGTTTTGAGAGTATGAAAACCATGAGTGATGAGTTGTTAAGTAGATGTTATGAGTTGTGAATTAAGGGTATAATGAAAGTGAAAGTTATGTTAACCAAGATGTTGAGTTATGTTCTTGAAATGAGAAGAATTAAGGTGATAGTTAGAAGTGAAATGAAGGTGGAAATGAAGAAGAATATGTGCAGAAAGTTGATGATGAATGTATATATATGTATATGTTCTGTTTTTAGTGTTCATGATCAATCATGGACTATAATTTGTTTATGGATGATATTGAGATGAAATGGAGTTAGGAATGATGGCGAAATGATGAGTAATTAAACTATAAATGATAGACCAAGCATAAGGTAGTGAATGTAGTAAGTAAAGAGTTAGAAATTTGGAAAATAAGGATGCAATTGGATAGGTTTTGGGGAAAAAGGCATAACTTTTGCTGTGGATCTCGGATTGAGATCATTTAAGGATGCTTTCGAAGAGGACTTTGAGTTCTACAACTTTATGAAGACCCCGAGGAGAGATTTTACTGTCTAAAGATTCAAATTTTCACATTTCTGTAAGTGACCTATGAAGGTCTACTCAGCGGACATGAAGTTCGCCTAATAGACATTCACTGTCTATTTGGACTTAAATTAGGCTAGAATGAGGCTTGAATTAAACCTAGAATGATGCTTGGATTAAGTGACTAATGTGTGATATGTATGAAGTGATAATTGGGGTTATAATTTAGTGAATGAATTGATGGTGTCAAAGTATCAAAGGCATTAGTATAATATGAATGAAGATGTTCATATGATTGTAGTTATGATTCAAAGGAGTTGAGTAATATGTATTAAGTAAATGTGAATGAGAATTGGGTATTATGAGAGCTTATAATGTTAGAAAAGAAATGACGAGAAATTGAGTTATGATATGAGAATAACCTAGACATATACAAAGGATAAAGATTTACTGGTGAACTTAGATTGATCATGTACAAATGAAGTGTAAACCTAAGTTCAATTAGACATATATGAATTATGGAATGAGAATGAGCATAAGATGTGAATTTAGATAATATACCCAGGATTGTCATTGAGCATGCATCATACACAACACATATACATATGTGTACGATTGAATGTTTATATGATTTTGCATTTAGTAATGTGTGTGCAATGAGTGTATTGCATAATGATGATACATGATAGGACGTCCGCATCCAGATGTTTCCATATCATGGAAGTTAATTCTAATCTGGAGCATACTGTGAGTAACCTAGATGGTCTCACTTAATTATTTGTTTGTTTTAAATTCTGTATTGAATTATTTTGTGAATGTGATTGTGTTGATTCCGGACTTTGAAAGTCTGAGGCGTCTGATGCATGAATAAGATATTGGAAGTGCTCCTTATATGTGAATCTAACTGAAATAAGTGTACTCAACATTTTTGTTGAATGCCGAACCAAGATCCGATGATAAATGTGTTATGAATGTGAGACTGAAATCTGATGACTGTTGAACATATGTAAATATGATGCATTTCATTTCATGAATGCATGAAAGATAAAGGCAGTTGTGACCAGAGTTGTTAATAAAAAGAGCTTAAAGCTCAGAATGTGATAAGAGTCTCTGAATCAGTTGCTATTGTACCTAGTATCCACTAAGGGATATCGAACATTATCTGATAAAAAGCTCGGCATCTACAAGGGATATGAGCTAGTAAAAAGACACTTGGTCACAACAAAGTAATAAATGAAAGTGAGTCTCATGTGCATTGCATTTATAATTGATATATATGTTTTAAATGATCTATTTGACTGCTCTGAATGTGATATGTGAAATAAGCGATATGTGATGCTACATGATAAATGAAGTGATGTGAATTATGTGAATATATGATGTGATGTGTTATATGATTTGAGTGAACCATCGAGGATGGTTAACTCACTGAGTTCGCAAAACTCACCAAAATTGAAACATTATTTTTCAGGCTCAGAGGAGTTACCCTATTAGGCAAACGGAAGTCTAGTCATTGTATTCGAGTAAGAGATAGAGGTCGGGATCAGTTCGTGCCTGCCTTTGTATTTCTTTATTTTTGTGTCAAATTGTGTGTTTCACAATTATTGTATCATGTGTATTTGAATAATTCTGTTTGTAATAACTTTCCAAATCGGAAATGTTTGTAAATAAGATTGATCAATGAGTGTAGTAACACTTGTGAATGACATTGTTTACGAATAAAGTGGGCCCAATTTGTTTATTGATTTTCCGCGTATGTGTGCAATGTTTTAAAAAGAAAAATTTGTAATGAGTTTGATTGACTGACTGTTCTAGCATGTCACTCCCGTAGAGTATGTTCTCGAATACCGTTGATATATTTGGGGATGTGGACATAAGAGTGGGGTGCTACAATTTTGATGTTAGTCACGGTGGGGACACTTATCACCATTTTTGTTCCTTTTTTATTTCTCTTTTCACGCAAAATTTTCGTCACTTTCCCTTCAACCTTCATGCAAAATTCATAAAATAATCCAATCAACATTTATGAAATATGTAAACCATTTCCAATCGATTTATCTCACGTTTAGATCAAAACACAAAGATTTATAACCAAAATCAAGATATAAAGGCAATTAAAAGCAATAGAAACTAGACACAACAATTCTCCCACATTTAAACTATGCTTATCCTCGAGCATATTAAAGAACACTAGACTATCAAAGAACAAACAATGGAAACAACAATTTTCTCAAATAATAGTCAAAGATATGAATGATCATTTCAATAAACACAACTTAAGAACTTGAAACTGATAATACTCAATGAACAAACTATTCCTCACATATTTAGCCAAAATCAACAAGCACTTCAATTTAAAGAACCATGAACAAGTGTGGTAGACACTCACTCCGCTCTCCATCCTCTCAAGCATTCAAAGGTAAGGTATATTCACTCATCATTCATTTCCTGTAAGGAATCTACCATAAGCTTGCTTACTAATCTAATTTCCACCGCTCATATTAAACATAAACATCAATTCGAAGGTCTTTATTTTGGTTGTAATAAGGTCGGGCTAAGGGTAGGAAAGTTGTAGTTTAAAACCACAACACAAATTAAGTATTTAAAATAATACAAAACAATGAATCATAAAACACTCAATTCTTTCCTTTCATTTAACAAAATTAACACTCCCCATTTTTACTTGTCTCCTCTACTTTTCATTTTATGGTCATCTTCTCTTTCTTCCTTTTCTTTTCTATTTCTTTTTCTTCTTTTCCTCTTTTTTCTTTCTTTTTGATTTTTGATTTTTAATTATATTTTCTTCTTCTTTTTTTAAAAAACAAGATCAAGTTTAGAAGAGAATAATGTAGAGGAGAGATATAAATTATTATATATAAATTATTATAACCCTACCCATTCCTACTCAAAAGCCAACTATATGCTATAATTCCCCACACATGTTCAAACAATTATTCTCTAAACTCAATCATACACATTCAAATGCTCAACTTGCCTTATGGTAGGTACAATGAAGAGGATAAGCAATTAAGGTCAAGGCTCACATTTTGGGTGTTGGAGCCCGAACTTTTTGTGAAAGATTAAAGCTGTTGAATAGGAAATTTTGATGATTAGTCATGAGTAAAGAACCAATGAATGAAAGTTCTTGAACCAAGAAATGATAGACAAGAGCAAAGTTGGGAATGAGAAATGTAGATAGATTCATGATTTGCTACGATGTTTTGGTGAATAAGAGATTTTGGAATACGAAAAAAATCAAGGTGAAAGTTAGCAGTAAAATGAAAGTAATATATATGTAGTAAGTTGATGAAGGATATGTATATATGTGTATGTTCTGTTATTCGTATTCATGATTAATCATGGATTATAATTTTCTTTATAGAGGACATTGATTTGAAATGAAGTTGATAATGAAGAGTAAATGATGTAGAAAAAGGTGATCTTCATATGAGTTGTGTTAAGGAAAGATTTTTGAAATAAAGAGTTGATCTGGAAAATATTCATTGAGTGTGCTTTGGTCTGTTAGCCATACCTTTTTCTCTAGTTATTCAAATAAGATGATTTTTAATTTGGAATAAACTAGAAACATATAGCTACATTTCTTATAAAGAAATCGAATTTCAATTCTACCTCTAAGAATCTCAAAAGTTGTCATGAAGTTAAGAATTGGGTAAAGTACGTTTGTGTACGAATGGAAAACTCATCTTTAGAATTTAGGGGCAAATTTAAGATTGATATAAATAGAATTTGGCTAAGTTGCCTATGGAAAGTTTTAGATCTTTCTTTTATCTTTCCAACGGTATATAGTACAAAAATTTTGGACATCTGAATCAAAAGTTATGACCTTTATAAGTGGAGACGTTCTGTAGAGCTCAGTTTTGTTTTGTCTCAGTTTTGCTTCCGTCTCAGTATCGTCGTCTTAGTATGACGTCAGCATCGTCTCAGTTTTGTTCCGTCTCAGTTTTGCTTTCGTCTCAGTATGACGTCATCATCGTCTTAGTATGACGTCAGTATCGTCTCAGTTGCTGTTCATTTCTATCGTCTCAATTACTGTTCATTCCTATTATCTCAGTTACTATTCATTTCTATCGTCTTAGTTACTGTTCACTCCTATCGTCTCAGTTATTGTTCATACGTATCGTCTCAGTTACTGTTCATCGTCTCAGTTACTATTCATTGTCATCTTTTGTTCCATTTTCTACCCTAGAAATGATAGAATTGGTCTTTGAGGCCTTTATCAAAGTTGTAGATCTTGAAGTCTTCTTTCAAACCATATAAAGAACACCTTAATCCGATATCTGTAGGGAAAGTTATGACAATTTTCTCAACCTTGTATTGCCTGATGATGTCACTTCCGTCTCAAAATGACATCATACCTTATGTTCTACTGTTAACCCCTCAGATAAAAAAATTTGTCTTCGAGGTCTTCATGAGAGTTATAGCTCTTGAATTTTTCTTTCCAACCATATAAAGAAGACCTTAATCTGATATCTTTAGGGAAAGTTATGGCAATTTTCCCAACCTTGTATCATCTGATGATGTCACTTCCGTCTCAAAATGACATCATACCTTCTGTTCTATTTTTTCCCCTCAGATGAAGAATTTGCCTTCAAGGTCTCCATGACAGTTATAGCTCTTGAAGTCTTCTTTCGAACCATTAAAAGAACACCTCAATCAACAATTTCTACAGAAAGTTATGACTGTTTCCCCGAAACGGGTTTAGTATGATTGAGGTCATAAACATGGTTGCTTCTTTTAACCATAACTTCTTCACTAGACCTCCAAATGACTTGATTCTTGAACCATTGGATCCGTAAGAATTTTCTCTACATCTCCACTAAAAATATAAGCTATTTGAAATGAAGTAAGAAAGATTGAGTGAAAAACATGGGACGGGTATAGTGAGTGTGCCCTTAAAGGACATGAATTGGTGTTATTTTATTGAACATACTTTAGTGTTTTGATGATTTCGGGATTAGTAGAACTCCAAATGAGATTATTTCTGATTTGTGGTAAACTAGAGACATGGAGCTACAAATAGTATGAAGAAATTGGAATCCAATTCAGTCTCTAAGATGTTTAAAATTTCAGTTGGAAGTCATGCATAGTATACTATTTTGGACAAGAGCAGTCCAAAAATGTTTGAAGTATATCTTTTGAATCACTCAACCAAATTGAATGATTTTGGAGGCATTAGAAACTTAAGACAAGGGAGATTATTTTTATGTATGAAAGTGTTATGTAAGAATGGTCAAGAATATTTTTGGCAAGCCACTTAAGTTAAAAGATCATGAGCCTATAAGGAAGGATAAAAGGGACTTTTTGGACTCATTAAGGGCATAATTGGAAGAAAAAGTATTGTCTTGCTTATAAATAAAGGAGAAAACGTGAATGAGAAGATTCTAAAGAAGCAAAATGAGTGGATGAGAAAAGAGATAAGAGAGAGAAACATGAAAAAGAATGAAAGAGAGAAAGAAGATAAACAAGCTAGAGTTTCAATTATGTTAGCCTTCGAGAGAGATTTTGAGGTTGTTCAAGAAGAGAAAAAGGTAGAGGAAGAAAAGAGCTTCCTTTTGAGCTAAGGATCCCTTCATTTGGTGAAGAATAAAGGTAAGATCATTTTGAAACTTTTAGATTTTTGAAAGGATTTTAGTTCTGGGAGTTTAGAAAATGTTGGGTTTAAGTATTTTTAGAACCAATTTTAATGATTGTGCTTTGAGGGATTTTTAATTGAAAACCCTATTGAGTGGGATTCTTTTGTTATTATTTAAAGGGATCAAGAGAGAGACAAGAGGAACAGTAGGAAAGAACCTTTGATACCTTAGGCTGTTTGCAAAGAGAAGAGGCATTTTGAGCAAGTCAAGTCTTTAAGAAATGAAATCAAGGTGGGTACATGTTTATAATAGAGTAAAAAAGCTACTATTGTTTTCTACAAATCAAAGAAGTTTTCTTATTTCATTTGCATCATAAATACTGTATTATTGTTTATGAATGATTGTGAAATCTGCTATATGTTTGCTGCATGACTTGAGTGATGATTTTTTTAAAAGAAAAGACCATGAAAGTGATATCTATGAAATCATGTTAAAAGAAAAGACCATGAAAGTGATATCTATGAAATCATGTTCATGAAATCATGTTTTCAAGAATGGTTTTCAAGATATACGTCAAGTATATGAAAAGCAAGTTTTTAAGAGAATGTGCCTTTTTGGGCATTATGTTTACAAGGTTTTGAAATCTATATATTATATGGGTTTGTGGTAGTCCCTCAAGAATCGTCACGTGCACGTTGACCCAAGTATTGGCTTCTTCCGCCTGCCCGCTAATGGCATGGAGCTCCCTCAAGGACTCCCTCAAGAATTCATGACTACACATGACCATTTCATTGGAAATGTGTAGTGCGTCATGTTTTGGACTTACCCAAACCGTTTGATATATTTATGTGTTCTTGACAAGTTGATGTGAGTGATGAATTCATGATTCGCATACACATGAAATTCGACATTGAAAATGAGTTATAAATGTTTTGTCTAGAAGCCTAAGAAACAAGTGTTTTATGAACTCATAAAAAGTTTTCTAAGACAAGAAAAATGTTTCAAGGTTTTTGCTTATTCTTTTTATTATAAACTGTTTCCCACGAGCTTTCGAGCTCACCCCCTTCCTGTCCCCACCTTCAGGTGATGAGCAAGAGATGGAGTGAAAGAGAGTCAAGGTAGGCTTTAGCCGCAATTTAGGAATTTTTGTAGTTCTTGTAACTTTTGAAATTTGAGATTTCGGATTATGTTGTATTTAAAGTTTTTCAAACTCTGTTGCTTGAGTAATGTAACGATGGATTGAAGAAGTTTCGATTGTGTATGTTTATATTGACTCCTGTGTTTCAATGGATGAGTTGGTTTTTAATGTTGACCTTCTGTGGGCACGCCACCTTTATGGAATGATGTCTATTAAGGGTTCATGGAAATACCCCTACAAGGTAATAGGCACGCCCAAGTCAAGTATGATAATATTCTCAAGAAGATAGAGCAATAATGTTCAAGGAAATTCCATAAGATTAAGCTCATGTTCATGATCTGAAGTTGGGCACCATTGAGTGGTATCAAAGCAAGAGAATGAAGCAATGATAGTTATAGTTTTTTGAAGAGTTGGGTTTCAAATTCGAGACCCAACATGAGTGATATTAGAGCAAAAGGTTGGGTTCCGAGTTCGGTGCCCAACATTGGGTTTAAAGAAAGAAAAAGTTTCATGTTAAACTCAAAGGGGGTTCACTAAAGGTAACATCACGGTGGCCTTTTAAGCAAAAGGGGTAAATCTTTATTGCCTTCATCATTTCAACATTTGAATAAGATTTTGTGATCTAAACTAATATTTGCAAGCAAGTTCTAGAGTTCCTTAATCATGAAAGAACACTCTCAACAAAGAATACTTGAATTTGATGTTTAATATTTCAAAAAGGCTCAAATTCTTTCCAAATGAAAAGTGTCATTCATCTATCGCAACAAGCTAATGTCCTTTTAATTGAAATCCAAGTTAATCAGTCTAAGCATGCAAGGATACTCATTCACTCATATTATGCATTTCTAATCCAGATCGAGTTCATTTAATAACCATAAATCTCTAACTACTAAATGAGAAAAAAAAACATACAACACAAATAATAATTTTTTAACAACTCCCCTCCCCTTACTTAAATAGCATCCTATTCTTAATGTGATACATTAGTAAAAGAGGGGTCTAAGATAAAAGAAAAAAATTAACACGAACAAGGATAAGCATTAAAAACTAAAAGACATTAAATAAACAAGCAACAAAGAAAGGGATAGAAATATGATACAAATATGGGGGTGATCACTACGTTGATTTGGTGTGGAACGTGGTGGACTGCGTCGAGGAATGAAGAACAACTGTAAGGAAAACAAATAAAAGAAATGGGAGAGTAGGCCTGTGCACATAAAGAAAACAAACTAAGTTAAGGTTCACTAAGAAAATTAACAACAAATAGATAATTGAAAAATAAACAGAAATTAAATTGGTTGCTTCTTCAACATCTTGTAGCTGGACGTCTCAATGGTCACGCTCAAGGTGGGTCCCTCAAAGTGATTGCTTCCATCGTTTCCTCCTTTTCATATGAATTTATCTCCAAGAATTTTCCAAACACTTCCTCAGCTACATCCTTTAGCAATTGGTAGCATTCATCACTCTCTAACCAAGTCTGGCTTCTTTTCCTCTTCTTCCTAAAGGCGAAATAAAAATTGACAACATTAACTTGATCAACAAAAGAACAGTCTTCAGAAATAGTAGAAGTAGGAATACGATAGACATTAAAAATTAAAAATTCTAATATTTCTCCTAAGACTGTCATGGTCAATTTCCCATTCTTCACATCAATCAAAGTATTGGTAGTGGCTACAAAAGGCCTCCCTAGGAGTATGGAGTGCTCCTTTTCTTTCTCCTTTACTTCCCTATGTCTAGGACAACAAATTCTACGGGCACAATCAATCTTCCAACTTTTGCCAGCACGTCTTCCATTATTACTTTTGGATAACAGATTTACTTATCAGCTAATTGCAAACACATGTTCGTAGGTGATCGCAGCTCTGTCGATTCGATCTTAAAATCGATCATTGGAAATTGGTCAAAAATAATAAATTCCAAGATTGCAGGATAGGTTGTAACCTCGGGTCGTCTCTCTAAATCGGAACTGACGAAAAAGGTTTAAGCTAGCCTATAAGTCAAAAATGCAATTAAAGTTGATAAAAGAAGGGGGTTTTGCAAGTTGA
>JAOQMR010000005.1:25304420-25321523 GCA_027563865.1 Erythroxylum pelleterianum
AAGGAGTCGGTAATACTCTTCATCTTGTTTATGTTTATTATTATCCTTATACCATATCATGTATGGATTGGCATGATAATTTGGATATGTTGCTTCCTCTGCAAAGATGATTTCTAAAAAGTTTTGAAATCTACCGGTTCTCCAAATATAGCATGCTTTTTTTTCCGATCCAACACATGCATCCTAAATGACATGATAAAATGCAAACATAATTGCAAAGATTATCTCCCTACACTTGAACAAAACATTGTCCTTAATATGCAAAAGAGAACATCCAAAACCAACGATCAACACCATGAAAAACAAAAGACAAAAACACAAAAAAGAATAATAAAAGAGATTAAGGGCAAGATGGGCTTATAGTGGTGGTGTCGATGGAAGTGGCGCGCTTTTCCTCTCATCCTTTGGTCCTCTAACAAGCTATGATGCACAATAAATCTTCAAGTAACCTCAAACGTATCATTGGGGACCTAAACAACAAGAGAATGAAGGATGAAACAAGTTAACCCAAACTAAATATTATCAAATCAAAACAAAACCACACTAATACAAAGACAAACAAATGAAAGACAAACATGCTAAGTTAAGGTCATTAGCTTGACCATTCGATATGAAATCATAAAAGAGTGAGTGAAAGGAAAGAAAGTACTTCCCTTTCTTATGTGAATGGCCCTCCAAAGTAAAGCTTGCATATTAGACCCTGAACTTTTCATGAAAGATTAGAACCATTGAATAAGAAATTTTGGGTGGCTAGTCACGAGTTAAGAACAAATGAATGAAAAATTTTTGAAACAAGAAAGGATAGACAAGAGTAAAGTAGGAAATGAGAAATGTGGATAGATTCAAGATTTGCTACGGTATTTTTGGTGGATAAGAGATTTTGGAATATGAAAAATCAAGGTGAAAGTTAGAAATGAAATGAAAGAAAAAATGAAGTTGAATATGTGGAGCAAGTTGATGAAGGATATGTACACATATGTATGTTTTGTTATTCGTGTTCATGATTATTCATGGATCTAATTTTCATTATGGATAATGTTGATTTGAAATGGAGTTGAGAATGAGGAGTAAATGAAGTAGAAGAGTGATCTTGGTATGAGTTGTGTAAGAAAAGATTTTGAAATAAAGAGTTGATTTGGAAAATGTTCACTAAGTATAGTTTAGTATTTTAGCCACAACGTTTGCTCTAGATGTCCAAACGAGATGAATCTTACTTGAATTAAACTAGAGATATAGGGCTACATTTCATATGAAGATGTTGAATTTCAATTTTGTCTCTAAGAATCCCAAAATTTGTCATGAAGTTAAGAATTGGGTGTAGTGTTGGTGTATGAATGGAAAATTTGTCTTTAAAATTTAGGGGCAAATTTGGGATTGATATAGATATATTTTGGCAAAATTGTCTTCTTGTAACTTGTAGATGTTTTAACCAGATTTCCAACGATATAAATTTTGTAAATTTTGGATATCGAAGTTGAAAGATACAAGCATTACAAGTTATGAGGTTCCATCATCTTAGTTTGACTTTTTACGTCTCAGTTTGACCGTCTCATTTTGTTTCGTCTCAGAATGACATCAGCATTGTCTTAGAATGATGTCACTATCGTCTCAGTTACTGTTTACCGTCTTATTTTGACTTTTTGCATCTCAGTTTGACTGTCTCATTTTGCTTCGTCTTAGTATGAAGTCAGCATTCGTCTCATGACATCAGCATCATCTCATTTTGGATAGAACATCTTCTAGTCCAAATTTTATCCTCTAGATGACAGAATTGGTCTTTAAGGTCTTCATGAGAGTTTTAGATCTTGAAGTTCTCTTTCTATTCATCTAAAGAAAACCTGAATCCGAGTTCAGTACCAAAAGTTATACCCATTTTTCCAATTCATCTCAGTATGACGTCAACATTCGTCTCATGACGTCAACATCGTCTCACTTTGGCCAAAACATATTCTGGTCCAAATTTGACCCTCTAGATGACAGAACTAGTCTTTAAGATCTTCATGAGAGTTGTATCTCTTGAATACTTCTTTCCAACCACATAAATAACACCTTAATCTGATATCTGTAGAGAAAGTTATGAAAATTTTCCCAATCTTGTATCGTCTGATGATGTCATTATCGTCTCATAATGACGTCATGCATCGTCTGATCCATTTTCTACCCTTCAAACGATGGAATTGGTCTTTTAGGTCTTCACAAAAGTTGTAGATCTTGAAGTCCTCTTTTTGAAAATATAAAGAAGACCTTGATCTAATATCTTTAGGGAAATTTATGACAATTTTCCTAACCTTGTATCGTCTGATGATGTCACTTCCGTCTCAAAATGACATCCTACTTTTTTTTTACCTATCAGATAAAAGAATTTTCTTCATAGTCTTCATAAGAATTGTAGCTCTTGAAGTCTTCTTTCGAAACATCCAAAGAACACCTCAATCAGAAATTTTTACATAAAGTTATAGTTGTTTCCCCAAAACAGGTTCAATATGATTGAGGTCAAAAACATGGTTGCTTCTTTTGACCATAACTTCTTCACTAGTCTTCCAAATGACTTGATTATTGAACCATTGGTTTTGTAAGACTTTTCTCTATATCTCCACCAAAAATCGAAGCTATCTGAAATGAAATAAGAAAGGTTGAGTGAATGTGTTCTTGAATAATATGAACTGGTGTTATCCCACTGAATATACTTCAGTATTTTGATGATTTCTGGAGCTCTACTGACCCAAATGAGATTATTTCTAATTTGTGGTAAACTAGCGACATGGAGCTACAAATGTTATGAAGAAATTAGAATCTAATTCCGTCTCTAAGATGTTTAAATTTCATGTGGAAGTTGTGCATTACACTGTTTTGGACAAGAGCAATCCAAAAATGTTTGAACTATATCTCTTGAAACACTGAATCAAATTGAATGATTTTGGAGGCATTACAAACTTAAGAAAATGGAGGATATTTTTCTGGATGAAAGTGTTATGTAAGAATGGTCAAGGATATTTTTGGCAAGACATTTAAGTTTAAAAGAACATAAGCCTATAAGAAAGGATAAAATGGACTTTTTGGACTCATTAAGGACATAATTGGAAGAAGAAGTATTGTCTTGCATTTTAAGAAGGGAGAACAAAGAAAATGGAAGGATAAGCAGAAGAGAATAACGAGAATGAATGAGAAAAGAGATAAGAGAGAGAGAGATATGAAGAAAAGAAGAGAAAGAAAGAAAGAAGAGAAACAAGTTAGGATTTCAACTTTGTTAGCCCTCAAGAGAGATTTTGAGGTTGTTCAATAAGAGAAAAAGGTAGAGGAAGACAAGAGCTTTTTTTTAGCTAAGGATCCCTTCATTTGGTAAAGAATCAAGGTAAGATCATTTTGAAACTTTTGGGTTTTTGAAAGGATTTTTGTTCATGGAGTTTAGAAAAGTATTTTGAAACCAATTTTAGTGATTGTGCTTGAGGGATTTTCAATTGAAAACCCTATAAAGTGGGATTTTGTTATTGTATAAAGGGATCCAGAGAGACAAGAGGAACAAGAGAAGAAGCATTTTGGGCAAGTCAAGTCAAGTCTTTAAGCAAGGAAATCAAGGTGGGTACATGTTTATAATATAAATAAGCTACTATTGTTTTCTTTAAATCAAAGAAGTTTTCTGATTTCATTTGCACCATAAGTGCTGCATTATTGTTTATGAATGATTTGTGAAATTTGCTATTTGTTTGTTATATGTTTTGAATGATGTTTTTCAAAAGGAAAAGACCATGAAAGTGATATTTTGAAAAAGATGCATGTTTTCAAGAAGGGTTTTCAAGATATACGACAAGTCTATGATAAGCAAGTTTTCAAGAAAAGTGCCATTTTGGGCAACAAGTTTACAAGAATTTGAAATATATGTGTTATGTGGGTGGTGGTCCCCTAAGTTAAGTCAAGTGCACTTGTCTAAAGGATTCTCCCGCCTGCCCGCTAGTGGCATAGAGCTCCTTCATGGACTCCTATAAGTTCACAGCTGCGCAAGAACATTATGTGGAAATGTGTAGTACGTTCTGTTTTGGATCCACCCGGACCATTATGATGTGATTATGTGTTTTTGTTATTACAATATGCTTGAAAAAGTTTGATGCATTCATGTTTTGAAAATTATGAATTTGACTACATGATAAGACTTTGAGAAGAATGCGCTTTATGAACTCAAAGAAAGTTTTTAAGACATGTAAAATGTTTCCAAAAGTTTTGCTTATCTTTTTATTATAAACTGTTACCCACGAGCTTTCATGCCCACCCCCTCTCTGTCCCATCCTTAGGTTATAGCTAGAAGATCAAGTGTTCGAGAGCCTAAAGGAATTATTTCTTTTGCTGTTTTGTAGTTCTTGTAACTTTTGTAATTGGAGAATTCGGACTATGTTGTATTGTGGCTTGAGAGGCCATTATAGCTTTGTAAAACTCTTAGTTGAGGGTATGGAAATGGGAATGAAGAAATTAGTTGTAAGTATTGTATTAAAGAGTGATGAAGGAGAAAAAAAGTTGAGAGTCTTATGATTTCCACAAGAAGATGAACCGATGATTGTCAAGGAGGTTCCATAGGATTAAGCTCACGTACATGATCCAAAGTTGGGCTCCGGTATTGGTGCCTAACATATTTGGTATCAGAGCAAGAAAACGATACGATGATAGCTTTAGTGTTCTGAAGAGTTGGGCTCCAGAAATGGTGCCCAACCTGAGTGGTATCAGAGCCCAGTAATGGGATCTTACATGGACAACCTTCGGATATGTGTCAATCACAAAAGCGACGTTTAAGAGTTTAGGCCAATAGAAGTAGTGATAAGAATAGTGTCTTGATAGAGTGTATGGTAAGGAAAGTTTGTGGATATTTAGAAATAAGAAATATTATGTAGTCAGATGCGTTGGACACATATTCAGTGTTTGTAGTTATACCAGTGAATATGATGATGGAATTTTGGTTATAGATATGTATTTAAATTGATATGGGTGTGCAAAGGGTTTTCCTGTTGGACCTCGATCTTTTAGTGGAATTTAGAAATATAAAATGAAATTGAATGAGTGTTTTTGTATATGTATTGTGTTATAGATAAATTTGTACTTTAAGAAAATTAATGAGAATAGAATTCATTAGTTTTGATGGCTTTGATATGTGAGTAGATTTGTATGAGTTATGAGAGTTAAAGTGAATGAGTTGATTGAAAATTAAGTAGAAAATCAAGAAATAAAGAGAAAAAGTGTGAGAATATGAAGAATTGAGAAAAGTTTGACTTTTTGGTCATAGAGAGTTGACTTTTTGACTTAGGCAGAATTTGAGAAAATGATCTTCATGAAAATTGTAGCTTTTGTTAAAAGATTTCTGTTGCCATAAAGTATGTCAGTTTTCGATATCGGATTTGAAAGTTATGATTTTTTGAAGTTAAGGATATTTTGCTTTGTTTGAAAAATGCTATTAGGGGTAAGTTTGTGTGTGCTGTGATTTGAGGGGAATTCTGGACTGATTTAGTCTGAATTGGAGAAAGTGATCTACTTGAAAGTTATAGAGAATTTGAATAGCTTTAAAATGATGTGTAATATGTTATTCTTGATTGTGAGAATTGGAAGATATGAAATTTTGAAGTTTGAATGTGATATAGGATGACCAATTTTCTGGCAAAATCTTTGATTTAAAAATTGACCTAATGAGAGAGTGAATTTGCTGTTAAGTTCTTCATGAAAGTTTTAGATTATGTCTTGATCTTTCCATTTATGTAAAGTATGCAATTTTTGGACCAAGGAATGTGAAGTTATGAGTTTTGGAAGTTCTGATGCTGTTTGGGGATGAAGTTGACGAACAGTCACTTTGTGTGGAGTTTTTAACCCATTTAGAGATTGAATTTGGTTTTAAGTTCTTCTTATAAGTTGTAGAGCTTCTTTTTATCTTTCCATCGGTACCAAGTTTGTAAAATTTGGAGTTCTGAGTCGAAAGTTATAAGTGTTATAAGTTTGAAGGTCAGATTGGGTGTTGATGACCGACCGATCTCTGTTGGCCGACCGACCTCTGTTGGCCCACCAACCTCTGATGGCCGACCGACCTCTCTTCCTTGTTTTGGCTGAGCGGTTTGGCCGACCGACCTCTCTTCCTTATTTTGGCCATAACTTTTTTGTCTGACATCCGATCGATCTGATTCTTGAAGCGTTGGATTCCTAAGACATCCCTCTTTCTCTCCATACCAAGTTTATGATTTTTGAGTTTGAACTGAGGAAGACTGATCAACTCAAAGTGGGATGATCGATTAAAAGAGTATGAGCTGGTTATCTTTTTGAACACGCTTCAGTAATTTGGAGATATCTTGAGCTATAGAGCTCCAATCGATCTGATTCTTGTTTCAAATTAAACTAGAGACATGGATCTACAAGTTATCTGAAGGAGCCGAATGACAATTTAGCCTCTAAGATTTTCAATTTCTGAAGTGAAGTTAGTAATGGTTTTCAGTCTCGATTTTGGAAGAGCATAAGAACATGCTTCGGTAATTTGGAGATATCTTGAGCTATAGAGCTCCAATCGATCTGATTCTTGTTTCAAATTAAACTAGATACATGGATCTACAAGTTATCTGAAGGAGCCGAATGGCAATTTAGCCTCTAAGATTTTCAATTTCTGAAGTGAAATCGGTAATGGTTTTCAGTCTTGATTTTGAAAGAGCAGAAGAACATGTTTCAGTAATTTGGAGATATCTTGAGCTATAGAGCTCCAATTGATCTAATTCTTATTTCAAATTAAACTAGAGACATGGATCTACAAGTTATCTGAAGGAGCCGAACGACAATTTAGCCTCTAAGATGTTCAAATTTTGGAGTGAAGTTGGTGATAGTGCTTAGTCTTGGTTTAGTGTTGGTCTGAAAGTGTTTTGTCCATAACTCTTTCGTCTGACCTCCGATCGATCTGATTCTTGAAGCGTTGGATTTGTAAGACATAGAGGAATATTTCTCTAGAAGAAAGTTTTTTCAAATTGCTTCATTTGCCTGATCAAAATAGGGAGTTAAGATGTCAGTTTTTAAGGCAAAAAGGAAGGGCATTATTGGAAGTTCACTTAGGGTTTAAGTTATAAGGCTTATATGTAAGGGCATAAGGATCTTTTCTCATTCATTAATGGCAAGTTGGTAAATAAGAAGAGTGAGCTTTAGTATAAAGAGAAGTGATGCACGACAGTTGAGAGAAAAGAAACAAAAGAAAGGAAAGAAGAGAGAAGAGTGAGTGTTTGGTAGAGATGGAGAGAAAAAGAAAGAAGTGAGTTAAGGTTTTGATTTTCTAAGTTTCCAAGAAGGATTTTGATGTTTCTCATGAAGGAAAAACATGGAGGATGATGAGAGCTTCCATATGAGCCAAGGAACTCTTCAATTGGTGAAGGATTAAGGTAAGAGAAATTTTGAGTTGTTGGATTTTGAAAGGATGTTGGTTTAGATAGCTTAAGAAACCTATGGGTTTAAGTTTTCTAAGATTAATTTTGGTGTCTATGCCTTATGTGATGTTCAATTTGAATTCTTATGGATTAGGGTTTTTACCATTAATGAAGGAAATTAGAGAAGTTATGGGAGAAAGAGAAGAGGCTTTGGACAAGTTTCAAGCATGGATATGAGGTGAGTACCATATTTATATTTTGATTTATAAGTCAATTATGTGATTTCAAAAAATCAAGAATATGAAGTGTTTTAAAAAAATAACAATAAAAATAAAAATAAAGAAAATAAAGTATTTTCAGATTCATGGTTTGAATGATTGAGATTATATTATTTGAATTGGTATTGACGTTGCAAAATTTTGGATGTGTTTTCGAAAAATCAAGAGAGTGAAAGAAAGGGTTTACGAATTTTATTGTCTCCGAATGACTGCGAAAAATTATTACAAAGATAAAATTTATTGTTTTCAATGATTTGATAAATTGATAAAATTTCTGAAATGTATTATTTATGAATGAATTGATGAATTATGAAAATTGTCACATTATTTGATTTTTGAATGATTTGATAAAAATGGAAATTGTTAAATTTATGGTGTTTTGAATGTGTTAATAATTTCTGAAATTCATAATTTATCAATGTGGATAAATTATGAAAATTGTTGCACTCCTTGTTGTGGATGATTGCGCATTTTACTATGTGAAATTGTGACATTGTGAGTGACTTTTATGTTTAAATATAACATGATAAGAAAATTTGAGATTTCGAAATATGCCTTCGGGCAATCTGATTTTTCAAGCATGAAAATGTGTTATGTGGGTTTGGTTAGGTCCCATAAGTATGAGTCAATGCACTGGTCTGCCTTTGATAGGCTTCTCCCGCCTGCCCGCTAGTGGCATTGGAGCTTCGATTTCGAACTCCCATAAGTTCACGGCTGCACATAACCGCTATGCTAGAATATGCAGTACGTTTCGTTTTGGACCGACCCAAGCCGTTTGATGTGTTATATTTGTAATGCATTTATAATGTGATGCATTCATGATTTTGAAATTGTTTATAATTTGTAAAAAGTTTGAGAATTTTGAGAAATGAGGAATTGTGGTTTTCAATCGAGAAATTTGTGAAATTATTTATGAATGTTTTTGAATGATTTGAAAAGTGAATAGTTTGAGAAATAAGGAATTTGCCAATTGTCTATTGTGAAATTTTAAAATGGCAAAAGTTTTGAAAAAAATGATTTTTTCTTATTTTTAGAATTATAAATATGTTATTCACTGAGCTGTCAGGCTCACCCCCCCTTTCATCCCCATCTCCAGGTATTCGAGCAGGAGATCGGATGAAAGAATGTCAAGACGTTTTGTTCGTTTTTGCATAGCGTGTATTTTCTGTAAAGTTGGATTTTGGTATTGATATGGTCTATGGCTTGAATTGTCATTAATGTATTGTAAGCATTTATTCCATGATGTGTTCGGATTACGAAACTATGTATGGAATTGAATTACAAAATGTGTGTATGATTATGGATATTGATTTGAGACTTATTGAAGTGTTAGGTATCGAATTGTGTTTGCATTCCGGACAGGAGGTCCGATGAATTGTATGGATGGATTGGTTTTATTGAAGTGATTTTTATTATGGTTGGCAAGTGAGAATTTAGGGGTGATGCTGCCCAATTTTTCGTTAAGAATAAGTTTTGTTAAAGATGAGATTGAGATATGCATGATTAAGCAGAAATATGTAAAGTGAGTTTTGATTGAGGATAAAATTTCCAAACGGGGAAATTTATATTGTTTTGATTTGTATAAGATTGAATAAAGATGATTAGAATGAATAAGGATGAAAAAGAAAAGAAAAAAAAATTTAGACCGGATTTTCGGATTGGCTTAGTCTAATGTTTTTAGCGCGGCGACGCTTTTATAAGATATTTGTTCGCGGATGTCGGAAATTTGTTTCCGTTTGATTTGTTTTCGCTTTGTTATTCATTTTTTCGATTCCTTCGCTTTTGTTTGTTTCCGCACGAGTTTGATCGCGTCCGATTTCGTTTGCTTTTGGCTTTCGTTTTTCGTTCCCGCTTTTTCGGTTGGGGTCCGGTTCCAACATCGGGACCCAACATTTCCTGATTTGACTGAGGAAGAAATTGAGGCATAAGTGAAAATGACAAGATTTAAGGAGTACAAGTAAAGAGAAATTGAAAGGTTGAACTAGGAATTGAACATGATTGTTTAATTAAGGTGATAACAGTTATGATTTAGCATAAGAATATGTCTGTGATATTAAATCAAAATTTCATGATGTTTAGGGATCAATGATTTGGAATTGATGATATGCGTATAGAAGATCAAAAAGATGACAATAGGAAAATGAGATAGAAATGAGGAAATAGTAAAGAGAAAATGAAATGGACATAAATGACTTTTCATAAGATGAATGAAATGATACGTAGCATGGAGAAAGTTAGAAATGCATACAAGATGAAATTTTATGAGATTAAGGAAAAGATGAAGAATTAAATGAGAAGATTTAATGCAAATATTGTCAAAGACCAATGGAGATCAAAGCATTATTTGTGTAAGATATAAATTAGTGATTGTAAGAAATAACTTTCTGGATAGAATGGGATGAAATTGGTGTGTAAATGCAAAGACGATAACAGTTAAGTGATAAAGATTGTATGAATGAACAACATAGATGACTGTAGCAAGAAATCTTTTTCTGAGAAAAATTTCATTGAATTAGGTTAAGCAAATCAGATAGCTTTATATTAAGAATGATCAATGAAGAAACAAATCATAAATGATTATGAAATGATTCAAAAGTGAGTATAGGGAGTCTTATTCCTGATGAAAACTCAAGCATGAAATGTAGAATATGCTACTAAGACTGTATGCATTATGTTTGATGTAAAGTATCCAACTATGTGATCTGATTCTTGAATTTTGAGGTGACATTATTGTTAGTATGAGGAGGTGAGTCAGGTAAGAATTCCAAGGATGAAATTTTTTTTAGAGGGGGAGAATTGTTGGATCCCGAACTTTTCGTGAAAGATTAGAACCATTGAATAAGAAATTTTGGGTGGTTAGTCATGAGTTAAGAACAAATGAATGAAGAATTTTTGAAACAAGAAATGATAGACAAGAGTAAAGTAGAAAATGAGAAATGTGGATAGATTCAAGATTTGATACAGTGTTTTTGGTGGATAAGAGATTTTGGAATAGGAAAAATCAAGGTGAACGTTATAAATGAAATGAAAGCAAAAATGAAGTTGAATATGTGGAGCAAGTTGATGAAGGATATGTACACATATGTATGTTCTGTTATTCGTGTTCATGATTATTCATGGATCTAATTTTCATTATGGATAATGTTGATTTGAAATGGAGTTGAGAATGAGGAGTAAATGAAGTAGAAGAGTGATCTTGGTATGAGTTGTGTAAGAAAAGATTTTGAAATAAATAGTTGATCTGGAAAATGTTCACTATTGTACAGTTGATGTGACAATATTTGCTCTCTTATATAGGTAGTTAGTTCTTGCATCCATATATGTTCCTTCCTTGTAGAATTATGAAAAATCCTCCTATTTTGCTCACATTAGGTTGAATGTATAGTGCTTCCAACAACTATTTTACATAAAATTTTCTCATATTTCTTTCTTGAGTGATGTTGATTATACCAACATTCCAAATCTTGTGGGCTATTATTTGCATTCCTTATATTGCAAAACACTTTTAATTTCCTTCCACATATGATTTGAAACTTTACATTTGAAGAACAAATGGTCCTTAAACTCGATTTGTTCTTTGGATATAACATAAGAAAATTGTTAATATATAAAATAATAATAAAATAAAAGAAAATCTATTTTAGGATAAAAGGTGAACTAATCCTAAAATAAATCAACTTGATAAGCCATAAACATTTAATGAAAGTGTTGTGAACTTGATGAATTGACGTATTTTATATCTTTAATTCTTTTTGTTTCAAAACCTCACAACTACAACAACTTCAACATATTTAATGCCTACCTAATAATGATTTATGAAGATTTTTACCTTTTAAGATGAAAAGTTTAGGAATAAAAAATTTATTGGATTGAAAACAAAAGCATGGGAGATTTGGCTAAAGCGGTAGATTTCAAAACTTTTTCGGAAATCAAAACACAACAGAAACAAAATAACCAAATCGACTTGTTTTGGTCATACATGATACGGTATAAGGAAAAAAATTAACATAAGAACAAGATGGAAATTATACCGACTCCTTGCTACAACTTTGCCTCCTCACTTTTGTATCCTTTCCTTGTCAATGTATCCTCTCCTCGTTATTGTATCCTCGACCAATCTAATCTACCACTTGTTCTCCTTGGAAAACTTGGTTAATAAGATCCTTTGGTAGTAAAGGAGAAGAAATATTTGAGGAGATTATCTTTAGTTGAAAGAAGCCAAAAATGAGGCTCTTCTAATTCAAGTTTCGGCTAGCACATGCAAGAAAGGAGAGAGTGAGTCAAAAATGCAAGAACATCTTCTTCTCCCCTTCCCAATTTTGGTTAAACATGAAAGAAAGAAGTGTTGTGAATCCAATGCATCACTTCATTCTTTAATCAATCATAAAGAAGCCAATAAATGAGACTCTTCTCATTTGTTTAAGATGGATATATGAAAAGACCAATAACCTAGATGAGACCCTCTCATTTTTGGTTATGAGATGAAAGAAGGGAGAGAGTATATCAAATATATCTCCTCCTTTCTTTAATCAAATGAATGCTAAAAAGGTTACATGCCATCATTAAAAGACAACCATTAAACCATTTAATGATGATAAAGCATGATTAAAACCATATTAAATTTGGCAATTCAATGCTAAATGTGTAGCTGCACATTTAGCTATAAAAATCGAAATATGCCCTCCTTTTATCTTTAATAAATTTGTTTCAATTTAATTAATCTAATTAATCAAATCAAACCAAAGTCTAGCCCAATATTAAATGTTCATTTGGGCTTCTAATTAATAATTAATTAGTGTAAGCCCAACATTCAATCATAGGCTTTAAAAGCTCTATTTATATTTCTTACTTTGCTTGATAACCTTCCTAGAAGCTAAATGGAGAATCTAATTGGACTTATATAATTCAAGCTCCAATAAGTTCGGAATTAATTTAATCTTATTATAATTAATTCCAGCTTGTTAACCAAATGTCATTCCACTAAAGACAATTAGTTGAACTCTTGAATTACTAAATATTATGAGAATACATGTTTCTATTTAGATGTCCAATTGCAAACTCTCATATTATAGCCATCCAAACGGTAAAGGGTAAAATTACCATTTTGCCCTTATATTGGTTTTTTCTTCTAGATCTCCCGTTTTACTCTATATGGTGATTAAAACACAAGATCTCATCTTGGTGTTAAGACTTTATGGGTAGCTAGTCTATCAAACTACTAGCACCAGTTCAATCACCAATCTCCGTAAAATATCTAGAAGTAATGATATCACTATAAACTCTTTATTTAAGTGAATGTTCCCTGATACATGTTTCAATTAATAATTCCAATACGCAGACATTGGATTAATACTCAGTAAAAATCCATTATGAACATATCAAGAATTATAATGAAATACATATGAGTTCACCACTCATCAAGATTGTGGCTTGTAATAAAAGAATGTTAAGGTGTATGTCCTTTTTTGGGGGGGTAAATCAGTAAAATTTTTATCCAAATAAGAAAATGTTATTTACACAACTAGAGATTAAGGTGTATGTCTTAAGATTAAATTAATGGCCTACTTTATTCTTTAAAAACATACGTGGTTCTAAATTCATTTAATAATGTCATTATCTATAGTCAACTACTATCATAATATGAAACTCGTCATTCCTTTGAAGTAAACTCCTTTACTTGCATGGAGATAAATCGCAACACTACAGTGTAAACCATAATCAAGCGAACAACTTGATTATTCAACTGTGAATCAATTAATTTAGATGCTAATAATATACATGTCTCTCATACATCTCCATGTATATGTATATTATTTACAAAAGAATCTTGGTACCTTATGACTAGTTATATTATGCTCATACAAATAAAACCAAACTCTTTTGTTTTATTAATAATAAATATTTTCATTACAAAAAGTAACTAGAAGAAAATTAAGTTATAAGTAAATACACTTGCTTTCTAGGGCATTATATTTACATAACTCCAATAAGATTTCAGTCTACATTTTGATCTAACTTGTAATACAGAGCCATACTTTTTTGTTTCATGTGAATAATGTACGACTTAATCACCCTTCTTTATTTGCACAATAAGATGGACAATAATGTGTGAACTACAACTTGTTTTGTTGATTATGTGTGGTTTTACTGCTTTACTTGTGTGGAAAAACTAAACAAGTCCCTTGAGCACCATTTCCTTTGAAATTGGAGAACCAATTATTTTAATCATTTGTTCTTGGAGTAATTAAGGTGGAAAGAAGATAAGATTACAAAAGAGAACCGATATATCTTACTATTGTTTCTACATTTCAGTAATTTTAATAAGATTATGAAAAAGAACCAGTTTATCTTATTTTTGCTTATGCAACCTAGTAATTTTAACCCTTCTACACTTCCCAACAGATATGAACATATTTGAGAGCTTATTTGAGGGAAGAATTCTATAAGGGTCTTTTCTTGGTGACTTAATTAAAATTGTGATCATGATGAGAAGATGCTGACTGAATTAACACTTTTCTTTTTTACTATGGCTTGTAAACGAAATCTTACACCTCTACACTATGTCAATTGGTGAAATATTCCCAAGGAATCTATTTGGGAATATGTTAATGTAATAAATCATTATCTTAATGATCTTTTCAACTTTGATTTACAAAAATTAAATATTTATATCATTGCAGAAGAGATATATTATACCATTAAAAGGTAAAGAACGGACTTTGAAAACTTTTGGAGATGCATGGAGAAGTTACAAGTCTAGAGTAAAGCAAAAGTATTTCAAACAATATACCACAAATGCAAAAAGAATGGCCAATTGTCCCAACTATATAAGCAAATAAGTCTTTAAGGAGCTCATTTCTTATTGGAACCACCCAGATGTTAAGTTATCATAATTATTAGTACTTTTTACTAATTAATTACTTGACATCTAATTAATATAATGTTTTAATTTGTAGCAAATTGCTAACATAAATATTTGAAATAGAAAACAACAAGCTGAAATGCACACCGTTGGTCTTAAGAGCTTTGTAAGTATTTATTTTAAGTTGGTAAGTTGTTCAATGAGTTATAATCTATCAAGAGATTGCATAAATTTTCTAAATTATTTCTAATTTAACAATTGTTTCCATGGATGTCAAAATGAAAGAGATGATAAAACTCCACTCTTTAATGATGAAAAATTTATTGCAACTTATAAAAGAAAGCTCGGAAAAGTGTACAAACAATCTAATGAAGCTATAAGGGAGAAAATTGTGAGTAATGTTGGTCTTGTAATAATTTTCTACTTTGTTGCTACTTTTATTGAGAAGTCCAAATTTATTTCTTATTTCATTTGTTTATGATTCCATTTCATTTGGTTTTTATATTGTTGATTTGTTCTTTTTGTTAAAATGAGTTGTCTCTAGTATAACTGGAATTATATTAGGTTTTTAAAATCATATATGGTTCTTACATTTACTAGCCTGATTGCAAAAAAAAGTTTTGTAGGCTCGCATTGAAGAATTGCAAAAAGAAAATGATAGTTAAAAGCTTGATGAAGTTGTTGCTAATATGGAAGTGATAAGGTCTAGACATAATAAACTTTTTGGAAGGGGTGTGAAAGCATATAGTATGAAAGAAAATAATATGGTGAGTGAAGCCGTGTCCAAAGTTCCTAATGAGTATTTTCAATACATCAAGAATGCATCGGAAGACAAGATGAACTAAAAAGTAGAAGTTGAAAAGGATAGAATGAGAAAGGAATTAGAACAAGAGAAATTGAATGCTTAGAAATGAAAAAATAACTAGAACAAGATAAAGCTGATAGAGAAGAAATGATGAAACAAATGTTCTCCCTCATTCAATCTTAACTTAGGCAAGCTAACACCACTAATACAAAGATGCTTTGTAAATTGATTGCACATGTTCAATCAAGAAAGGAATCTTATATTTCTCCAAACCATACATATCAACATGAAAAATATCAGGTGTCAAATTTCCTTAATTCACTGTTTTTGTAGATTATCTTGTTATCCTTTTTTGTTGAGATTAATTGCTTATGTTCATGCTTTCTAAATTTGTTCATAAAAAGAACTAAATAATCATGTTATTAGTTTTTGGACTATATTATTTATCTTGATTAAATTGAGGTAAAAATAAGGTAGTTAGAATTTCATTCTTTAGATATATTAACTTTTTTAAGTATAGTAGTTTTATAATTCTAATATATTTCTTATTCCTTATTCTTTTTTTAGGAAGGAGACGATTAGGAGGGGATAAGGATGTATTTGGTGAAGGATTTTGGAGTGCTCATACACATTGGTTTTGTTTAGCATTTAGATTAATTCACTTATATTCCATACGAAATGGAGGAAGATAATGTAGGTGAATATTTTAGCTAATGATTTTTTACTTCTACACTTTGAATATATTAAATGTTGAATTTTATAAGTTCTTATAGACTATATAGCATATATAATTGCAATTTTTTGGTCGTTTACATTTGAAAGTATGTAAGTAATTAAGATATACATTAATGTATGTATATTGTTTTTAATGTATATATAGATGTTGCATATTTAGTGATAAGAATTTGCTTTTACATTGACATATTATTGGTAACAAAAGAATAAATTGTTGCTTTTGTTGTTATAAATTATTTTATAAAAAATCACTTTATTGCCTTATAAAGACTTAAATTGTTGTAATATCTATTTAACATTGTTGTTATTGTTTGAAATTATTCTATTGCCATAGTCAAAACTTGAAGTAACATTATTCAATCTGTTGTCATATTTTACTTTACAACTCATAATCAGATTTTTTTCTTTTGTTTATGTAGAAAGGACTTCATTTACAATATTGATATTTGTTGCTACAGTTTGAAACTGTTTGGTAGTCTTAGTCAAAATTTTAAGCAACATTATTCATTTTATTGCCTAATAAAAATAATTTGTCACCTTTCATTTATAACAATACTATTTTATTTAACGGTATACATTCTGTTGTCTTAATAAAAAGATAACAATAATTGTCTTATGGTTACTGATACTCTTCTGTATCGGATTTACAAAGCCAAATATTTTTCGGGGGGGGAATGTTTTGTCAGCTAGATTGGGGTCCAATCCAAACTTTACTTGGAGAGGTATTTTCCAAGCGTGTGAGGTGGTGAAGCATGGTTTTCGTTGGTCTGTTGGGACTGGGCGCGATATTCAGGTACTCGATGATCCTTGGCTTCCTCGGGAAACAGGGGACTTTTATGGTGTTAGGCAATCGCTTGTGTATTCCTGATGTGCCAGAATTTAAGGATGAGATTTTGGATGAGGCACATAATGCGCCTTATGCAATGCACCCAGGAAGCTAGGGTTTATGTTAGTGAAGGTGTAGTGAGAGAAAATGGTTAGAAGGAAGAAGATGATGATTATTCATATGGTTTTGATTCTTTTCTTTGAAAGGTTGAGTTTTCTAACCCTTAGGAACTT